>JAQIUQ010001048.1:600000-885000 GCA_030378365.1 Hybognathus amarus | reverse complement strand
CTAATATTAGCTAAAAATACACTAATTGTAGCCTATTGACCTTATTTTATAGCTTGATCATGCCATGGTAGCACTGGTAGCCTATCTGGTACAGTTGTAAGTCACTGGAGACAGCAGGTGCTGGAGTGGTGTGTGTTCATGTTTATATTACATTGTGTGGACCAAATGTCCCCACAAGTATAGTAAAACCTGAAAAATCACCTACATTGTGGGGACCAGCCAGGGGTCCCCATGAGGAAAACAGCTAAGTAATGTTTTTTTTTTTTTTTTTGAAAATGTAAAAATGCAGAATGTTTCCTGTGATGAGGTAGATTTAGGGATAGGGGCACGGTAAGGGGATAGAATATACAGTTAGTGCAGTAAAAAAAAAAAACATTACGCCTATGGAGAGTCCCCACAAAGATATGTGCACCTGTGTGTGTGTGTGCAGCCTGCAGAGTTATCCCTCATCCCAACTGCCTGCTAAATTGAAAGTGACACCGGAGAAATTAAGACAATCGACTGCCAGGTGAGGCCAATGGCCTTGTCCACAGCATTTACTCGTGAATCTTAGATGGACTGAATCATATGCGCTGCCTCCTCCGCCAAACAGTACACTCTCACAGACATAAACAAACACACACACACTTACACGTCATGTTGTAAAACTCCAGGTAATAACAAAAGCCACAGCTGTTTTTTGTACAGCTTGTGCCAGAAAAGCGCTCATCTGAGATCTGTCAATGTAATCATCCTACTGCAGCACAGCAATACAAAAGCTTTATAACATGTGCTGTTATTTTTCCCTGGTCCTGCCTAGTTTTTGATTTTGTTCTTCGAAATTTAACAGCGGCTGGTGACCTGAGGAGTCAGTGCTGTTGTGGTGACGCTGATGGATTTATGCAAATGTCAAGGCTAGCTCTGTTTTGTGGCTGTAGTCTTTTGGAAAGCATGTCTCCCGGGAGGAAGACTGGGACTTGGAATGTTGTTTCATCTTCAAAGGCTCTCCTGAAAATAAGCAGACACGCTAAATCACCTGCTGGCTTTATTTATTTATATGGTGATGTGCAGAACAGGCAAGGACAGAAGTGAGGGCTCACGAGAGAAAGAGAGGAGTCATTAAACTGTCATTTTTATGCTCTATACTGTACGTCAGCTGATTGCAACTATAAACTGCATGTTAGCCAAAGTTAACTTTCTTTTTATGTTAATTTAGTTAATCTAAAACAACACATAGTTCTTAAAACACAGTAGTTTTACAAAATGTATTCGTATATAAATACCGGTGGTCAGTATGAGTATTTGTTATAGACTACGCTACTAGGTTAATTCAGCAAGGACAGATTAAATACAATAAGATGAAAAAGTGACTGTAAAGACATTAATTATGTTACAAAATATTTTATATAAATATACATTTTATATTTTATATAAATGCTGTTATTTTGAACTTTCTATTCATCAAAGAATCCTGAAAGTACAGTTTCAACAAAAACCAGCACAACTATTTTCCATATATATAACTATATATATATAACTATATATATATATATATAACTATATATATATATAACTATATATATATATATATATATATATATATATATATAACTATATATATATATATATATATATATATATATATATATATATATAACTATATATATATATATATATATATATATAACTATATATATATATATATATATATATATATATATACATATATATATATATATATATATATATATATATATATATATATATATATATATAACTATATATATATATATATATATATATATATATATATATATATATAACTATATATATATATATAACTATATATAACTATATATATATAACTATATATAACTATCGTATTATATATATATATATATATATATATATATATATATATATATATATATATATATATATATATATATATATATATATATATATTGTTATATAAATGGAAAATAGTTGTGCTGGCTTTTGTTGAAACTGTACTTTCAGGATTCTTTGACTGAATAGAAAGTTCAAAATAACAGCATTTATATAAAATATAAAATGTATATTTATATAAAATATTTTGTAACATAATTAATGTCTTTACAGTCACTTTTTCATTTATTTATATATATATATATATATATATATATATATATATATATATATATATAAATAAATAAATAAATAAATAAATAAATAAATAAATAAATAAATAAATAATATATATATATATATATATATATATATATATATATATATATATATATATATATATATATATATATATATATATATATATATATATACTTGTGTATTTTACTATATTTTTGTCAAAATATATATTTATAGTCTGAAACAGACTTTCATAAACATAAAAGGTCCTTTAAAACAATAGGCTATGTTCTAAATATACTAACATCTACATTTTAACAGTTCAAGTTATACATCAATAATACATTGTTAATTCATGTTTGTTCATTATCCAATGAAGTAGTTCACTTATAAAAAACTTTTGCTGATAATTTACTCACCCCCATGTCATCCAAGATGTCCATGTCTGTCTTTCTTCAGTCGAAAAGAAATTAAGGTATTTGATGAAACCATTCCAGGATTTTTCTCCATATAATGGACTTCAATGGGAACCGAAACGGTTCAAGGTCCAAAATACAGTTTCAGTGCAAACTGCAAACTGTTCAAAGGGCTTTAAACGATTTCAGACGATGAATAAAGGTCTTATCAAGAGAAAACGATCGCTCATTTAAAATAAATTAATAACAGTAACCCCTCTGTTAGGGTTATAGGGTGTGATGCACGTTCGTGACTCTCCTGTTCAAACTCGTTCATCAAAATGAACAAATCCTTTCAATTCGCTCATTGAATGAACCAAATGACATGGAAAAATATTCGCTCATTTTGATGAACGAGTTCGAACAGGAGAGTCACGAACGCGCATCACAGAACAGAGCAAGGCGAGCATTTGAGCTTATAAAACAAACGTGTTTTTTTTTTTTTTTTTTTTTTTTTTTTAAATAAACAATCATTTTGCTTGATAAGACCCTTGATAAGAAGAAAGAAAGATATGGACATCTTGGATGACATGGGGGTGAGTAAATTATCAGCAAAAGTTTTTTTTTTTTTTTTTTTTAACTGAACTACTCCTTTAATAATTGCTTTTTAAAAATAAGGCATGGACAGCCAAACAATGTGCACAGTAGCAAACTGGTTAATGTGAAACTGCTCTCAAACTCCATCAGCAGAGAAGAAAGCCCTGCCATAGGCCATCGCAAGGCACATTCCCAGCAAACTGAGGGCTGATAGGCAGATGCATTTTACACGGAGGGGTCGACACTGTACCACACACTAGATAGAGATGAAAGTGTCCTGGTACCGACTTAAACATTCTGTAGCTATTATAAAACTTCACAGTATTTTAGGATAGCTTAAAATATTTTTCTTCTCAAATAAAATCTAGGAAAGACTTTAAAAAGAAATATATTTAGCAAAACAATAATCATTTTGTATCATAAAAAGTGTGGTACCATCTAACTCCCTCTGCCATCAATATCAGTCTTTGTGTGTCAGGTGGAATAATAAACTCAGTACATCTTGGTTATGTAATGAACATTTAATTGAAGTCAACTTGTACATACAGGAAGCTCACAATAACTGAAAATAGCCAGCTTTGATGTGAAAGCTATTTTTTCACTCTTTATTTAAAGTGCAGGCTAATGTTGACAGTTGCATCCAGATATGGCATTACAAAGATTAAAATAAACCTACTTTAACTCCTAAGAGCCTTCTTTTATCAAATCATTCTACCAATCTGAACTGCTTTATCTCTCCGAGAACACAAAGAAGCTCCTGAATGTATAAATATATCAGTAAGACAGATGAATTCAATTATAACTGATCTGACATGTTATAGATTTTTAGATCTCTTACAGTGACACAAGGTTTTGGCACGCATATGGGATCCTGAGAGCTACACTGCCACCTCTTGGTCAAGTGAAGTCTGCTCGACACGAATGATATAAAGTAGACTGCTGGCCTTGTGTCAAACCTGAAGAGTCAACAATTAATAATGTGGTTGTTATTATAAAGGAACAAGTAGTCAGGAAACAGGCCAGTGCAGATGGTGATTTACACAGAGATCAATACGATGACTGACTGGAAGGATGAATTAAAAGTCAGGGTGTGTGTGTACGTGTGTGTAGATGCATGAATCATATTATCTGTCTGCGATGATCTCATAAATGGTAGCAGATTGGAGAGTGATGATCTGGACAATTTTTGGGGCTTTTAGGCAGGATCTGTGAGTTCCCGTCTGCCAGCACAAACAGTGTTTTTTAAGGGGTCATATAATGCCAAGTTAAAGGAGCTGTATGTAAGAAATTTTTTTTTAAATAATCATAAAATGGCCCTGATATATCACTAGACATTAAGAAATCATGTTTATTTCAAATACTTATATCACTGACAACAGTAGTCCAGCCAGGATATTGTCATTTAAAAAGTAAAGTTGCAGCCCTCAACTGATGTTGATGATGTCATGTTGTGTTTTGGTATGATGCTCCACCCTCCACCGATCTACCAGTCAGCCGCTACAAATGTGTCAGATAAAAAAAATGTTGGATCCTGCCGCCTATCTGGCAACCTCGAGTCGGGGGGAAGGGGATACACTGCTCTACGGTATTTTGAATGTTACTGCAGTACCAGTTTTGGCCACAATCTTACATACAGCTCCTTTAATTTGATTCTTTAAAATGTAAATGAAAAGTTTGTATTATAAAAATTCTCATTAGTATTGTAAGAAAATTAAGGCTTGAACAGGACGTTTCTGAAAGGTTGGTAAACATAATGTCACTTTGATCTATCTTTGTGTACTGGCAGCGTAGAGTAACTTAGTGAGATGTCCAAACGCTATGTGTATAAGTACTCAGTTCGAACAATAACCATAACGCGTTGTTCATTATAAACGTGGGATTATGAATTACATTGAGAACCTCGTACATAGAAAATATGCCGTATAGCCTAATGTACCCTGAGTGTAAACCCTAGCCGTATTCATCGTGGAGCGTGCAAACGATTTGCAAAGATTAATATAAAGGTTAATACAATTTTACCCTCACATTTTTTTTAGGAGCAGCTGCTTTGCAAAAACAAAAGCTACTAATCCTTGTATATAAAGTAGTCTGGTGAGAAATGATTTGTGCAAACATGAACGCATTGACATTGATCGTGAGAAGTTTTTTACCTTCGTAAACAAAACTCAGCCACTGTGTCTTCAGCAGTTCAGATTTAGGAACATCAAAATGACTGCTGTGTTTGTTAATACACCCAAGAACAGAACACCACAACCGCTTAGACGCCATTCTGCTCCAGTGTATCAACAATAGCCGACTGATGACAGCTTGCTCAGGGGGATGTATTAAAACGGTGCTGTCAATCAACAATTGTGGGACGTGACACGGTCGAACAGCTCGATTTGAGGCAGGGTAAGACATAAAGCGATTAAAACAAAACCACTGGATAGATTTTTATCATTATATGTTGGTTGTGTACAGGCACTGCCAACACACATTTCAGTACAATCAACTTGAAAAAGTGCATACTACACTGTATATATGACCCCTTTAATATACAAGACTCTGGGGAAGCTGGACACTTCAGGGGATGAGAAAGCTGCCATCTTAGGGATAATTTAAGAGTACAACATAAGGTGTAAATTGATCTTCTCCACCTGTGATGTTGAAGATGATGGTAAAATAGGACAATTAATATAAAATTAGACAAGACTGGAAAAGCTGATATGATGCACCCAGAATCAGTGGCAGCGCTGCAGCATTCAACAAAACTGCTGCAATACACATCACTTTGTACATGAGAAAAACAAAGACTTTACATTAAAGCGCTTAGGCCTACTGTATTTACATATGACCTGAGTTACTAAAACTAATAAGCATGCATAAGAAGCTTTAAGTGCTGCACTAATTATATTAAATGTACAGCCTATATACAAATTTTAAAGATAACATTGACAATAACATAAAGTGTTAGAGAAGAACTGGTCGTTTCTGCAGGTGAAAGAGTGCAGTGATGCTTTACATGCAATCAATACCATTATTGCAGCTTCACTTTAGTATTTAGTTGAGCTTTTGTTAGCATATGGTCACCACTGAAGCACTTAGGATTGCTTTTATGGTTTGAGGGCTTTTTTAGACGTGGGAAAAAAATCATTAGTGGGACAGTACTGCAGAAAGGCTGAACAGCAGCAAAGTAGGAGACATGCGGCACTACGGCAGGGCAGGACAGCAGGAGCACAAGGATATAAATGGAGGAGTGCAGCCATTGGCAGAGTGGCTCAGGGGAGATATTGTACACCAAATAGGTTTGGAAGAGTGCAGGTTGAAAAGGCAGTGCTCAAAAGTGCAGAACGCAAAAGCCCCGAAAACAAGACGGTTGACCCCTCAATAATCGTATAGATTTACATTTAAAAAGACCCATTTATACTTATAGATTTATATTATAAATTAAATCAAGTGATTAAATAATTTATAATTATAAAAATAAATACATTAAAGTAACAATTCATTTTAAATTGTAAAAAATCATCTATATTGTCATTGTATAAAACCCTAAATGAAATTATTAAAATATCAGAAGAACATATAAAGATTATATAAACCCTAACAAATGTATTGGTCATTGTTAGTAATTTTTTTTCCAAAGAGTCATTGTGTTACCAAAGTAATAATTTCTAGTAAGTATGTTCAAATAATTGCAATACATGTGTGTACATAATTAACATATTAACCTTGACAGTGATAAAAATACATCTTAAAATTTTCTTTAAAATAGAATAAATAAATCTAATAAACGTCACAAGCAAATAGAACCATTACAATAGCTATGTTTCCATCCACACGTTTTTATCCGAAATAAGTGATATCAAATGAAACTTGAAGTGAAAGTGATATCTTATGGAAACAGTAAAATTCTATTGAATTTCATGAATATTGACTCAAATGAAATACATTCGGTCTCATCAGATTTGATCCTGATCGATATACAGCTTATGTGATAAAGGCTGATGGAAACGTTATTTGCCTAATAAATAATGAATTGCGATTAAGTTTTAGGTTATGGTTGCAACACGCCACAAAACATATAAGAAGTTTTAATTCATTTCCACCATGTATTTCCACTCAGTTTGCGCGCACACAGTAAGTGTCAACAAACACCAAGGGGGTAATCTATCAGCCGGAAATTGAAGCCTCGCGGTAGCCGCCATTGTAGCAGAACTTCACCTGCTGTTAGCATTCTATTGACTTCCATTCATTTTGGCGTCACTTTGACAGTGAATAACTTTACATCTGAAGTGTCCAAAGACTTCATTTGTCCATTATTTATTTATAAAGAAACAAAACAGTGTATAAAAGGCTTCATTACTTTGTATCTTCCGTTACGGCCCCGTAAAAGGCGTTTTTGTAAAAATAGGCTAACGATTGCGTCATAACCATACAACTTTATGTCACACAATAGAGACATTACCGTATAGACAGGAGGAGAAGCTCGCAGGCAATCTTTTACTGTCTATGAGGCAATTGGTGGGACATGGAGGCATAAAGTCAAGGGAGAAGCCCATAGTTAGACCATAAAAGCAACGGCACAAAATATTTCAACAACGTTTTTGAGAAATTAGGTGATTCAGATTTGTCTTGGCACAGCTACTAGAAGATTTACAACTGTCAGACAGTCGTAAAGCTCAGTTTGAGCCTGAGCAGTCACTCAGACATTAGGCAGGAAGTGCAATAATCGGGCTTCAGTCTTCTCCGTTGAAATCAATGGGTCTCTGTGTCCATTTCTTAACTAAAAGGTTTTTGTGTTTGGAGCGCTATCGTTCCCACACCGCCTTCGTTGTTGTCGGGCATTTACGTGCATCTGCATCATCATAGCAATGTGTTGATAGCATAATTGTTTTCTCATTATAGCTTATCATCACGTGGCTTGGTTTAATTCTAATGTAGAATGTGGTCTGTTATTTCTTGATAACAGACGCTGCGAAGTATAACACACCATTTCCATGAAAAACAGTGCGTTGCCATGGACGCAGTTTTCCACGGAACAGATTTTCTTTAGTGGAAGCAATACTTTAGTTTTTAAATCAATAAACTCCTTTTTAAATCAATATTTTGTGTCAAATTATTGATTTATTTGGTAGCTAGCCATGTAATAAGCAGGATAATGTATAATGAGGTGATTGTATATGCTAGGCGGTTAGCCTGAAGGGGTTGTATTCGCAATAACACTCACCTAAAGGATTATTAGGAACACCTCTTAAATTTCTTATTAATGCAATTATCTAATCAACAAATCATGGCAGTTGCTTCAATGCATTTAGAGGTGTGGTCCTGGTCAAGACAATCTCCTGAACTCCAAACTAAATGTGCATCCAACAAATCTCCATCAACTGCAAGATGTTATCCTATCAATATGGGCCAACATTTATAAGGAATGCTTTCAGCACCTTGTTGAATCAATGTCATGTAGAATTAAGGCAGTTCTGAAGGCGAAAGAGGGTCAAACACAGTATTAGTATAGTGTTCCTAATAATCCTTTAGGTGAGTGTATGTAAGGGATAATGTACACTCACCTAAAGGATTATTAAGAACACCAAACTAATACTGTGTTTGACCCCTTTCGGCTTCAGAACTTCCTTAATTCTACTTTGGAAATGTTGGCCCATATTGATAGGATAGTATCTTGCAGTTGATGGAGATTTGTGGGATGCACATCCAGGGCACAAAGCTCCCGTTCCACCACATGCCAAAGATGCTCTATTGGGTTGAGATCTGGTGACTGTGGGGGCCATTTTAGTACAGTGAACTCATTGTCATTCAAGAAACCAATTTGAAATGATTCAAGCTTTGAGACATGGTGCATTATCCTGCATAAAGGGGAGGACATGGAAGGGACCTGACGTGTGCTAAGAAAAAAAATCCCCCACACCATAACACCACCACCAGCAGCCTGCACAGTGGTAACAAGGCATGATGGATCGATGTTCTCATTCTGTTTACACCAAATTCTGACTCTACCATCTGAATGTCTCAACAGAAATCGAGACTCATCAGACCAGGCAGCATTTTTCCAGTCTTCGTCTAATTTTGGTGAGCTCTTGCAAATTGTAGCCTTTTTTTTCCTTTGTAGTGGAGATGAGTGGTACCCAGTGGGGTCTTCTGCTGTTGTCGCCCATCGCCTCAAGGTTGTGCGTGTTGTGGCTTCACAAATGCTTTGTTGCATACCTTGTAACGAGTGGTCAAAGTTGCTCTTCTATCAGCTTGAATCAGTCGGCCCATTCTCCTCAGACCTCTAGCATCAACAAGGCATTTTCGCCCACAGGACTGCCGCATACTGGATGTTTTTCCCTTTTCACACCATCCTTTGTAAACCCTAGAAATGTTCGTGCGTGAAAATCCCAGTAACTGAGCAGATTGTGAAATACTCAGACCGGCCCATCTGGCACCAACAAACATGCCACGCTCAAAATTGGTCAAATCACCTTTCTTTCCCATTCTGACATTCAGTTTGGAGTTCAGGAGACTGTCTTGACCAGGACCACACCTCTAAATTCATTGAAGCAACTGCCATGTGATTGTTTGATTAGATAATTGCATTAATCAGAAATTGAAAAGGTGTTCTTAATAATCCTTTAGGTGAGTGTATAGTGGACCAGAAAACAATACCGTTTACAGTACCAAGACTAGACAAGTCTCAGACAAGCCTAGTTCTCCCGTTAACTCTGATCAGCTTTAATAGTCTTGATTCTGATCCCATCCCATTAGCGTACATTCAATTAAATCTAAGCAAGTGTGCTCCCTGATATGTGTGAAAGCCCAGAGGCTTACGGAGGGGTAATTAATAAGAGTGCATGAGATTAACTGATTCCCCTCCTCGCTGAGCCCAGCACCACTGCTGCCCTATTATACGACTAAACACATGCGCACATTCAAATCAACACTGGTGGAGAATACGCTGTTAAACCCAAAGCAATTTTTGCTTTGAAATCAGTGAAAATTACTGACATCATAAACCTCTACGTCAGAATAGCTACACTTCATCTAGACAGTATGACGACAAAGGCTTCAGTAGATCTGAGCCTGTGTGTGTTTTCAGATCTGTCCTTGGGTCTGAGCATTATAGATGTCTCATAGAACATATTCTTCAGTGTGGAATTAAATACCCTTTATTAGAACATGATGTGTCTGAGAGGCTGCGTATACTTGCATTACACAGGCTGTGATTCACAATATGCCGTCATCACTGCTGAAAACACAGGACTGAAGCGAATCTCACACTGAAAGCAAGAACCCTCTTATGTCAAACAAGACAAAGAATACACTCATGGATTTGTGTGCAAGCATCAATAAGAATCAAATAATTAGGGAATCTGCGATTTGAATGAAATGATTACGGAGTTCACTTTTGCTAATGTTAATGTAGTGTTAGTTGGAAAATCATAATCAATCTGAAAAGAATCAGTCAATTTATCTTTTTTTCTTTCTTTTAGAATTCCCATCTAGGATTTTGTGTGATTCTTTTGCTTTGTGATTTCTCTTAGAAACTCCATTAGCAATCCATCAGCACTCCTTTAGAAGTCTTTGACATTCCACTGTTCTGTATTTGAGCGATGACCTTAGAACAAGGTGATTTTCTGAAGTCAGCTCATAGCTCTGATACTATCACTGTCAGTCCTCATTTACAGAAACCCCAAGTGTGGCTAACCTTACACAAACTACGAAACTAAAGCATCTTCAATGTGTTGAATAGGGACATTATCTTGGGAAAGAAGTGTTCTCGTGGCGCCCTCTAGTGTTCATCAGTGAGGGGACATTAAGTCAATAGTCATAAATCATAAGGGAAATATGAATGAAAAAATAAAAAATAAAGTTCACCTTCTTAACTAATCACATTTATGTAATTATTGCATTCATTAAACCTACCAATTTTGTGCTAGCATGTTTTATATAACAATAACATATTTTCAAAATGAATTAATATTAAGGATGAAATGATAAACAAATAATATAGGTTCAGACAGTTAACATTCTAAATTACATCTTCAGGATATATTTAGCTAGTTTCCAGTAATGAAAATGTAATAAACACCATATAGCCCAGTTTTTGGTGCTGGAACCAGGCTTTGTGGCATAGCTAAAAATATATATATTTTTGTATTGTGTTTCATCTGTGAATTGTTAAATTTGACCTGATGCAGCTTTAAATATTTTTTGGGAAATCTATGAATTTAATACTTTATACTTATATTTTAAATATGCTGTTTTAAACACATGGCACCAAAAACCACATCATTTTCCTAAAGATCTGTCGACAAATCGGTTGCAGATGAGGGAAAGAAATATTGTGTTGTGACAATCAACTGATATTCCATATCTATATATATTATGGTTTTACAGTTGCAACAACAGCTATATTAGTAAGAAACTATGGTTAAAATCGTAAAGGCTTAAAATTTAACATCATTTAGGCCCAATATGGCACAACTATGTCAGTCTATTCAAGCAGAAATACAAGGGAATTGATTCAAACCAACGGGACGTTGATATGAACAAGTGGCACACAAATCATGTGAGCTACTGGCTCTTAATTACATGATAAGCTGAATCAATGGAGTAAATAAATCCAGGTGACCATCTGCTTTGAGCTCACCGAAGTAAACTCACTCCAGCGGCACCAGCAGGTTCTGTCATCTTTAACTTAAAATGAGCTCCGAGTTTAGAGGGGAAAAAAGTGTGTTGTGTCATCCCCCTGAACTCCTGATGAGAGTAAGACAGCTAAGGGGCTCGAACGAAGGCTCTCATTTTTAGCTGGGGAGTCAAAGTTGCCTGAATCCTGCGTTGGTTTCCACTCCCTCTTACATCTCTCCCTCCACTCCTCACAGCGCTCCTGTCATGCATGAACAGGCACAGAACACAGTAACAAGTTTGTCTCATGTCAGCTTTGAATAAACAGTGCGATAACTTCTTTCCATCTATATCAGCCTCTCTCATTCTCTCCCTCCTGCTCTCTCATTTTGCTCACTCTGGGACCCCATGCTGATTGATAGCAGCTTTAAAACATTGCATGTTCAAATAGACTAAGCTCCGAAAGCCTCGATGCGCAGAGTGGGAACAGGGAACAAAGCACCTCCACCTCCTCTCTAACCTGTCAGGTTTAAAATCAGGCTCTTATCCTGAGCGAAGAAGGGCATTTGATTTGAATAATATCTCTGTCTCCACATTAAACTTTTCTTCTTAAAATACGGTAACGTGCACACTTGGAGATGGTGCGTCACATGGTGCCAACTTATGATAAATGTAACTTGTTTTCCTGCTACAAACTGTTTATAGAAACACATTCACTTAGCATGCTTTTATTCCAGGCCCAATGCGGAATAAACCGTCACTAGAGTTAATAACATTTAATTTGAGCGGAAATGTGATTTATATTTAGAGGTTTTACCCCCTGCTGTAGTGTTTCGGTTATGGTGATTCAAACTTTCGGCATGTCGTCATCTAGTCCTTATGCTTTTAAAACATTCCTGTGGGAGTCTGTTAAAAATGTTAAAAGTTTTATGAAAAAAATTGCATTAAAATGATTTATACTCACATAAGATGAAGACTCTACTTAACAGCCTCCTAGAAAAAGCTATTTTATCCATGGGGTGATGGGTTACCCGCCATTTTGAAATCACATGACCAGCCATGCCATAAAAAAAACCCATAACATGTACTGTGTCATTCATAACACAACAACTACTACTACATTTTTTCTAATCAATAAGCAAGGGAGCATATATATGCTACAGTATTTGCATTTACACAGTATTTTACAGTACTTGCTACTTAGTATTTGCTCCCTTGCTTATTGTTTAAAATATACACTCATATACATACTAAACAGCAAAACGTAAACAAAAACTCTAGTTTTTATAGAGATAAGCAAGGGAGAAACAGAAGGTCAATACGTAGCCTACTCATTTATACCCATGAAACTGTTGCACTGAAATTTGTTTGCAATAATGTGACACCTGACTGACTGATTTTGACTACAAAATACTGTAGTTTAAGCCTACCAAAAAGACAGAAACACTCAGTAGGCCTGACCCAAATTCACAAGACTTAAGGGTATAAGAGCGTATCAATCCGTTTTCATGTCAGTTTGTCACTGCCTACATTATGGATAAAACAAGCTGCCAAATCATCACAGTCAGTGATCAAATCCTTCACTCAAGCACTCTTTCATTTTCTTAACAGTATTGTAATGAAGGAATCAGTATTTAATCTCCTTGTGAATGTACAAATAACTGATAAACTTTGTGAATTCTAAACCCATTTACATTTCTGTGTAAGAGAAAAATATTTGTCATCATTAAAGTGGAAAATGAGGAAAAATCCACAGGAGAGTGATTCAACACATTTGTACCATAACATGTACAAACCAAAAGAGGGCGCAGCTATCCACTGAGAAACCGTACACCAGACTCTCCTGTTTTAGGCTAAAGCAGCATCTATGAGTGCCGAGACCAGACACAGAGGCCACAATCTCTCCTTCACACACGTCCTGGGTCATGGGACAATAGCACATGCTTGTTCTCCGCAGGGTTCCCAGTGTTCCTAGCAAACTTTGACCCCTCTCGTCTGTCTGGTGCATTACCAACACCTGTGCTGTGAGACTTCCTCCACATCTCAACATGTAGCTGCTTGAGATGATGAGAATAAGTCTAATGCACTTTGTTGTGGATGCAAGCACTAAATAAAGCATATTTACACTGAAGGAGAATCAAGATTCCCAAAAAAGCCCAAATTCAAGAACAAAATAAAAGTCATTTCAATTACAAAAACTTCCGTATTGCTTATGATCCTGCAGAAGACAATAGTGAGTTATTTATATTTTACAAAAGCAATGCCTGTCAAGCACTTAAAGGGCATTGTAAATTAAATGATATTTGAATAAAAAAGTTAATTTTCTTTTGTTTGAATAACTAGGTGTTTTTATATACATTGTCATTATATAATTAACTGATAAAACAATGCTCATCTGAACCTTTAATTATGAAGGCTATGTTTATATTTGGATTAGTGATCCTTTTTTGTATTTTATTTTTACATTTTGCCTTCATTTTCAACCTGAGCAGTTGCGACCAGAATCTATTTGTGATATGATTTGATTTTACAAACCCTATAATCTACTTCTTCCTGGTGAGTAACCAGATCAAAGATGAAGCCAGCCATATCTCAGCACTGAATCACATAAAAGCAAAGTCTATCAGCCAGATTAATACACATCATTTCCCAAATACATTATACGGTGAAGATACCAGCACTTGGCACATACCAGTGTATCCAGTTTGTAGGTATAAATGCTGTTTTGTCTGTTATTCCACAATCACCGTAAGAGAAATTAGTTCGAACAACTTTAATTTCTGGGCAAATTAAAGTGCGGTTAACTTACCTGTGTTTGTTTATATTGATTAAACACAACAACACCGATGCGATTAAACTGTGTAATTGTATAATCAATACCAGAGAGTCGGTCACAAAACTTGCACCTCAGACTCACAGACCTGTAAACAGATGCACCTGACAAGCGTTTCAGAGAGATGCGCTGAACGTGTTCTAGAGCATGCGTTTCTGTGAGAGGATGTGCAGACGTTAAAGTTTAGAAGATTTATGGCTCTGATAACAGCAGGGACATAATGACGATGAGATTGCACAGATGGATTCAGCACAGTTTACCCTGACGCCCGACCGAGGAGCTCTCCACAGGGCCGTATGGCTTCAGTCTGATTTATAGCACACTCTCAAAGGGAGTGGCACTCCATTTATATTTGACTCAACTTTAAGATGTCTCTGTTCAGATTGGAAGTTTTTGTGCAGGAGTCCTTCGCTAGTAGCAAGGCGGCAAATATGTCTTTCCAAATGTGTATGAAATTCTTTCTTCTGCAAGAACACTAAAGAAGATATGAAGAGTTCAGATGCAAAAGCCTCTAAATGCCATTTGAAATTTTCTTCTAAAATGACCATTTTTATCAAGCTTGTATATTTAAGTTCAGTAATATCACTTAAATGGCAATGAAGATTACCTATTAATTGTCATTTAAGTGAAATTACTGAACTTAAATATACAAGCTTGATAAAAATGGTCATTTTAGAAGAAAATTTCAAATGGCATTTAGAGGCTTTTGCATCTGAACTCTTCATATTTTGAAGAATGCTGGTCACCAAACAGTTTTGGTTACCCATAACTTCCATTGTATGGGCAAAATAAACACAGAGACAAAACATCTAATGTTCTACTGAAGAGCGCTATACGATTTAATAACATGAGGGTGAGAAAATGATGACAGAATTGATATTTTTGGGTAAAATATGCATGTCAGAAGCGTTTACCCAAATCAACTTGTAATATGGGTTGTGAGATTAAAGGTAGGGTATGCAATAGTCAGAGAGCAATAGTGAGCTAGCTTTGAAAGCTAAAGATCCCACCCTCCCTTTTGAGTCGCGTGAAAGCCACATCTCCTCCAAAACACATGAACGTCAGCCAAAGCAAACAAAAGTGTCACAGGACTGCATTAAACTATACCTCATGTCTCAAAGCACATAACTTTTCAAAAATATTAAACAAAAAAAAGTGCACGGACCTATACCACCGGACAGCAGCAGAATAATGATTCGTTTTGGTGTCAATGCTGCCATTGAAACATAAATTCAGGTCACAAATTGTGCCGAGTATAACATCACAGGCTTCCTTCTCTTACAAATTACAGTAGTTATGGCTTGAACACTTTCAACCAGCATAACAAAAAACGTTTCTGGAACAAATCACCTACCCTGCCCTAAAAAGAAACTTAAGCAGCTTACGCTAAATGAACACTTCTGTGAAGTTTGGGGATGCTACAGTATGATCAGTTGAGCAGATCACCACTAATAGTTGGTGTGTGGTACACAGTTTGAGATCATGTAATTATAATCATGTGAATGGTGTGCTGTTGTGGACTACACAATGCATAATAATGACACTGTAATTAGAAATGTGTCTTAAGACAAGAGACTCATGGTAGTGTGCAACCTGGTCATCTTCATGGTGTGTTTCAATGTATTTTGCTAATTTACATCATACTTCTCCTTTCTTTGCGCCTTTTTTGTGGTCTCTCCGCTCAGATTAAATGGAAGCAGGGAACCAGTGTGTGGAGTTCTCAGGCAAGGGAAACTGGGGTTGCATAAATAAGGATTTTGAATCGCCTACCAGTGTTTATTTTTCCTCTCGTCTCTCTATTTGATGTGCCGTCCCAGATGTGCATAACGTCTTACTTGCTTCAAAAGGCCAGAAGAACAGCAGTGTTTCAGAGCAACTTCTCGGCCCCGCCAACTCTTTGATTAAGAGTAATGGCGCCCTTTAAGATTTGCATGGTGATGTTAACTAAGCATGGTTGTTGAAATATAATTGACTTTTCTTATGGACTCCAAAGACAAACAAAGACACTAAAGGGGGTCCAAGATTGAGCGGCATAAAAAAATGGGCGAAGCGAGCTCCATCCAGCTTGATGAATAAGCATTGGAATTTAGAGCTTGAGGCAATGTTCACTGTTTTCTTTTTGCCTCTTTTCTCCCTTTTTGTCTCGCCCTTTGTGACCACAGCCACATTTATTAATGGTCACTAAGATGTCAGCCATAGCCTTTACACATCAGTCACCGAGGGCTGTCTTATTTATTTTTACCGTTGTTCTCGCCTCTTCTCTTCTTTGTTTTTTTCCCTTTTCTTGTGTCAGGTATTTAAGCAGGCTGTCAGTTTTATAGGGCCTGGTGAATGGGGTTGATAGGGGAGACTCTCAAAGGACTGCATGTGACCCATCTGCCCACAACACCCTCGCACACACCCTCTCCTTTTTGTGCCCTTGTTTTTGTTTGTCTGGGAGAGCCTAGTGAAAGATAAACTTTACTAGGTAGGAGGTTACAGATCGCCGTCCCTATAACAAGGTAGATTACACTCCCTAAATGATTTTGAATTCGAAAGCTTAGTAAACTGGGAGACCCAATGGGGAGAAAACATACCAGCACATATCATAGAATTAAACATGACACGCACTGATCTCTGATATGATTGAAAGCTGAAATTTTTAGCTTAAGCGCTCAAATTCTGACACTCAATCCTGTATGCTCTAGCATATTTTTCACTCCTGACACACTGTGTCACGGTAAAGTAATCGTCCCTCTGTACTACATCCTAGTCGGGTGGCCAATGTGGTGGTAGATGTGTGGAAGAGACGGGTTGTTGTGAAGTGAGTGAGCGATGGGGCTTTCACGCTTCAGCAAACATATTTGCTTAGAGCTGATTAACTGCACCCCAGAGAGGAAGAGCTGTAGTGCTCTGGCTACTAAGCTTCAGAGGGCGTGTGTGTTATACAACTTAGAATAACAATAGTAATTGTGAGTAAATAGATATATTAAAACGTATTTAGCTTTGATGAATCATTGCAGCTATTTAGACAAGATGAGACAAACTATACTATGACTACAACTTATGGATTATAACATCAGCGATGATGAGCTAGATCACTCATTCGGGACTGGTGGCTTAGTTCTGTTCTTATAGGTTTGCGAATAGGAAAAACTAGGATAATGCTAATAATAAAATACAAATAATAAATCGCCAAGTTAGGACTGCTTATGAATTTTTACGTTATGCCATTAGCACACACTGCATTACATTGTATTCTGGGAATTCAACACATGGCTAGCACCTTACTCTACTTACTGTTAAAGCTACAATAAGAGAGCTTTTGAAAACCAACAGGTGAAGTTTCTTATAGCTATTATTGTTGACATCAATCAACAACAGTATTCTGACACACACACATACACAAAAAAACAGTCTACTTTACAATATTTTTGGCACAGTGTTCCTTACAGGCTATTAAAACAAGTTTGTGAGTACTAAAGTTTGGGGTCAGTAAGGAGCTGTTTACACTATTTTCAACTAAAAGCAGAAGACTTTAAGTGTTTTGGCTGTTCCTTTATATGACAATATAATTACACAAATCAACACAATATAACGTTTTGTCATCATGAAAAAGTAAAGATTCCTTACAACAGAGACGAGAATGATACATGGCCTTTGTGTTAATTCAAAGGTTTTGACATTTTCTTAAAGGAAGCAAAATGAGACTTTATAATAAGAGAACATTATAAAATTGGAATTACAGTGAAGGTTTCTGACTTGATGCAATTTACCTAGAGGACAAAGTAATAATACAGTATTATCAAGATTAACATCCTAAGAATGAAAATCGGACAAAAATAAAATAAATGCTGTCATTTGTGTACAGGATGTGTGTCCTGCTCGAGTGCACTTAAGTAAAAGAATGCAAATGTACCCAGGTGCATAGTGTTTCATTACAAAGTGACATTGCCAACTATTTGTCTGGCATGCATAATAAAGCATCATTATTCATTTTCACATTATGTTGTGTAGTGTAAACGACAACAATTTGATTTGATTTATCAACACTGATAATGGAAATGTTTCTAGAGCAGCAAATCATCATTAGAATGATTTCAGAAGGATCATGCGACACTGAAGAAATCTGTCCTGAAGCAATAAGAACGACAGATTTTGACAACAATAAGCATTTACAATGCTTTTCACCTACTCAATGCTCACCTGCACGCTTACAAAACTGTTATGGGACTTACAAAAATGATGAGGTTTTCCATCACTATTTGTGACAGCACCTCTTTGTTAGGTCATTAAAACTTCTTAAGTCTGCCATCTTACCCTCAGTGTCTAAAGTCTAGCTGTGTTTAGAACAAAGAACAACTTGTATATGACAGGTTTTGCTGGAAGCACCTCCCACACCTCCCGCTCCTGAGGAGGGACCCCCTGTAGCCAAGACCCCGGTGCCCAGGCCACTCAGCTACTTTTCCCGCAATTTTCCCCTCATGTGGCAGCCCCAGGCCTATGCTTGACAGGAACTTCATTAGATGCCTCTTTAACCTGGCCCTTCTCCGTCTCATTTTCTCAGAAGTACCTTTCACAGGTTGACGGGCTAGAGGGTCAGGTTAATCAGGCACTGACTGTTTTGGCCTAGAGCCCCAAGAAGGATGCGCCACAATGAGGTATGCAGTATGTCACTGCTCAGTTAACTGTTTGCATCATTACAATTATCATGTAAATTCCAGACATGACACCAGGAATGGAAAGTTAGACAACTTGGGAACATGCAAAGTCACCAAAGTGACTGGAAAGCAGGACAGTAACAAAGTATTTTTTACTTCACAAATTCATAAAAGCGTATCGTTACTTGTTATTTTAAACTGAAAAAAAAAATTATAATAATAATTAGCCACTCCAAGACGCAATAGTTGTGTCCAATTTGTGAACTAGCAATTTTTTTCAATTTAGTTTGCAAACTGCACCAAAAGACTGCGAATTGGACTGTTCTTGAGTCAACAACTCACTGATTCAATGATCCCAATGGCACGAAATGTTAGTTACAAATTACGAATTTTAGGATTGATTATTGTAAATGAAAATCATGTTTGGGTCTGCTGTAAAAAGGTGAGCTGTAATGCTTGAATGTGGGCATGTCCATCTCAACGGTGTATATTTTAAGCACAAAACACAACATAACATTAAAATAACAAAATTATTGCACATGCTTTCTTCTCGCTGTTTTAAATGATTTAAACCTAGTATGTTTGCATAGGCGTTTTAAAATGTAACGCATTTAGCCCTATTATATATTTGCATTTGCATTATGAATAGTGCTGGCTACTTACAAAATCTTAATTATTCATAATGATGTAAGACTCGGCAAATTCCCCCAGGTATTTTGAGCAGTAGGATTATATAAAATATATAACATTAATGTATAACTATATTTGTTTTTAAAATTACAAAATAAACTTTTTTACTTTTAACACTTGATTACATTAAAAATCAAGTACCTGTGTAAGGTATTCCCTGGACTCTCATTTTATTATAAAAGCTTGTTTCCACCTCAGATTAAACTAAAATAAAAAGATAATTGCAAAATATTGCTTTATCACTCACAGATCCAGACTTTATAAGGATTCACTGATATTAAATCTGTGGTAATGCTAAAGTAAATGTAGGCATCACAACATTATCAGCGTACTGTATGAAAAACTGATCTTTATTTTGAAATTTACTCAAGATTTACATTTAACAGTGTTATTAAATAACTAGTGTTTTTTTAAATATTAACTTGCATTCGATACAGAAATCAAATCTCAGCCCATTACCGATACCAATTCTAATATATTGTGCATCCCTACTTTCTCACAATGACTTTATTTCACAACTGCAATTGTGTTTCTCATAATCATGACTTTATGACTAACATTGTGCAATTTATTTTTTCATAATTACAACTTTAACATAAGAAACTAAGTAGAGTGATCTAAACATTATCTAAAATAGTCTTTCAGATTTTTTACTATAAACAGTTGAAAATTATCATTGCTGTGTGGAATCTAAAAAATCTAGCCCTGAATCATTAAATAACTATAGCACTTATTAACATCAGCAAGAGCATGTGTTTTAATGTCTATAGAATAGTTCAACTAAAAATAAAACCGATGTGATGTAATTACTCATAAATGGCATTACAACTGCCGGCTGAGATAATGCTGTTGTTAAAGCCTAACATCTTATGAAAAAAGTAATCTATTACGAGCAATGTCTTTAGTGCCATAAAATGTGTCTTTAAAAGGAAGCAGCAGACTGAATGATTCCTTTTGTGCTGGGCAGTAAACCCAGCCTAAGTATTTGATGAAATGAGTATATTTGTAATTTGTAGTAAACCTTCAGAGTGTGTAATTTAAAAATTCATTCTGCGATCTTTGTTGCTGACGAGCAGTGTGCATGTATTATCTGCATTTGGCCCCAGCCTAGAACAGAATGTGCGTCTACTACTAAATAATGGCTGTGAGTCCACTATGACACTGAGACGCTAATGAGCACGTAGCTTCAGGCGTAGTAAGAAAACAGTCTGCCACAGAAAGTCACACAAATCCCAGCAGTAAAAAACGAAACAGCTGCATCATATCAGAGCGTTTAGCAGAGCCCACAAGTACATTGCATCACGAGGAGACATCTGTTAAATGGAGATATTACCAACTGGAGCTGTAGGCAGATCAATAAATACAATATTTAATAGGCAATATTTTAAAGTTCCCGATTGGCTGTGGAGAGCTTGACCTGCCAAACTCACATGCTGAATAAAGAGCTCTTGACACACCCAAACGCTCCATCACTTTCTCTTTTGAGCACCTATCTGTGAAGTTCCCCGAGACGTAGACACTATGCAGACCCCTCAATGGCACTGAACGTCAAAGAGGGGCTTGTCATCACCTCCCCTCATTCACATTTGTCTACTCAAATGTGGCAGAGGAAAAAAGGCACAGATGTTAATCTCTCTCTTATCCTCTCCTTTTTATTAAGGGAGATTAGAAAGAATAGAGTGCAATTTGGATGAAGGCCAAGGCAGACTAGATGTGTAAAGTATTTCTGGATTATTTCCACTTAGTACAGGCGGGGGCTGTAAAGGACGACCGTCTTGTTAGCTGGTGTGACACTGAAGACTTCACAAGCCAGTTGGTCAACTGGAATCACAATAAACCGTGCTTGTGCCATGACAAAATTCCCATGGAGTTTGATTTGCACGGATGCAAGTCTCTTAAATTAAATGTGTTGATTTGAGAAGAGTTCTGGTAACAACTTCTTCCGAGGGTTCGCCTCACGATGGTTGCTAGAGACCTCAGTCACGCCTTTCATGTTTGCAGTTAAAAGAAATAGAAGTGGAAGCATACCGAGGCTAAAAAGGACTGCTTCTATTTGTTAATCTTTCTTTCTCTATCTTTTCATATGGCCAGACCTTCCTTTTTTGATTCCTTTCACCTCAAAAGAAAGAGAAAAAAGTTAGTCAGTCCCCTGTTTCTTTTGTTGTGCTCTTTCTTCTCCACACTCTTTATACTTTTATCCTAATCCCAACCATGCATGAGTGATCAGTTGTGTCCTGTTGTTTCACTGTTCTGCTAGTTTTCAATCGGTAGGGTTCCGTCTTTGTTCCTTTTCAGTGAGAAACACAGAGAAAGGTAAAGAGAAGGAAGGGTAATGAAACCTCCTCCATAGACTTACTCCTTTGTCTTCTTGATCAGGTTTATTTTTCTTTTCTTTTAGAGATATAACCAACTGTAATTAGGAGAGATGATGTGTTCTTTGCCAGCTCTTAGTCTTTGGAGAGTGCTAGAAATGCTGCATCAAAGCCGATTGATGCAGTCCAGCGGTCACAGAGCAGGAGCAGGTTTTGATGTATGAATTCAATATAAAGATCACCAGATGTCCGGCCTTGTCCAAAGAATGTACCTGACAGGTGAAGAATGCTCTCATCCAAAAGCAAACAGGCAAGAGGACATCTAAAATTCTACCTGAAATATGAACAAGCTGCACCATGAGGGCCTGGGGGTTTGTTGAGCTGTTTGGATGTTTGGCTTCTGCTTTCCCAGCAGTCAAACAAGGGTTTTGATCCCTGGATACTCTGGGAATATATAGAAAGAACTGAATTCTAGCTATTTAATCAAAAACGGATATATAGACATCATCAAAACATGGCAAGCAATATTATTGTTATGAAAATGTGTTCTGTTTGTGCGGCAAAAAATGTGTTCCAAAAGAAATTCACTCATATCATATAATGACTTGAATACACCTCTAAGCTATAATGAGAAGTTTTTAATTCTGTAATCAAATTATTTTATAGAGGGGCATAAAATAAAAAATGGCAGGGTAAAAAAAGTCAATAAGTTTACATTCTTGATGTTACGGCATCCAGTCTCTCCGAGTCCACCATCTCTCACCACAAGCACCCTCTCCTGAGTTCTAGTGTGTTGTCCCCCTGTTAGTATGCATCATTTGCGCTGTGACTACCCATCACCTGTTCTTTATTATTAATGATTGCTCTGTCTTTCTCTGCCTTGTTAACTGAGTGTTCTGTGTGAAGTATTGCCTCTCCACGTGTGCATATCCGAGACGTTTCTGTGTATCAAGATTTCCCGTATTTCTGATACTTGCTATACCTGATTGTCTGCAGCCTGCCTCTCGACCCTCAGCCTGACCTGGATACTGATTCTAGCCGCCTGCTCAGACTTTTACGCCTGTACCTGTTAACCAAAATCATGCCATCTGCCTACTCCTGTCTTTCTCTCTGTCTTTGAGTTTTTAAAAGTTGTTGCATATGGATCTGCCTCAGCCTTCTGTTTCGTTACAGAAGATACTTCGCCACACGAGGATCCAGTAACTATGATGGTATTATCCGCAGCTTTCAACTCACGCAACATGACATCATGACTTTTGCATAAAACATACACGCCACTTTTAATTCAAGCAGCGTGTTCTCTACGCATTTTGAGCTATCCGCGTGTATGCATGTATGCTCTACGCCATTAATGTCCGAGTGATTCCGCGTGTATGTACATGCCGTCAAATGTCCAAGCGAAACAAAGCAAAATGTAGTAGTTTTTTCCTAGGATGGTAGGGGAACACTCATAAATGCCATTAACCCCAGTGATGGGTAGGTTTAGGGACGGGGTTGAGGTAGGTCATATATTTATATATATACAGTAATAATGTTAAGTCAACGGCATTCATAAATACGCTAAAGAACAATTATGCGTTGACAGCACGCCAAAAACGGAAATACGAATTGGCATGTCATACACACGCTATTTCATGAGATCAGTCTGACTCACAAGCCTCGCAACTGGCTTCCCATCACCATCAGCGTACTTGTCTAAGAGCTATGACGGAGGAACTGGTAAAGGCTGTGCAAGCTCTACGAACCCTTCCCCAGGCGCCTCGTCTAATTCCAGTCTCTCCGTCTCGTGCGCCTCATCTCTCCGCTACAGACCACCACAAGCCCTCGACTCGTGTTACCTGATAAGTTTGACAATAATCCATCTAAATGCAAGGGATTCATCCTTCAATGTTCTCTGTTTCTGAACCAACGGCCTTCACAGCACCCTTTGGACTTCACAGCACCCTTTGGATCTCTTTCGTCTCCTCCCTGCTTACCTGCCATGCTCTGGTCTGGATTAATTGCAAGTTAATTCTTTTCACATCCCAGAAGAGGAAAGAGAACGTCATAGATCCCAGAGGCTATGCTTATACTGCGGAGGGGCTGGTCACTTTGTTGAATTGCCTGCCCGCTGTGTACCATGACCCGGCGGAAGCCTTCAGCAAGTCTAAGGCCACTAAGGGTGGTGATGGCGCAGTCATCAATGTGTCCCTGAGCAAGACACTTAACCCCTATTTGCTCCAGAGGCATGCAACCTCTGACATATACAGCAATTGTGAGTTCCTTTGGATAAGAGCATCAGCAAAATGAATTATGTAAGTGTAACAAGGCCCTGTCCCAAGTCGCACACTTCATGCGGACTTTCGATCTTGTGGACTTAAATTGCGCATGCTCTAAGAGTCTGTAGGCCGTCCCATTTAGCATTTTAACGCTCTGAAGTGTGCTCAGCAGCGCCCCCTTTGTACCCTTGATAGATGCAGACTCCATGCACTTTAACTACCCAGGAATCCTTGCAAAATGCCAATCAGAAAACGGATGGGATTTCGGTCAGGCTGTAACACATGATGTAACTGTCAACAAGGCTAGAAGAGAATATTTAAGTATCATTATGGTTTTTATGACATAGGCTTACATTTTACCCATTGTTACTTACAGTTTATACAAATATTATCAACCAGTGGTTGATATCTCAAACATAATAATATCATGTTAAATAATACAATCGCATTATGAAACATTACATAAATAGAACCGAATGTCATGCCTTTACTGAATCATATAAACGTCAGTATGAATATTGAAACCTATGCATTTTTCTTAAACTCATTTTCATTTTGTGTTAAAATTGAACATTATGTATTATTATGTACAACTGCATTATCATTTACATAACCATTACTTCTATTATAATGTCCAGGTGGCATATACAATTATAGAAAAATAAAGGCAGGCTGTGTAATTCACATGGTCATAAGATAAAAAAATAAATAAATCCTGTTTTCGAAGCTAAAGACTATAATTTTTTTCAATGATATTTGTGATATTTTTCTAATAAAGAGACTGATGAGATGACCTGTTAATTCAGCTCCGTATGGAGAGGGATAAGGTTTTCACAGGCATGAGGAGTGCGTCTAAGTGCAAAAATAGGTTTTCTCCACATGGAAAGACATCTTGAAAAAACGAAAGTATAAACAACAACACCAACAACAATCGGCAGCATATCGACCAGCAGCTCCTGTCCAACAACAACCACCAGACCTTCTTTCTGTTTTCGGCGTGACGATCAAGTCTGTCCCAAAAATACCTCACTGATTTTCAATGATTGAAAATCATTTCAATGCTCAATGATTTTACCATCAAGTTTCGCTATCCACTGCCCCTGGTTCCAGCTGCCCTAGAGCTGCTCCGCAAAGCAAGATACTATACCAAGCTGGATCTGCGTAGTGCATACAACCTGGTTCATATCCGCGAAGGGGATAAGTGGAAGAGAGCCATTTCTACATGTACAGGGCACTATGAATACTTGGTTATGCCTTTTGGGGCTTTCCCAACGGTCCAGCTGTATTCCCAGTGCAGTCTCATCCCAAGACGTCATATAACTGACCATCTTTTGACCATACGTCAATTTCTGCCTTTTTAGGATACCCTTAAACGTTGGTTAGATGACGGTATCGGATCCTAACTCTACCCCAGACCTAAACCTACCCCTAAACCTACCCCGTCACCTAACTGACGTTAAAGGTAAAGCGTCAATTGTATGACGTCCCAGGGTCATCATAAAACCGACGTTTAAGGGTACCCTAAAAAGGCGGATATTGACGTATGGTCAAAAGACATCCCAAGACGTCATAACTGACGTGTGACTGTGTTTGTATTCGAATCCTTCATTAATGATGTGTTCCGAGACATGCTCCAACATTCTGTTGTTTTTTTAGACTCCCCATAAACTCATGTCCGACACGTACGTGCTGTGCTGCAGAGGGTCGTCCAGTATCAGCTCTACGTTAAAATTGAGAAGTGTGATTTCTACCTAACCTCCATCTCGTTCTTGGGCTACATCATAGGGAAGGGGGGTGGCTATGAAATAGGGCAAGGTAAAGGCAGTGGTGGAATGGCCCCAACCCACTACACTGAAGAAGCTGCAGCGCTTCCAAGGGTTCACAAACTTTTATTGCTGCTTTATCGGAGGATTCAGCATGGTGGTGGCTTGGTTTACAAAGGTACTACTCGTCTGCCTTGGAGTGAAGAGGCCACTCTGGCCTTTAAACGTCTCAAACAGGCTTTTACCTTATCTCCCATTTTGCATCATCCTGATCCAGAGTCAACTTTTGTAGTTGCCTCAAGTACCGGTCAGGGTGTGGTGCTGTCTCACCGTCAAGGGATCGGCTCCCAAATTGTACCCCTGCGCCTATTATTCCAGAAAACTCATTCCAGCAGACAGAAATGATCATGTAGGTGATAGTGAGTTGCTGGCCAAGAAGGCAGCCTTTGAAGAGTGGAGGCACTGGCTGGAGGGCTCCACATCTGCTTCACCATTCTTACTGATCACAAGAACTTGGAGTACCTGCGCACAGCTGAATCCCCAATAAGGCCAGGTGGTTTCTGTTCATTTCTCACTTCCAGTTCACCAAGACGGATTTCCTTGTCTCATCGGTTCGATTACAGAGGACACCAGCCAAACTCCAGAAACCATTCTCAATCCTGATTTAATCATCAGTCCCATGCCAGTGGGACATCAAGACCAAACTCGAACTGGCCAACGCTGACTCCGAGACTCTTCTAGAATACCCCAGGGAAAGCTCCATAATCAACTGCTTTTCCAAGGCCTGCCGACTCATACCCCTCAGAAAGCCTCCCACAGCCCTGCAGACTGCTGAACACCTCCGCAATATGTTATTCCAGTTTTATGGTCTGCCTGAGGACATCGTCTCGGACAGGGGTCCTTAATTCACTTCACGAGGATGGTCTGCCTTCTTCCAAATGCTCCAAGTCAAAGTGAGTATCACCTCTGGCTACCATCCTCAGGCCAACGGTCAGGTTGAACAACTAAACCAGGAGATCTCACAGTTAACTGGCTGAATCGGAGCAAAGCAGACCTGGAACCTGTCTCATCCACTCCTTCAGCGGGCTGTCAATCGTGGTAAGAGTCAGGCTGATCATCAGTGCCATCCCAAACCTGAGTATCAGCCAGGTCAATGGGTATGGTTATCCACGCGTAATATTTGTCTAAACCTTCCTTAAAAGAAGCTCAGTCCAAGATTAATGGGACTTTATGCGCTTTTCCATTACCAGTACCAGCCCGACTCGACTTGCCTCAGCTCAGTTCGCTTTTTGCTCTGTTTTCATTGCAGACAGTACCGCCACAGAATGAGCGTCATTTCGTTCCTTGTTGCCCCACCAAGCTCTTCGCTGGATCCTCTCTTTGGCAACCAAACAAAGGAAAGTCTGCACCTCTTTGTTTGACCACGGCATATTCTTCCAAGTTTCCATAATAATAGTAATAAGTTTAGTAACTATCTGTGGCCAAACTATTTAAAAAAGCCAGGGTTATCTCTGGATACTCCATCTGGCGCGTGCAATGATGACGCAGTGAATGGTGACAATTCGCTCTGACAAATCAGCAGTCGGCAATGTTTTCACGTCACATTTAGTATTGCCTCAGCTTGCCTTAGCTCGCTCAGAACCTCGCCGGAGGTGATACAAAAAAATCAAGCTGGTACTGTGTAGTGGAAAAGTGCAATTCAGGAGATCTCATTTCAGATTACTCCGGTGTCCTTCCATCTAGCTCTGCCCAGGCATCTGCGAATATCTCCCACTTTCCCTGTTTCACTGCTCAAACCCGTCACAGAGAAGGGAGAATTCCTCTGAACAATCATCCGAAGCCATCTTTGTGGAGGGTGAGGAAGCCTACCATGTTCATCCGTGTTCTGCATTATCTGGTTGACTGTGAGGGCTTCAGCCCAGAAGCACGATCTTGGGTCAATGCTGGTGACATTCTGGATCCCTTAAACACTCAAGAGTTTCACCCCAATCATCCTGACAAGACTGCACCTCGTACTCATGGTAGACCCTGCTGTCGTCAGCATCCTTGCCCCGAGGAGTCGCTTCTGTTACGGCGTCCATCTCCCTGAGTCCACCATCTCTCACACTTCGAGTGCTCTCAACCGAGTTCTAATGTGTTGCCCTCCTATTCAGTATGCATTATTTGGGTTGGGACTACCAATCACCTGTATTATTAATCATTGCTCAACCTTTATCTGCCTCGTTAACTGAGCGTTCTGTGCAAAGTATTGCCTCTCTACGTGTGCATGTCCGAAGTCGTTTCCGTTTATCAAGATTACCCGTATTTCGCTATACTAACCTTATCTGATTGTCTGCAGCCTGCCTCTCGACCCTCAGCCTGACCTGGATACTGATTCTAGCC
Organism: Hybognathus amarus; assembly: GCA_030378365.1. Taxonomy (NCBI): domain Eukaryota; kingdom Metazoa; phylum Chordata; class Actinopteri; order Cypriniformes; family Leuciscidae; genus Hybognathus; species Hybognathus amarus. The sequence goes on along the minus strand of JAQIUQ010001048.1, from coordinate 856,423 downwards.
GCCTGCCAAGTGACAAGTTAGTTCAGATTGTAAAATGTCATGTGGTGTGACTCTTTGAAATAGTATAAGATATTTATGAATGAATCATTTGTAAAAAAATAAAATAAAATACTTTCCCTTGAAAAATAATTTTGAAAAACTTAAGTAAATAGGTAGCCTATACGCTCACATGCATGGTGTAAAGAAAAAATATGAATACTTTTAACTTGATTTACACCACATGACGTTTTAGGGTCTGTAATTAAAAAAAAAATCATAACCATATAAACCAAACATAAAGAGTGCATTTTTAAGAATTTGGCACATGAGCTTTGAACAAAGTTTTCCTTCTCTTTATGGTGATTTATTTCTTCTCAATGCATGACAGTTATGAGATGCATAATAATTTGATTCTCTGCAGAGTAAAGGCTCTAGTCAGTGTGTCCTCTGTTCAAAGGGACAGTCATTGCTTGCACACTGATCCCTCCTCTCTGTGGTTGTCGGGCCTAATTAAAACTATTCTGGGGGTATGGGGTGAACCGGGGGGGGGGGGGCCAGCCAGCACTCCACAGGAAATTATGATCGCAAATGTCTTCCTGTCGAGTCTTGCACTTGGCACTATAAAGTGGAGGGCGGAGCCGGCATTACCTGAAAGGGCTGGAATCCGAGCAGACATCCACATCATCCCAGTCCTTAGTCCAGCGGGGTCGCACACAAGTGGCCTTTGTGGACGGCGAAGACGGGATTAAGAAAGGGTCTTCAAGAGAATTGATTTTCTGTAGAGAACAATGAGCGGGTGAGAGGAGCTGGGGCTAGAACTCTGAATCACACAGCCTCAGTGCCCCATGAAAGGGCAAAGCCGCACAACATTGAGATTAAAGCAATCATGTTCTTTACCCCACTTTCCCCCCGCCGCCACATTACACACTCGGCTCACAATAAGCAGAATAGGCCCAAAAGAAGAGGGATGAAATGGACTGTTTGCTTTTGCCTTCTCCTCTGGCCCTCTAGACGTCGCACGGCTGCACTAAACAGGTTGACGGATTTCATTAAAGCAACCGCATGCCGTAAATGTAGCATCCATCCTTCTGGATGTGGCGGCAAAGTGGGCATGTCTCTTTTGGGACGACAATGTCAGGGAGAAGATGACGTGGTGTGGTGATGGGATCAAGGGTTACACATGAAAGAGGCGGGCTGCTTGGGTGCAGCTGTGGGTATCATTGTGGTCAATGATTTGCATGCATTTAGTTCAAGCCTGAAAGCTGGCTGCTTTGGGAAAGTAAGTGAGCAGCATTATCGTCGTTAAATACATGATATTAAATCTCATATGAGCCTTAAAAGAGTAGTTCACCCAAAAAAATCTAATGAAACCCAAAAAACAGATGAAACGTAAGAAATGGTAAAAAAGCCATACAAGTCTGGAAAAAACATGAGGGTGAGTAAATAAGAGATTTTTCACTTTTTGCATTACCTAATAAATGGATAGAATGGATAGTGAAAATGTTGTCATCATATACTTCCCCTTATATCATTCTAAACTTGAATGAGTTTCTTGCTTCTGTTGAACACAAAATAAGATATTTTAATGAACACTGGTACACCGTTGATTGTAGCCATTGACTTCCATAGTATTTTTTTGCTATTATGGAAGTCAATGGCTACTATCAATCTTTGATTAACAACATTATTTAAAATATCTTATTTTATGCTCAGCAGAAAAAATAAACTTGCACAGGTTTTAAATGGCACGAGGGTGAGTAAAATTAACAATCCCATTAAGTGAGAAATACAACATTTCAAAAATACTGGATAGATAGATATGGACGTTGGCTCTTTGACCGGGTTGTTGTTCTTTGATCGTACAGGGTTAAGTGTGGACTCTTCCAGAAAGGAGCTTCCCTCACCAACCACAGATCAGATTCATAAGGTCGTTGAGCTCTAAGCCTCTCTGCCCGTCAAGAATGAGGGTTGTGATCTCCCTTTGTGGCTCACTGGGAAGTGTTGGTGCACTTGCCGGCCCCGTTCCATCATTAAACAGATTGTGAGCAGGCTGCTGAAGGCCACGGCCAGGACTGGAGGAGCCGCAGCCACTTCATTAGGGGTATTATGAAAGAAAAAGGCAGTTCTTCTCTTCCATAGTCTAGAATGCTCAAGGTCAGTTAAATTGTACAATTCTTTTCTGGTGAGGCCGTGGCACAGCGATAGCACTTAAGACGACTGACAACTCAGAGATATTAATTATATTCATCTTTTGGAATATGCTCAGGAATAAGAGGGAATTTGATATTGGCTGTCCTGTGTTATTTTCTCTCCTCCTCTCTTGTCTTTTTCCAGCTGGCGCTTTGAAGTGTTCCTGTTTTTGTTCTGGGATGGCTGCGCATCCCACTGCTCCCCGGGCTTTGATATCTCCGGTGGGGTGAGGGGTTACCAGGCAGAGGTCTGGAGCTGGGATATCCTAACTTCTCTCTCCAAAAGGGCTGACCTCTGCACCCAAGGGGCGGTGCGAGCGATTCCAAATGCACAGCTCCTTTTGATGTGCCCTCTTTTTGAGCACTTAATTAGCCAGTGGATGAACATTTAGCTTGAGCGAGAACGCCTCCTAAAGAGCATATGTCCTTAAAGTCACTGACTGCCTTTTTATTGTAAGTTAGTCAAAGTGTGGTAAGGGCCATTGAAACAATGATGCCTTGGAACACCAACTTATTTGGATTGAGAGTTGACTAGACTCCCTGTTTACAGAACACTAGTGGCTGAAAAGAATGAAAACTGCTCTTTCATAAGATGCATGCTCTCTTGGCATTGTATTGTCTTACAGGGCTGGCTTAAGAACAGCAGGTTGATTTTTAAAATGCCAAACTTGCATTGCTGTGCATGAGATGAGATTCATCAAGAACTCTGTTTAAAAAACTTTGTTCTGACAGTGATACAACCAAATTTACTATAATCTTTCAAGCAATTAAAAAATTCTAATCCGTTTTCTTAAAAGGACGATTTTCCAGTGATGGTAAAGTAAAAACAGAACAAGCACACACTTGGATCTGAACTGAACAATATTTTTGATAAGTGAGGGTAAATAAGTGGTTGGATTACAATACAAGGTAATGTGATTGTTGTACTACAACTACAATTAGAAGTCAAAGGTAAAGTGAATTTAGGCCTCAAAATATTATAATGAACAATTAGAAAAATAAATATTCATTTTGATAAAGATACTCTTCACAGATTTTTTTAAGATTAACTTTCAGTAGGAAGACAAATATCTCAATTTAAAAATGGTGGAATTGAGAATTAACAATTAAAATAACAATTAAATATACAGAAAAATTTGAATTCAAATATCTAATATTGATCATTAACCAATACAATGCATATGTGCAGATTTTTTTTTTTTTTTTTTTTTTTGATGAAATCTTTATGGTGCCCTGGTGGCCTGTATATAGTAGCCAGCAGAATTCTCAAATGTTATTTATCATTTACACTATGTATTTTTATATTAAGCACCAATACGTCAAAAGAAGTATTTAAAACTAGATTTATTAGTGGTTTTGATGATATTACAATAAATTACAGCAACACCTCCCCCTTTGCCTTTCAGACGATGTTCATGTTTATAACTAATCTTGTGGGGTGGACTCATTTAAAGTAATGTAATCGTTTGTTTTAGCCAGGTTTCTGTACATTCAGATTATAATCTGAAATCATATCATTAACTATGAGCGATTTTGGAGTAAGAAATCGAATATTCAGCAACTCCAGCTTTATTTATTTTAGTTTTTTATTTGTTGAACATAAATTAAATTTGTAATCTGACTTTTTTTGGATATCCAAATTCGAGGAACAGACACAGCCTCTATATTATATCTAGGTGAAAGAGCCTCTATGGGATGAGATTTATCTGACCTTGGTGACGCGAGGATGCTAGTTGACAGTCGGTTTAGCCAGTCTGTCTGCTTCCTGACCTGGTGCCAAATTTGTCATGTTTTAGCTCTAAGACTATGAACCAAATTACTAGAGAGAAGAGCAGCACCCTCCCAAGAGGGATGAATACCATCTCTTTTCAACAGGTCAGACTTACCCCAAAAACTTTTCCAATTGTATGAATTCTATATTATTTTGCGGACACCAAACTCAGACAACCAGCGATTGAGTGAGGACAGTCTACTAACTATCCCATCACTCCTGCGAACAGGAAGGGGGCCAAATTACAGTGCCTGATATTGTACTTGCGAGTCCACATACCTCTTTAATATTAATTTTGGTTATCTCTGACTGGCAGAGTCGAACATCATTAGTGCTGACATGAATAATGATATAGGTCCAATGCAGAAGTATAAATCAGCCTTTAATCTGGCCTCTCGTTTAAAACTCATTACAAACAAAATCAAAAACAGACCCTAACGAAAATGACTTCACTTAAACAGTCCACTCATATATCAAACACATTTCAGCATGGCTAAATTCTAGCTCTAATGTGTTTTTGTACATTTACCCACCTGTAACACAGGAGAGAAATGAGGAGACAGTGTGTCAGGTTCAAGCTCTCTGCAGTAACGAGAAACCCACAGCTCACGCAGCTAAAACCCGTCACCCGGCCCTGCCTCTGCTGGCCCGGAGCAAACACAACGCAATTCACTTTTAGAAGAGGGAAAATTACATTAAAATAAAAATATTTTTTTTTTTTTCAAAAACAAGCACGGATTGGGTGGTATGAGGTACAGCGTAAGCAGGTGATTGTAAGAGTGTGTTTGCCATATTAACTGTGGTTGTGTGTAACTGTTCATGTATGAAAAAATTTGTCTCAGGTCGTCGCCCCCGACTTAATTTGTCTGGTCGTCTGGTACTATATTGTCTGGAGGTTGCTCCTCCTGGATGGGCTCTGGCACCTCATCATATCCATCTTGTTCCTCAGGTCCTGCAACAGCAGACTGGTCTTCATCCTCTCCAGGGTCCTCCATCTCTGTGTCTTTTTCAGGCATCAGGTCTGCTTCAGGTAAGTAGTGCATCCTAAATCTCTCTTCTTCCGGGGCAGGTACTGGAGTTGGGCGACCCAGAGTAAAGGCAGGTCGTTGTTGTGGGGCTACAGCAGGTATCTCCTGTATCCTTTCTGCTGGTATCCTCAGCCAATAACGATGGCCATCTGAGTCATCATCAGAATCTGTTTCCTCTTTTCAGGTGCATCATGGCATGGAGGAGCTTCAACTGGAAGGTCATTCGCTAATAACAGCAGATTCCGGTGTAGTGCTCTTGGCTTCGTCTTATCCCTAGACTGAGGGTACACTACGTACACTGGGTTATCATTCAGACTGACAAACCCTCTATGTATCAGAGACTGTTAAGAAATGGCAATTATGACACTGAACTGAAGTTCCAGCCGGACAAGTAGCCTGGGTTAAGTCTCGGATCCCATCCGCTACAGATCAGTCAGATCCCCTTCTCTTGTTTGAACCTGATGAAAACATTGCCCATCTCACAGAGCTTGAGGAGGGCCTACTAGAAATACAGACTACAAAGAGACCATGTCATTAGATCAGTGAAAAATAACACTAAACATTCTGTCACTATACCAAGGAAGACAGCCCTGAGTAGCGTCCAGACTGTGGCTAGGGTGATCGAGATCAATCCACTAGCGAGTCCTAGGCCCAGAGTAGTAGTAGTAGTCAGCACCACAAAAACACCAGCTGCTCAAACTGTTTCAGCCTTGTGGCAGCCTCCTGTGGACCTAAGCCACCTTAGTGATGAGGAACAAGAGAGAATGCTGGGGGAAGAATCAGCTGTTTTTGCACGGAACAGTCATGATATTGGATGTATTCCTAGTTTACAGATGTCAATCACCCTCAAAGACGAGATTCAAGTGCAGAGAGCCTACTCCTCAGTCCCCAAACCACTGTTTTAAAGAGGTGAAAGAGTATGTACAAGATCTGCTCATGATCTGCTGGATTGTCAAATCAAAGTCTTCTCATGCTGAACCAGTGGTCTGCATCCGAAAAAAAAGACGGTGCACTCCATCTCTGTATAGATTATCTTCTCTTGAATCAGAAGACCATCCCTGATTGACATCTCTTACCTAGGATAGATGACCTGACTGAAATCCTCGGTGGCTATTCCTGGTTCAGCATCCTTGATCAAGGCACACATAACCATTCAGCAGTCCCAGGTGTTTTACCCTCTTTCAACAGCTCCCCAAGCCAGGTAAACACTTACTCAAAAAGCCTGAGATCTTCGTGTCTATTTTGGAGATAGTTAACATCAATATCTGACAATATGAATGCCGTGATGCCTGCAGTGAAAGGTAGGGCTTTTTTAAGGATCAAATTTCCAGTTTCTCTTGCTCTCAATGCCCATAAAGTGAGTCGCTGCTGCCCAGGAGAGGCAGCCTCAGCTGGAACATGCTGGATTCATCAAGCCTGGAAAATCAATTCTTTATTGCAGCACTTTGTGGCTAATAATTTCCCTGTGTCTCAGTAGGAAAGAGCAAATAAAGCCAGTTTGTTTCATTTTGGAGGTCCAGTAAAACTCCCCCATGCTGTTGGTCAGACTGTGACTCCTCTCTATGCCTAACTAATACAAACCTGATCGACTACACCAAAACACACTGGCTCCCTATGAACATAGAAAGCCAAATTATCCATTACAGAAGGTTGCATGAGCAAATATGAAAAGTTATGATAAATATATCCACTCACATGCAAAGACAGATAATTCTCCTTAAGGTTTGAGGAAGAACAATAGTCTCTCTCATTAAGAAACAGAATCCTTATGACATCACACCACAGGCATTCAGTTTGAATTTCACTAATAAATGCATGTCTGTAAAGATACAAAAAATGATATAAACCGAATACGTAACCAAGAATTAAAACGGAAAGAAGAGAAAATTCACTGGACTTTGCGGTGACAAACTGAAAGATGCGTTTCCATAGCTAGATCCTTTTGTCTAACAAGCATAAGAAGATTTTAGGAGATTTACTTGCTGCTTCTGACTTAAACATCAAGGCTTAACCTATTTCTTTATGAATAAGGAGTTGCAGTATTGCAGCAGAGCTCAAAGCAGAACCTGATGATTCAGACTTCCACTCGCCCTGGCACACGAGAGCTGGAGTCTTAATGACTTTGTTCCCTTGCGTTTTCAGTCATGCTTTGTGACATCTGATCAAACACTGTTGGCACAAGCTCAGCAGCAGTTACTGTACATGGCCAGAGAGCCGAAAGACAGAACGGGAACATGTTGTTCAGCGAGAGGGGGGATTTGAATGAAATGGACTGCGCAGCCTCTGAGATCAACCGCTGCTGGATGCTACGAGCGTGATGGACGGATCTGAGACCATTTTGTGGCCTAATGAGGTAGCAAATCAACTCCGGCGGGGAAAAGAAATGCCCTGTGTCTTTTTATTCCTTTCAAAAACTATTTTGGGTTGAACAGAATATCTTTTTCTACAAGCATTTTTCTCTCTGGTAAACAGTGGGGTTAATATAGGAGTGGGTCAATTTACATGTGTGTGTGATGAGTTTTGCAGTCAGCTGTCATTTCGCAGTTCACAAAGATGTTCTACAGACTGCCTACCTGTGGCTGGCTGATCGATCATCTCTGTAGGATTCTCCAACAATAGGCGAGGCCGGCTTTTTGTTCTCTCCCGCTTGCATCACACTCTTCAATACCACCTTAACTCCATTCTCAAACTCAATACTATAAACAGCCTACCATGGACATATTTATACTATAGTGCTTCAACTAGACCTGTGTACCACTACACAGAGGCTGACTCAAATGCTTCTCAGTTCTTGCCACCCAGAAACACTTTAGTCATTCCAGCACTTTGGCTTTAAGTAGATTTCACACACAAATCATAATTCTGGACTAAGTGTCAAAAACATTCAAAAGAAGCCTTCATGTTTTCCAAAAAATTGCTATAATAATATCACATTTCTACAGGTGTTCAATCAGACAAGGGAACGCTGGACGTGCCTGTTACGAGCTAAATTCCTTGTAAAACGTCTAAGAATAAGGCAATTATGTTTGGTTAAAATCAAAGAAATAATATCTTGGAAAGCACTAACCTGGGCAATACTAATAATAATAACTAATTCTGGGCAATACCAATAATAATTTTTATTTTATGGCCGATAATAACAGATAAATGGCCAATATTAAAATTCACATTATTGTGCATAAATTAATTCAAAATACAATAGAAAAAAAAAGTTTTTTTCTTGTTTTTTTTTTAAATGCTACAAAAGAATGAACACATCACAACATGAGAACGCACACTATGAACAATGGATATTCGTTTTGAGGTTTGCTAAAAACAGTGTATATATTATTTATAACCAAATTAAAAATGAGGTCAAAGTAAATATTGATTTATTCATTTTTTTTAAATCTGACATCTGCCAATAAAATAAATCACAAAGTCACAAAATAAACTGACATATGTGTTAAGCGTTCACAGAGCAGTAGGCTGGTTGCCAGCAAAAAATAAATAAAATTAGAAAAATTAAAAAAACAACTGTCCATTATTTATCTTGGCTTTTTTCGACTAAACTTGATCTGGTAAAATAGAGAATGTCTCTATTCTATTGTTATCACTTAATCTTGACTAGAAACGCAGATACAGTACATACCAAAACAGAGTTCCATGGTAATAGAGACCATCTCTCTATGGAGCTTTAGCTTTATTTAAGACCTCATGTCTGCAGTGAACCACCAGTTCTACACTTCCTACTCCTCTGTTCCCTGAGTGGTGATAAACACTCAACATATGGGAAATTACTGTTGGGTAATAAAAGATTGTTGGCTTTTGCTGACATGTAATAAATTAGGCGGTTTGCATAGGAGAGCTACAACAGGGGCTCCTAAGAAACACCTATGTTGTACTTTTGTAAATGTACACTGGATGTCTTTTTTATATTAGCTCTGTTATATCTCTTGTAATTGGTGGTAACACAGTGTACACACAAATTACACACACAAAACTCCTGAAGCCTGAAAAATATTTTAATAGTTTCCGTCCCCCATCGCCATAACAGCCGAGTGCCGAACGTGCCACACTGGTGAACTCCGTGAGTATTACTGACGCAATTAAATGTGAAACGCTGGGAGGAACAGGAGGGAAAAAGATGCCCAAAATGGCAGTAAACAAGGGAAATGACACTTGACAAGTTGTAATTTATCGACGTTGTTTGAAAGGAAAAAGACTCACTGTTTTAGAGAGAAAGAGAGGCATGGGGAAGCAGGCGTTAAAGAAAACCATTCATAGAACGCAAATGCATCAAAAGCAACCCAGAGCGGAGAGAAAAGGGAACGAGAGCAAAGAGAAAGGGAGAGAGAGATAAAGAGACAGGGAGAGAGAGAACAGCAAGACTTTCAAAGTCCATATGCAATAAGCAGTGCATACAGAAAGCAGTGCACATGATAGGACAGAGAGCAAGAAGAGCCCCCTGGAAGCTTGTGGGGGCCTCTTCTCATATCATCTCATCTCAGAATGCCAGATTTCAATCAGAAGCCTGCTGAACAGCGGCCATTACACAGAATGTGGAAGAAAGACCGCAAGCACTCATAAATATACGTACTAACACCACCCGAACCAAAAAAATAAAAATGAGCCCCAAACTGTGCTTTAAAACAGATATATTTGAAAAAGGCGACAAGTAAAAACTGCCAGTTACAAACATAAACATGTTTTTTTTTAAATATATAAAAAGCTTTATCTTGCATCAATGGAACAGTAGATGAAAATCTAATTGCTTGTCACGTTCTGTGATAACAGTACAAACAACTTAAGTGAATCTAGATAATAAGTCCAATTGGGTATTTGCTTGGCAGGGAATGAGAGGAGCTTCTTTGATAATGGCGTTATCGTTCCATTTTCGAACCTCTACATGTCCATTACACCTCTGTATCTTGGTGCTAAAAGTGGCTGATTGATAGTCATTCAGCCAGTAAAAATAACTCAGAATAGAATTTGAATTGTTCTAACAAAATGCACCGTCACCAATTTGAGGTAAAAGAAAATAAATAAATAAATATGAATAATAACAAGTGCATCGCTTCAATTTGTGCCTGGCAGATGGGTAATGGAATGATTATGGGTATTGTGTGATAAACTGGACATGTGCGAGTGTGTGTCTGTGAGCGTGTGTGTGTTTCGTCTATTATCAAGCAGTGATATTGTTACACAAAAAGAATGCGCTTTTTGGACTATTTACCAGAGAAGTGGCAAACAGTATGATTGTTTTTTTCTCCAAAAGAGTGAAATGATAGGTAAAATGGATAGTAAGAGGCTATGGTTTTGAAATTAGTCTGGAAGGCTCACAAAAGGCTATAACTTGTAGTCATTGAGCAGCTAGTGTTAGATCTGCAAGGCTAAATGCCTTGCCAACCTTCATGGCATTTGACACAGAACAACCATGAAAAAGATGTATGATTGTGTTTGTGATTAAAATAATCTAAAATTAATGAAAATCGTTATGCATTTATATATATATATATATATATATATATATATATATATATATATATATATATATATATATATATATAAACTGTATGTACATACACACACATTTATATAGATAGATAAAACGTTTGTGTTAGATGTGATAAAGGCATATTATAATAATAATATATATAATATATATATATATATATATATATATATGTGTAACACTTTACAATAAGGTTCATTTATTAAACATTAGTTCATGCATTAACTAACATGAACTAACCATTTGTTACTGTATTTGTTATTCTTTGTTAACGCTAATTAATACAAATCTGGCTGTTCATTGTTGTACATGTTAGTTCACAGTGCATTAACTAATGTTAACAAGATTTTAATAAAGTATTAGTAAATGTTAAAATTAACATTACCAAAGATTAACAAATGCTGAAGAAGTATTGCTCATTCTTTGTTAATGTTAACTAATGTAGTAACTAATGAACCTTATTGTAAAGTGTTACCATATATATATATATATATATATATATATATATATATATATATATATATATATATATATATATAATGGGAATCCTCTTGGGATTTGAGCAAAAAGTTATAAAGCGCATAAAGGGGGAACAGAAAAAAGACTAAAGACATGCTAGTTGGAGGCATGACACTCTCAGCGTAAATGAGGAAAGCGAAAATGCTACTTTAGAGGTGAGGGAAAAATATTCCAATTCCAGCCCAAAGTGTCTTTATTTTGACTCAAATGTGAGATATGCCGTTGCCATGGTGACATGGTGTAGGCTGCAGCCCTCTCCCCAGCTGTTGGGAGGTTTTGTCTGTGTGTGTGTGCGTGTGTTTGTGCAAGCCCAAGCGCGCACATTGAAGCCCCGCTCTCGTGCTGTGTTCCCCTTTCAGCCGCCAGAATAGAGTCTCAACTAATCCGTGAAAGTTGCGGTGCTCTGAACCGCCAGCCAAGCCTTTTCCCACTGAAAGAGGGGCCGGGGGTCTGCACTAGGCTTTACACTTGATTGGTCTTCGTCGATGGCAAGACTCCCTCCCTGCTGGGTGTGGGCCCGTCCCCTCGCTGTGCTGCTCGGGTCTAGGCTAATCGGCTTCTCCCCGCCGTAATTACCCACACCCGGCTTGGGCACGCTAAGCCACCAGTAGTCTCTAGGTCTCATTCTTCACCCCAGTCCCTCGCCAGTACTGGCCCCTAGGACCACAGGCTGCTGCCGGTGCCAGTGCCGGCTCAAGCTTGTGGCACCGGGGTGCTGGGCAAGGCGACGGAGAGACACACGCAATTCCAGGATGATGGGTACGGTTAGTCAGGTAATGGCTTGCCTTACAGCTACGAAAGCGACTGGGTTAGCATATACCCAACCAACTGGAGGTATCAATTTCATAGCGATGATCAGTTTGGGTGAGAATTACAGGGTGACTTTAGCATCCATGCATGTCAGATGCAGATGTTGATCATGTCTGGTATCACACTTTTGAGCAGAGCAGTAATAAAAACGGCGAACACTGTGACTGAGAATACTCTTTGTGCCCCAAATTTACAGCAAGATCAAACAGCTCCTCTGAGAAAGTCTTCATTTCCATTCAGCTGGAAAATAAGTGAGCCATATCAATATTGAGGTGTCCCTCTTAAGATGTACTGTCACATTTCCAGAGCTCTTTACAGGCAAAGAAAGAAGACGGTTCACACAGATTACAGCGCACTGCAGAGGATCTAGAGCTTTCTGTGGGAAGCGGGGGACACCAGAAAACATGGAGCATTTATTGGACCCCCATTTGCTGCCAACATCTTATTATGGAGATTTTTTGTCCCTCCAAATCAGTCGGCAATCACTCTCACAAATCCTAAGACCCTTACTCAGAGAGCAGATCAAAAGATAACGCACATTTCAAAATACGGAAAGGAAAAAGGAAAGAGAAGAAAGGACAACAGAGAAAAGAAGAGAGCCAGAAGGGGGCATACTGCTCTCTCTTTGCGCACTCAATAAGGCGTTTTAAGTATGCCATGTGTGTCTCCTTCCTTCTATCGTTTCATACTACCAAAACATTTTCTCCAAAAAAAATAAAAATCAATAGAGGACACTGTTATTTTTAGTAGAATTTGTATTTTGGGGGAGAATTTAATTCTTAACCGCACATCATAAACAAACCTCTAAAGAATCATCAGTTAATGGTCCATTCATTGGAGGGGCAAAATGAAAGGTCTGAAATCTGGCTTCTAGGAAGTATCGAGACCCCCTTGAAGCTGGAATGAAAAGTGTAAGTTTAGCCTCTCAGCTGTGTCTCTCAATCCATAATCCTGCCCCAAAACCCCAGCCGAGAGCAGCCTGACACTCCCATGGCGCTCCTGACCAGTGAAGGCCTGGTCTGTGCAGATTTATGGAGTTTAGCTCCGTGCCTTACTCTCCTAGTTGGGCTGAGACTTTGAGGCAGACTGCTAGAAGTTGCTAGAAGTTGCACAAGATTAAGAAGAAAATAGATTCTGTTCCAGCAAGCTCCAAGCTACGCATCATAAACCATCAATCATACTGGATGTGTATAAAGCAAATGGATAAGGTGAGTGTTAATGTACATGTCAAAGTGCAGTATGTTATTATAGAAGTAAAAGTAAGTATGGATCTAGTCAGTGTGGTGACTGATATCTCAGGTCAGTGTAATGGGTGTGTGAGGATATCCAACACCTTAATTGCGAGTTGACGTGGACTGGCGTTCTGATGAGGCCGAGGATGCATTTGCTGAAAAACGACCACTGCTAAATTAACACAGTGAAGTTCAAATGAACAAATACATCTGTGTTAAAAACAAAGGCTTCTATCCTCAACAATATTCACAGCTCAGCTTTAAAGTGTTTCTTGAGGGGGATTTACATTACACACCCTATTCCAGAGTAATCATAAGTTGCAGATGATGGATTTTCATGTTGCTGTGTTGGCACAAAATAGATGGTCATATGGATATTGTGTTTTCACGTGAAAATATATTTGAGAAGCTTCAGCACTGACCGGTCCTGTCAAGAAAACGAATTAAAAATGTATTGATTCTGCTCAAATATTCCTGAGATGTGGAAATGTTAAAAAGGCTATGTGATTTGGGAGCTCTATTATTAATTAAGGACATTATACATCTTCAAAGGGTTTTAAAGCTTTTAATTGCAAAAAAAATCCAATTAAGTGAAATCACTATTTCAGAGTAATTTAAACTATGTGGGTGCTCCTTAGCTGTTTGCCAGCCTACTTTCAGATCGGATAAAATAAAGATTTTGATTGAAAGGCCATACGCAAAGAAAGACTATATAAATATTTGATTAATACAAAAAACGCAGTGTCGCTTGCTAGTCATTTACTTTACTATTTTTTTGTCCAACCTAGATTTTCTTTTCTGGCTGACTTTGTCATTTCAGGATAAAGTCACCTCTGGACAACAAGCTCAGTGTGAGAGTGAGCGCAAGAGTGTGTGTGTGGACTTGGTGGGTGGGGGAGCAGGTGTGAGATTGGCTCTTCAATGAGCCTCATCTTGTCCCATGTTGGGTGCATTGGTGAGCGTGTGTGTGTGTGTGTAAACGAAAGAAAAGAAGACAGGCATGTGGCGTAGCTATTACTCAATAGTGTCTGGAACGTTGTGAGAGGAATAATCATAGGCAGTACCTCAAAATGTGCATTTTCTGTCAGCGCCGGACAAAAGAGAGCGTGTGACATGGGCGTTTGGTGTGGCATCATAAATGTTGTTTAAAACGAGGGTTTAAGTGTCATACAATGGGAACGGAGGCGCATTCAGAGGGAGCCAGACAAAATGGCTGCCTCTTTGTGCGGTAGTGAGCGAGAGCTGTAAGTGATATGATATTTGTATTAACACAGCGCAAATCGCATTCCCATCGCATGAGTAAATCGCACACGGATGTGAATAAATCGTGTTTTTCTACAAAATGACACGAAGATCTATCATTTCTTTCTTGATTTATCCACAGCCAAGATGTTATTTCCTGCAGACACACACCCACATACCCCACCCACATTTTGGGTACTTTGTTTGGAGTGGGGAAAATGGTGATGTAACACTCCTCTGTATTATCTTGCCCCATTTTGAAACAAACTTTGCCTCTCTCGTTAGATAATACAGCATCTTAACAGCATCGCAACACAATTTTAAGTTTACGCAACTATTTCCTTTTCTGCTCACCCGCTTCCTAGGACATCCATATGATTTTTGTTTCTCAAACTTTGTGGAGTAAAATCATACTGTACACCAAAAGGAGATGAAAATATTAGAGTTGATTTCAACCATAAACATACACCGTTGCATTATTTAGAAAATAGTGCAAATATGGAGCATTTCTTCAAGGCTACAGGGACATTGTAGAATAATCAATCTCTCACACTAAAAAGTAACTTTCATTAAGACCAACTTGTTTGTAAAATATGACAGCCTCATTTTGGAGTCTCTTTGAGTCTTTGTTCTTTAAAGCTTTTTTAAAAAGAGCAGAAAAAGCCTCTTTATCTCATCCCCTCCCTCTTTTTTTCTCTCTGTATGTAAGGTTAACTTTGGTACCACATGAGAGTTTTTTTTGTAATTTGGAATAAGAAAGAGAAAGGTAACTTTCTCTCCTCCACTTTCCAAATCTCGTATAGAGAGTTTGACTGGAGAAATGGGAACGGCGGCACAGTAAGAACTCACTGTTTGCTTTTGGACTTTTTTATGAGCGGACAGAGAAGGGACCCATTCCAAACACTACAAACGGCATGTGGACTTAATATTGAAGTGTTGTACTCACATTCCTTTCATTCTATTCCATTCGATATATACTGCAAAAAATACATATATATATATATATATATTTATATTTATTCAGCATACAGACACACAGATGGACCCAGTAAGAAATTTCTTTGAATCTACATTAAAACAAAAATAAGTCACATAGAAAGGTAAAACAGATTTTTATAAACTATTTGTATAAAGGAGAACGCTGCTGATTTCATAAAGGATCACAAGCTCCCAGCATGCATTGCGGCAAGAATTAATAATGCGGTTATTCTTATAGAATTATTGTTTGCTGACTTTGTGCTGTTGTTTTAGTCATCACTGTTGTTTATTTTGTTGGACGAATATATTCAGAGTGTATTTTTTACTTACGGTTTGTCGATTGTTGTTTTTCTTGGGGTTTGTCTTAAGTGTTGAGGTCTACATGCATCTATAGAAATCTACTGCATATAATATTTATAATTTGCAAGATGTTCTCTTAATCAGGATATAGCTAGCATAGTATACTTTACATAAAACCATGAGAAAATAAGAGTAGCCAATTGCATCTTATTTTGACCAGTCAGGAATTTATGCACTGAATTAGACATTTAAAGAAGTATCAAAATCAAATTGGAAAGAAAAAAGCTGCCTAACTCGAATATCTCAAATGCATCATAATGTTTTAAATATAAAAATGGTCTCAACAACTTACCCTTTTTCCAAATAACTTTTTTGCTTTAATAGCTTAAGATTATTAACCAGTAAACACGTAAACAAAACATGCACACTTTTTCTACTTTGAGCAGATGACTGTTCTGCATATCGCTAAATAGTGCAAATGTACTGGTGTGCTATAAATTGATGAAAATGAACAGATGACTGTAAATATCAATTAAAAGAGCTGGAGTTTGAGTGGCACTCGAGTGTAAAATGAGCTGATGACAGAGTCTGATGTCCCCAACACTGAGGAACATGTGAAAAACAGATGGTGTGCTTTCATTCAGCATTCTCCTAGTGTTTCCCTTCTTACACAGAGTGAATAAGAAAGTAATAATCTGAATAAGAGAGCAGTTTTGATCAGGCCTGCGCCTCTGTCGATTCCCTCCTATCATTAAGTATGATTAGTTTATGACTCAGTATAAACCATTCATGACCACTCTCCTTGAAGAAGTAAAAAGCCTCACTGGAAATGAAAGAAACTTTTGCCAATTAGATTCTGCCACAAAATACCTAATGAAGCGAGCCAGCTTTTGATGCTACACGCAAACTTTAACTAGATAAACAATACAAGAAAAGTGACAATGTTCACAGAAACAGATGGAGAAATCAAAAACGCAAATAAAAAAGCTGATAATGCATCAATGGTGTTTTTTTTTGTTTGTTTGTTTTTTGCTTTTCAACAAAAAAAGTTAAAACGCTCATTGTTTAATCAAAACTCTTTTATGCATCTATAGTTTCAACTGGCTGTAATGCAAACAACAAACTTAACTAATTAAAAACAAGAAAACTTGCAACGCATGCGATGTAAAACTTTTCAAAATATTATAATTACCCTCCATTCAAATATTGAGAAATATAAAATAATCTAAAAAATAAAGAAAAAGTCGAATTAAAAAGTAGCCTAAATGAATTTGTGTTAATTCTAACCCAGTGTCACACAGTCTCCCAGAAGAACTTCATTAGGATTTATTTTATTCATTTAGAAAAAGAGTATGTTTTGCGGTTTACAATATTTTGCAGTATATAATTAAATAATCTATTTTTAAAATCTTTTCTTTTACATAATAATGCAATTTCATACATTTTGCAATTTTATTTAAAACACAGTGGTATTTTAAACAAAATTGTCTTTTCAATTCAATGTGCAATGCAAATTATTTATGTTACGTTGTTTCTGCATTAGCCACTAAACTTTTTTGGAGTTATTATTTTTATAAACTAATGTTGAAATACTGGTGTATTAGACAAATATATATATATATTTTTTTTTAATAGGGCAGCGTTACTATAACAGCACGCAAATTACTCAATGTTGAAAATGAACAATAACCGAAAAAGATCCGATTTAAAAACATTAAAAACATTTTTAACCTCATCTGCGGGTTTAACATTTACATCAATGCAATAAGCGCACAATCATTTAATGAATGACATTTACAAAATAAATTAATTCACTCTAATTTGAATGCCTTTTGTAATTTACAGACGAAATAAACAAATGTTATGCCGCCGATGTGTCAATAATTTTTTTTTATTTATCTACACGGCTTTGTGTATCTTATAAATTAATGTGCGGTGTGTTTCATAATATCATATACTCTATAATACAATGAAACCTGGTATATTATGGTTTGTGTTTATTATATTTAGCAATAAAACAGATGTTTACATATTTTCATCTTAAAAAACAAAGACTAATATAAATGTAGACTTTCAACATGAATATATATTAATTTAGGCATTCAACATGAATATATATGTCAAATGACTGTTTACACATAATTTCCATAAAATTCTCAAACACTGATCATTAAAAATGAGAGTGCTATTTCAAGGAATAACTTAAACGGCTTAATGATATAAAAAGTGCTCAATTACTTACAGTTTAATAAATATCATTTAATGCTATTGTGATAATATTCTCTTCAAATAATATCAAAGAAAACCAGATATCAAAAATAAAAACATGACTAGAGATTAAATATATTGTCGTTCAAACCAAAGTAATATTTTTGTGTTATATATCATTGGAAAACAAAACAAAACGATTACTATATTTCTTTTAAAATTCAGAGAGGAAGATAAAAAATATTTAAAAAAGTGGAAAAAAAAAGTTTACCATTAGACTTCCCTCTACAGAAAGGGACAGCATACAGCACAAACGAAAATAAAGAACGATTATATAAAACACACACACATACAACAAGCAAAGTCAACCACCTCACAAGAATATTTCTGATAATAACACAGTAGTGTCTATATTTTATTTTATTTTTTCCCCGTGTCTCGCTGAAAGTCAAAGGCAAAACGTGTTGGCAGGCCAACAGCCTATTCAGCCATCTTAACTCTTATTACCATATTTCCTCACAGCAGATGCTATGATTTTCCTGTAAGATTTGTCAAAAACACATCTCCCATGGTTCACTGTTGTCAAGCACTTTGTGTTTAGCAGGTGACAAGTCTGAGTGTAAACTGGCTGAGTGGAATATGTTAAAGCCCCCTTGCAGGAAGAGGCATGTGGACCACTGACGTGCAGGTTTACGGCTGTCCACTAATGAGACTTGCTTTCAGAAAGCAGGTTTAAGCTACGTGTAAAACAATCAAGGACAATAGGGAAAGGGGACAAGCGCTTACGTCAAAGGAAAAGTAGTGGGCAATGTAAAAGTAGGTGGAACATTCAGGAAAACTACATTTAAGGGCAACAAAAGTGGGTTATATTATTTCTACGTTTTTTCTACGGCTCCTAAATTTGTTCACATCCCCCGAGTAAGGCCTGTGATCTGCCTTTGCAGAAAAGCAGGTCACATTATACAACCAGGAAGTGGCCTGCCAACGTCCTGCAGCTTGTTTATGGAGACATCTTGTTACCAGGGTGATGGGGTCCTGTCTGGTAGCGTCTTCATTAGTGGTCACACATGGTGGGCACAGGCATTCTGTTCATTCACCTCATGCGTGGCCAGGACCCCTAAAGCCACCCGTTCACCTAACACCTCCAGCCTGCCTGAAGCTGACGGCCTCCCGCCAGAACCACTACACTCGTCTGCGGACACAGCTTTAATTGGGAACGACATGGACAAACTCAAAGCCGCCTGGAATAAAATGCAGGCAAACTTACAGGATTTACTTACAGGAAAGGAGATGCCTATCTAAATCCTGAACATTCCCGAAGAAACTCCTTAATTTTCCAGAAACTGCAAAGCAGGAAACGATCACATTGTCAAAAACCAGGCGTTCTGACCTGTCAGACGGCATCACAAACAACTTTGTGATTACAAACTGCATGAGCTTGGGCATGAATCTCTGCAAATTCATAAAAGCGTTGAATATTTCCGAACAACAACAAAAAACAAACACTGAGAACTGGGAAAGACTGACCGCAGTCCAGTTTGTTAAATGGCAGAATGCGGCATTTCAACATGCTGAGACTGGCCATTCTGATTACCTTTTAATCTGAGGGCTGAATTCCAAATGTGCCCAAGTTTCCTTCGGGGGAGCAGCAGGAGGCGCTGTAAAGCAGTTAGCCTTTTGATAATGAAGTGCCAGCAAAAACAAACATGGCTGATGAGGGGGGAAGGGTTAGCACTACCTTACAGTGGCTCAGCACGTTAATGCAAGATTAACATTAAATGAGCATTGGGAGCCCGAACCACTGATATCAAATAGATACAGACCCTACCCACCAGACCCGACAAAAAAAAAAAAAAAGAGTCAGCTATGACCTCTGCTCACGCCGCAAAGTCATGCGCACGGCTTCATTTCGCACAATGCTGGGGGAAGCCGCCATTACCGTGTAGTGTGAAGCACAATGCAAAGTGCCACATCAAGGTGTTTACGGTAGAGGTGTGAACGCACATCCATAATAAAAAGGATGTTTTGGGTTATTATCACCTTCCCTCATTGCGAACATGGTGGCCTAAATACACTATTCACCGCGGAGAGAGTTTGGTAATGTTCCTGTTACTGCCGAATTCTTTTTTGCTTTGCATTTACGTAGTTCATGTTTGTTTTGAGATTTTCCAGAAAAACAAAGAAAAAAAAACAACAACCTGTACTGTGGGTCTCTCAGCGAAGTGATGCATGTTGTTTTAGGTCACTCCTATCTCACTTTTATTCCATTATTTGTGTGGGAGACTTTTGATATGTATTGTCTTGGGGTTTATAAAGCAAGAAGTTAAATTTTAATATTTGCTTGTTTGTTTTATAATAAACTTTGGGACAGGACTTTACGTAATGAGCATGGTGACTTTAAGATTATTTAAATGACTGACATGGCCAACTATCTTCCCTATAACATTCAAATCGTAAAAGTGAAGATACCATGCTATTAAAAACTTTAAAGAAGAATCAGAATAAATTGTTGTAAAGCTGTGAAAAAAGGACAGATTTACTTAACTAGAGTTTCCAAATTAGTTATATCAGTTGTTGTGTTTTTTTATTTATGACGATGAAGCTATATATATATGAAGAGTTCAGATGCAAAAGCCTCTAAATGCCATTTGAAATTTTCTTCTAAAATGACAATTTTTATCAAGCTTGTATATTTAAGTTCAGTAATTTCACTTTAATGGCAATGAAGATTACCTATTAATTGTCATTTAAGTGAAATTACTGAACTTAAATATACAAGCTTGATAAAAATGGTCATTTTAGAAGAAAATTTCAAATGGCATTTAGAGGCTTTTGCATCTGAACTCTTCATATATAACATGAAATTGTGCTCCGTGTGTACATGTAATGAAGAAAAGCAGAACAGAACGGCTAGTTTCATTAGTATTACCCACTACATCTCACCAACCCTTAGCTGTAATTTATGCGGCTTAAAATATGCGGAAGCAAATATGCAGTTCATCTTGCGCTTTTCCCTGCCGAAATGAATACGAATATTGTTGATGCACTGAAAACATGTGCGCATTTGTTCCAGTAATAGTTGAGAGTTTCCACCTAAAATCATAGTTAAATTCAAAATTACGCATGAAAAATAATTATGCAAAAATATATCAAGTGCATCTGTTTGCCAAACCAATTTACCTGTTGGCTGCTTTAAACAATGAATGAATGTAAATTATACAGCTTTAAGCATTTCCCATGTCAAGCAAAATGTGTTTTACAGAGAAATTTTGAGGGTTGGACAAGTCAAACTACGCACCTAAACATGATATAGTCAGAATTGAATAATCTGGTAATCAGTGAAAGGCTGTTTAGCTTCACTGAAATGTAACGGTACAATGAGTCGACCCATGTTCCTGTTCTATTGAGGTTAAACATTTAATCATTGCTGTTTTTCCTCAATAAACCCTTTTGACTGTGATCATGTGTTTAAACTGCAATGAACATCGGAAATCTTGCAATGTTTTTTATATATTCATTTAAAAATTTATGTATATTTATAATACTGTACTTTGTATTTTATTACCTTTGCATTCGAATTGCAAAGTTAACGCGGTGTTTCTACAGTGTCTATGGGGTGACAGTAACATTGACATCTTTCTCTCTTCTGACCGCCGTTATCAAACTCTCTATATTCTCAGGGCTTGACATTAACTTTTTGAGGCACTTGTCCTTCGGACAAGTAAATTTATGTTTCACTTGTCAATGCACAAAAGTCACTTGTCCGGGTAAAGATTTATAATTTTATCTAGGGCTGCATCGATTTGGGGAAAATGTCATATTGCGATTATTGAGGTCAATATTGCGGTTGTGATATGCGATTGCAATATAATAAATAAATGGTTTCATGAGTCAATTTTTTTGGTTCTAAACCAAATGCACACACAGATTAGTGATAATTCTGAAATTAGCAATAACAACTAAATGATTGATAACACCTATAATGATTAATAAGCCTTTGATGTCTGGATAAAAATTATCAGTCTAACAATTAGGACATACAGAATTTGAATAAAGTTATCAAACAGTCTGCGCTGCATAAATTATATACAGACTACTCCTTATTAAAGCTACACAAGTTCATTGACATAACTGACAGAACGCTTTATTGGTAGCTGGCCCTTTAAGAGCAGCCACTGTGGACAGAGACGCGGATTCTCACACGCGCCTCATTCTCTCACGAGT
Organism: Hybognathus amarus; assembly: GCA_030378365.1. Classification (NCBI taxonomy): domain Eukaryota; kingdom Metazoa; phylum Chordata; class Actinopteri; order Cypriniformes; family Leuciscidae; genus Hybognathus; species Hybognathus amarus. The sequence goes on along the minus strand of JAQIUQ010001048.1, from coordinate 834,449 downwards.
CACAACTCTTTATGTCCATCATAAGACTGCTCTTATGTTATGAAGATACTCGACAAATTACATTTTGGCTTAATTGTGTGTGTTGTTGATGTTCGTCAAGCGTGAAAGAGAACTTCTGGCGTGCGGTCGTGCATTCGCATTATACTGGCGCGCGTCTTCCTGTGAGTCACATTCAGGACATTCACAGGCAGCGCGAAAAATGTGTTCCTTTCAAAATCGGTAAAATTAAATCTGTAAAATAGACGTAACAAGTGGCACATAAACGTGAAGTAATTTTAGCATTTTATTTTGTTTGAAATTTAACTCGGACAACTAATTTTCTTCTTACTTGTCCTACAAAAAATCCCCTTGTCCCGGACAAGCCTTAATGTTCGAGCCCTGATTCTCATTGCCTATTTCTGAAAGTTGTGAAAAAACAATTGTGGAGTTTTTCTTTTGCAATTTGAGCAAACGGTAGCACAAAAAAATATTATTTAATGTAGTCTCTCATTTACCACTATAAAAGTTTACCCAAATATGACGACTTCCGCTTCTAAAAAACTCGGAAATGTAAAAAAAAGTTAGTTATAATTTCTTGATGTGAGGTTAATTAACTGGACTGAAAGCTCAATTTAGACATCACCATGGTTTAGATGCCATCTTTAGAGGCTAAAGCAGCCTTTTTGATCCACTTGAGAAGATGCGGGCCTACGAAATAGAATCTCACTCTTGGACTATATTCTTCCTGTCTGACCTGCTAAGGCAAGCAGTATTTCTGTCTTGAGCAGAGAGGGAAAAATTGAAATGACTGCTGGGCCTGATAGACAGAGGGGGAAAGGTACTGCCAAACCAAAATTGCCAAAGAAGTCTCTCCTATAAAGACATCTGCTGATGACACACTTTGGGGAGGCCTGCTCAAGCAGAGACTGGAGGAGAAACGCTATAACGAGATTGAACCACATGACTTGCACGAATAGCCTGAAGCAGGCTCCCACACAACCAGCTGCCATGCAGGGTGCCACAGAGCCCAATAACCACCACAAACATGCCCTTACACTATCCAAGACACGGCCTGGTCGGACAGGTTGGCAGAGACCTTTATAAAATGAATTCCAGCTGACATGTTATTCCTATTCCCACTTTACTGGCAAACGCTACCGTACCTTTGGCCACATTTCTTGTTCAATAAAAAGGGACAGGTCATTCTATCTTTATTTTCTGCAGCTTTGAGCCAAAGGGACAGAATACGAATAAAACGTGCATGTTCCGAAACTCAGTGGGGGAAGTACAGTTGCCCAGACAGAAACACAGACAGGTATTTGGATTAGCTCAATGGATCCCAACAGGCAAAATTATGTATGCTGAAGTGGATGCAGAATAAGATTCACAATAGACAAAACTAATCATGCAAACTAGTCATATTCTAAAATAAGCACACAAAAAAAGTTGAAAATGAAGTAAATGTGATGACCCAATGCAAACATTGCCCCCAAAATAAGGTCATTTCTAACTTGAAATTCTCTCAGTATCATCAAACATGTTTTTAATGACATCTAAGCTGGTTTACGACGAGAGCCACAGTCTTCATCACTCGGACCAGACTAACAAAATCAGCTAAATGTTTCTGCTAAAAATACATAAACAAGCATACATTAAACCAATACTCCTCTCTCAAAATTCAAACCCATCAAAACCTGAATGCGCACAATAATTGTGAAGCGTTTCTGCAATAAAAAATGTAAATAAAATAGGCCTACTTCTTGCAATTGAGCATAGGGCTGTCACAGAGACAGGTGTGATTTATCAGAACACATGTATTAGGCACAAACAAATAAAAATAAAAATAATAATAATAATAATAACAAAAAAGTTAGCTTTAATTAGCAAGAATCAGTTCCATTAGGGTTATGTTTTAATTTGTATAACCTTTTTATTTCAGACATTTGTTTACACCGAACTCTCACTTTTTTAAAAATGAAAGGCTGTACTATAAACTACGCAAGAAGCTGAATGAAAGCAACTGTATAATCATGGAAATGATAGAAATCAGATAGAAATAGAATGACAAAGGATCTTGGAAAACCACACTTGATGTCTGACAACAATAAAGCAGAAGTAGGCAGTGCTGCAGACATTGTCAAAGTATTTACAGCACTATGAGTGAACGCTGACTTACGGCACCTTTGATTCGGAGAACATCACTACAGAATAAGGCTGAAGTGATGGATAACTGCATAACAGGTTTATGGTTCCCCTGACAGGCACACATGAGTTTCCAGTGAAGGATGGTTAAAAGGTGTGAGAGAGAGTGTTTAATTGTTTACTTTTGAACATCCTTCTCTCACTGTCTGCCTTAATTAATTGCAAAATAAAGTGAAACAAGCAGAGTTGCTCCAGCAACAGTGGGGTTAAAATGTTCTTTCGATGCATTTTCCAGATCAAGTGAACAATACTTTGGCTTTGAAATTTTCAAACCCCTCTGTCTTGGTAATGACTGAACTGGATAATTAACTATCATGGCAAATCAGCAAGCAGTCAATCAAAGCAGCAGTTTTTTCTTTCTTTTAACCGAGGTCAGGGGGCAAGTACAAAGGCACTGTGAACATTTCATGTGCTCCTGAGGAGCGATATCAGTTGAAAATTCATGTTACCTTCAGACAGTGTTTGGTAAATGTGGCCCATGTGTGATTCTCTTAAACTTAACCCTCTCGTGCTGACCTCTCACCTCTGCTCTCTGTCTCTCTGCACTCTAGGTCGGAGTCACCACGCGAACACAGATGAGGCGCATCACCTTTCGCCAGCACGGCACAGGTAAGCCTGGCCCCGACCGAGCTGCTGGACCAGGGGTCAAGCTTGTGGCCCAGCATGCAACTGGTCTCGGTCACATCAGGTCCTTACACCCCAGAGATGAGCCTGCAGACGGACGTCGTCTGAGACCTTTGATGTGTGGCGGTGAGAGGTTCTGTTACTGTGTCTTTAATTAGGTCCAGCAGCTGCCCCTTCCTGGTCCGAATCTCCACTATCTGCCTAATCTCTTACAGGTGGTCACGCCAAACACACCGAAATCAGCCACCGCACTCAGATGAGCGACGTCCAGGGAGGAGCCTTCGCGTCACGCTTCCCTCTGTTTGGCACAAACAAGTCTGATGCACAGAGGCTGAGCTAACACAGCCCAGTTGCAGTGAGACATGCTTAAGATTCACAGTTCCATCACTACGGCCAGCATGCTCCCAGCTTACAGCCAACCGGGTGTGAAATTATGCTAATATATGCTTCCCGTCTATCATCTTTTGGTAAATTTGATGGCCTAATTTATTAAACGTTATCCTTTAAAGAAATTTTTAGGGGGTCTGAGTATAGTAAAAGTTGGGGCGAACTTTCACAATGGCGTTCTTCTCTGCATTTTGCTTGTTTCAGGTTCAGTTTAAGTTAAGCTCGATTAACAACATTTGTGGTGGTGCACAGTTGGTTATTACAAAAACAAGAGAATTTCCAGTGAACAGTGAAGCACTTACAGTACAATTGGGATGAACGGGACCAATTCGGAAACGTAACAATACTCACTGCCTGAACAGTTTAAAGTTGGGAACAAAATGAACAAATTTCCCTGAGCAATACATTTGTTACTGTATTTGTTCATGTTTGTTAACCAAACAGTTGATGGACCCAATTGAATTCCATAGTATTTTTTTCCTACTGGAATTCAATGAGGTCCATCAACTGTTTAGTTACCGACATTCATTGAAAAGATCTTCTTTTGTGTTCACTTCAGCAGAAAAAAATAGGTTTGAAACAACTTGAGGCTAAGTAAATGATGACAGAATTTTCCTTTTTACATGAGCTATTTCTTTGATAATAATGGATTAGTAAATAATGAAATTAACATGAACAAAGATTCATAAATGCTGTAGAAGGGCAGTTCATTATAAGTTCATGTTAACTAATAGAGCTAACTAATGAAACATAGCTTTACAACTCAACGATAAACACATTGTAAGTGTTGTAAGTGCCTCAATGTCCAAATACTTTTTTTGTGGTAATCATTATGCAACACAATGCTCTCGATTGAGATTCTAATTCCAAATTCGTCTAATATTCACCTGCCGTTGTCACTCCCAACTTAGTCTATTGCTGCATTGAACTTGACTAAAGATGAAATATGATAGGCTGGTCAGGCATACTAATACCCTGGATTCATTAAATTAATAGGGGTCTTATTCCCCTTGCCATGGGTTCACAGTTGCCCTTTGAGTTTGCCGGGGCTAGAGGGTGCACAACACTTTGAAAGCCTTTACCCGCATATTGAGTGCATTTTAATACAGTCCTTTTGAGGCTCCTGGCAGGATGCAGAGTAACTTCTCGCCTTCAAGTTCCCGCACCTCTCCATGTGATCTCGTCAGATAGCCACGGCTGTGTCAGATCAGGAACAGCCTGCACATACACTAGGGGGATGGGGAGGGCCATGCAAGGCAAATTAGACCAGCGGTGTTCGTTTCTAAGGAGAGGCCATTCTTTCCCGAAGACGTGAGTCCTTGAGAAGCAAGCGCTCAGGAGTGCTTTGATGTGGGAAGGTGCCCAGTTTAAGGCTCTGAAACAGGAGGCTTTGGGAGAGATTCAGTAGGATTCCCCTTGGTGATCAGCAGGGGAGGCTGCCCTCTCGTTGGTCAACTATGCATACTGTACAGATTTAATTACACCGAGAATGAAGGGCGTGATCCAAAGAAAACTTTGATGCTGCCCGTTATGACTGTCATACCATATTCAAAACCATCAAGCTACAATAGGAGCTGAGCATTGTGATCACAGCCTGCAAAATCAAAGAGGCTTCAGAAAACAACAACAAAAGGAAATGCTCTGAATGTTCTTCTGGGAAAACAATATTGTTTTCCACTGCAGTTGCGCCTTTGCTAATCTTTCAAAAAAATGAATGCAAGGAATGGGCACAAGGACAAATAGCAAAGGATTTCAATGACAGAACAACACATATTCTACAGCTTGTTTCTGTCTATGAGCTTCAAAAATATGTTTAATTAACAGACACAAAATATAGGGATGCCTCATGTCGAAGGCAATATCCCTTTTCCCAACAATACAATATCCTGTATAATGTAACAGACACCAGAACGATGTTATGTACAATAGTGCAGAGCTGATTCATTGAAATGGGAATCTTTAACAGCACTCGGTCATGTTTGTTGCAATGGCTGGATTCGCAAACATAATTCAGTTAAGGCAAATTAAATAAAACAACTAGTTCTACTGTGTTTGTTATGCCGTCACTGAATCGTTTAATTATTTACAGGCCAGCTAAGTTAATAATTTTGATGCTGAAGTGTTCTCTTTTGAAGCAGTGCTGTTTGCAGCTGCACAGAGATTGTGGTTTGGTTAGAAACTCACCTCACATCCCACCCAACCCCAGACTTTTAAAAGGGGCCTTTTTCCTTTGGTCTTTGCACAGTGGTGTGGCAACTATGGATCACAGGTGGGAGTCTGCCTCTACCAAATAAGCTTTCTCACTAAGGAACGGATTTGGCGCTGTTATTTTTCGATTAGGACGGAATAATGCTAAGCCTATAAAGGCCATGTTTCTGTTGCTATGGTAGCCTATATTTCCAGCAGGGTTGCGACCCTGAGTAACTACAGTGCAAAGTCAAACACCATAGACCATGTGAGGACTAGAAATGTGGACTTATGAGTTATGGAAAACAGCTCTGATACTACCGAACCTCTTTAAGACTGAGTGACAAGTTTATTGGGATCTCTTTTCTTCCCAATTCATTATGTCAGTCGGGAATTCAAAAATCATTTGTCACATCTCCAAGTCCACGTCTCCACGCCCATCTGTTGGTTTATACACCAGTTGGATTTGAAATTTCTCTGGCTTTAGCCAAAATGTTAATAATCTTTGTGAGAGGGGAAAAACGTTGGGAATATCATTATATCTGTTTTACAGATATTTACAGATGAGGCTCCTAATACCGCCCAGATAAGAGGAAAAGCCACGCTATAGCCAAGTACATCCACAATTTCAACACAAATACGTTGCAAGACATGTCCAGTGACTTACCTTGACTGTTTGAGGGAGACACGAAGAGCTCGTGAACAACCGAACCAATCTTCCCCGCATTCTCTCACAACAACAGGAAATGCCGATTTTTTTTTTTACAAAAATTAATAAAAGTCTATAAACGTCAACATAGCATTTAGTCCTCACATTTATTTATTTTATTTATTTTTCATTATTTATTTGATTTACAAATAAAAACACATTTGTTTTCTTTGTTTTTACGCTAAGTGTCTCGTAATTATAAAACATATTATATGTATAGTTTTTGGCCTTCAAACGATGAGCTGTGGCACTAACAGGACGTGTACATTGACTTAGTAATTTAACTTAAAAAAATAATTATCCTGCAGAATAATTAGTAGGCTATTGTGCCTCCCTCTGTCTCTCTGTTAAATATTTCAATTTAAAATAGCTGCATTGCAGTGTTATTGTATGATAGCCATGAAAGGCTTTTTTTATTTAATTTATTAACAAATTAAAAGATGTCATGTATTAGATTAACCAGGATAGGCTGCTGATTCAGATAATGTTCAGTCGTTTAACATCCATATGATCACAAATCAAATTATAAACTCAAATAAATTAAATTCTTTACTTCAAAATTCGTTTTCTTTCTTACATCCTTTTTTTGTTGGTTTGTTTTCACTCAGACACAAAACTTCTGTCACTTCGAGATAGTGGTACTCGCGAGTTGTGCGTGATTTCACCCATAGGCTAGCTAATTTCTTGATGATGTCACAATGCACCTCTCTCCCCACTCTTATCATCATCATACCTTTGAGTGTAGACTATTGGGTTTAGACATCAAATTGTTTTGTTTTTTTTTTTTGTTTTTTTTTAACTTATAGCCTACTTCTAAGTCTAGAAATCTATTTCATTTCTATGTTATTTATGGAACATATAACATGTTCTTTTTTTCCTCAGCCAAACTGTTTGTTTCCGTTTTGTTAAAACAAAATGTCAAGAGTTGAAAAAAATAAATAAATCACAGAGTTTGATCTTGAGACTGACAGCACTGAGCTCTCGTCGCTCAACAGGATCCAAATGTGAAGGAGCAGAAGTATTTTGGGTGGGCTATCATATTGCGCCATGGAAAAGTTGCTGAGAGTATACTTGATAGAACCTGTTGAACTTTACTCTGGGGGACTCTACGCTTTTTCCAAAACTTTAATGCTGCTTGGAACATTTACCCATGAATTCCTTTAACTTTGGATTGGAGATCCACAGTTTTAACAGATCAAATGCTCCCATTTATTTCGTACAAAGCATTCCGAGATGCCCTGCTGTTAAAGGGCCATTTTCTGAGCTACCGCTTAAAGTTGCACAGATTTTGCTTTCCTTGATCTCTTTTTCCTTACTTTGTCCTTTTACCCATTTCAAGTGCGCGGATGCAGGACTGGCGCGCTTTAGTTACGTTATTCGAATCCGAGAATTTGCCAAGTGACAGTGATGTGGTGTGTCACCTACTGTTCGTCGAGTGTATCCTAGTTCAGACAGTGCGCATACATGCGACATCACGCCTGTTCTGCCACGCTGCACGCGCTCAGGTGTTTTAAAGTCACAGGTTTCCGCTTTGGGTTGACAAAAATGACATTCCGGCTTTAAGAGTTCCGTTGTCAATGTAGCTCTTAAAAGTTCTCTGGGAGTGTGATTTCACCCGCTTTGATGTACAGGCCCCCAGAGAGCAGGTTTCATCATTCTGCTCCACCTAACCCCTTCTGCCTCGTCAAGAACCCCATTCTGACTGCTAATGAACTCCTTTTGTGACATCTTATTTCCCTGCTCGGCTTAATAGCTACGTTTTTATTTTGGTTTGTTTTATTTTTATTTTACATGAAATAAAAAAATTATAATAATAATCGTTCATGCCCTAAAGCATATAGGCTACATTTTGATTTGTATCTATAATTGGTTTGGTTACAATTATTTTGTTATTGTTTCTATTAACCTGCTGTCCAGATGTGCAAACTACTGAATCATGAAGCTAATTTTGGAAGTTTGTGTGATTATAGATTATATGTTTATTAAGCTATTTGTTCTGAGAAATTTATTTGAGAAAAGCAGGAGTGAATAAATAGGCTGTTTTTTTTGACATGGTAAATTTAAAGAAAAGTTTTTTGCATTATGAAATGTGAATACATCGAATTGTTAAGTAAAAATATGCGTCTCAAATACAGGATCAATAAGAAGCGTGTCTCGCGCTCTATAGCGCAGCTCACCTGCAGCAAACTGTAACTCTCCTGGTCACTTGCATTAGTGTGGATTAAAGAAGGATATTTCAGTTTGCCATCTAAATATACATGACAGAAACAGGAAAAATCTATTTATATTACAAATGAATGACAGATGTCTGAAACGCGTAATGTAAAGATGACATATGTATCATTCTGGGAGGAGAAAATCATGTCATCCGCTTTGGATTTTTAAGCATTAAATTACAATAATGAAAATAATAATAAAGATTACCAATATTTTTATTTTAAACTTTTATATTTTATCTCTTAATGCATTAGGCTAGTTATGAACGTATTTAAGTTGATGTCTTTGTAAAACAAAATTATTTTCTATTGATTTTTTTTATCTTTATTTCTTTTTTATTATTGTCTTTATTATTTGACTTATTATTGTTTTGTGTCTGATGCAAAAAAGGGCTGGACATTAAATAAGTAAATAAAGAGTGTCGTGTATACAATTTATGTCTATGGCTATACAACCATTATGTTTATTTAATTATCTTTAGTTTTATTTAATTGTAACGTGCTTCGAGAGTGCAGCTGCATTGTTCCTTTAAAATCTTGATAGCTTTTGATTTTCTTGCTTTTGTTGGTCGTCAACTTTGTAAAAATGTTACCTTGCTCCAACTTCTTTTGAAAGTGTGAAAAGTTAAATATGAGCCATGGACAAAATATAGCCGTTTCCTCTCAAAACAAAATCAATTTGAATAAATTGAATAAAATCAAATAAAGTATCGCTTTAAAGTTATATGCTGAAAGCAAAAGCCAATAATAATAATAAAATCAGATAGCTTTAAGTAGCGTAATGCACAGTTTATGCTTTAATATGCTATAAAGTAAAACTTTAGTCGGAAAAGACTGTAGTAATTTCCTGACATGTGACAGCAACATTATAAACAGTGACTTAATAAAAAGGAAAATGCTCCAAAATGCTGATTAATATATTTTCTTAAAAATGTAGCCTAGTGACAGCAATTTCATTAGCCTATATATATAAAATTGTAATCACCTTTTATAATCACTTTGAAAGTTGGATAACGCTACGGTTGTATTAATGTTTTTCATTTTTCGTGTTTCGTTGACATGAATCTTTTTTTTTTTTTTCAGATCACCGTTGTGAGGTCAGAGGACCCAGCAGCCAATGGTTCTGCTTAAGAGCAGACAAAAAAATCTTCTGTCAACGTATAATTGACGTTTCGATTTAATAAGATGCTCCAATTCGTTAGGAGATAAAGGGAAAGGCCCTCCTTTACACCATGTCAACACAGCCCTATGCATTGTGTAAATTACTTGGATTATCTCGCCTTTGTGAGCAGAACAGTGGACCCTCAATATACACACAAGACTTAATTCAAGTCTTCTTCCAAGCCACTCGAGCTTGACTTCTAACTCCAAATTTAAGGACAACTCACTCCCATTACTTAGACAACACTGAATTGTACAGACGAAAAAAAAGTTACTTTGTTGGTGACAGGCAGCTTGCAGGATAGTCTAAATTAGTAGCTTTATTAAGTAAATATTTCACTTCATTTGTCACAGTCTTGTGTATGAACATCACTTTCTGCGTATCATTCAAGCTTATTTCATATAATATTTATTTATAAGTTGTATTTACCCCAATGGCATTGTTACTAAGTGGTTGCAGTAAAGTTGTTTACGCTGATGGCAACACTGACAACTGAACAGACAAATATTTGCTGTATTGAACAGCTCAAAAGTTTCACGTTGTCTATTTAAATTTCCCTCGGGCTCCAGCAACCGAAATTCGGATATGATGATACCAAATCTCTTCTGATAATAAAATACGTCTTTATTGGTTTGTCAAGGTATGTCTTACTGTGTTCACTCAATCATCATTTAAGGAACAATTTCGATATCTCTGTTTCTCTGGAACATAATCACAAGAATCAAGCATCAAGAATCAAAAACAGAATAGAAAGTCGCAAAAAAGTAACATATTTATATTATTTACATATTGTTGATATGTTAGTGAAATGTTTCATGTAAACTAAATGAATGAGTAGCACATCCAGTCCGCAGGTGTTGTACCTGAATTAGACAGGGTTCTGAACACAACTTGAAGGGGACGGGCATGGATCTGTCATGCTCCGCCATAAACACTCGAGTGAAGTCCAAGAAGGTCCGCTAATTAGTAGCCTGTCTCTCTAGAGGATTTACACATTCCTCGTTGCCAAATGTCTGTGTTGTATGTGTGGTTGTGGGCCTGCATCAATTCGATGAACATTTAAATTGGGCACAAAATGACTGTCTGCTAAAGGCTTAACACAGGAACATATCCGGAAACATAGCCTAAACCACAGAAATGATTAAAGTAATATATGAAGAGTTCAGTTGCAAAAGCCTCTAAGTGCCATTTGAAATTTTCTTCTAAAATAATCATTTTTATCAAGCTTGTATATTTAAGTTCAGTAATTTCACTTAAATGGCAATGAAGATTACCTATTAATTGTCATTTAAGTGAAATTACTGAACTTAAATATACAAGCTTGATAAAAAATTGTCATTTTAGAAGAAAATTTCAAATGGCATTTAACAATGAGTTTCTGCTCATTGTTTGTGTGGCTGTCAGAACTGTAACTATAACATTTTTGGACAATATTTTTTTTAGAAAAGTCTAAGCTGTCTGAGGGATACTTACAACTTTGAAGTAAAACATGCATTAAATCATGTTGCCTGTGTGTTTACTAGATCTCACACCCTATTATAGGCATTGTTGCGTCTAGGTCCACAAATACAATTTTTACAAACAGTTTGTCAACAAATGCGCTGGTTTTAGAGGATTGATTAAGAGGACATGATGTTCTCAATCAAGTTTCATGCAGACTTCACTGCAAAGTATTTTAACACTTCCGATATGAACATAAATAGACAATGCTGACCTCATGACTAGATTAAAGGTTGCCATCAATTTGTTCTCATATCTGCTGTTCCTCTTAAATGCCTCATATGTTATGTCATTATTTTCCGTAATGTGTTTAAAAGTGTTTTCTGGATGTTTTCAATGAGAATTTCATTTTCATTCAATTTCAAGTGTCATTGACAGAGTGAAAATGTTAAGAAACCATCAAAAAATCGGATTCAGAACAGTTTAGTATGCATCAACAGAACTAAGGACTTGCCCAAGTGATCTTATGAATATGTGTTGTAGGAAAAAAGCAAGCTGGAAAATAAACTGTCCACTGTGAACTGTACAACAACAACAACAAAAAGGTGCTGTTATCAGGTCTCACATTGTTCAGTACAGATGTTGCAATATGTTCCTCCAGTTTCACAGACAAGGATTAGCTAGTCCTAAAATAGATGTTTGAGTTGTTTTATCTGGAAGCAACTTGTACTTGCATACCTAAGATACACATATAAAAGCTACTAAAATGTCCTGATTTAACTAAGGCCTAATCCTGGCTTAATTTAAGAACTGTCAGTGAAACCAGGCCTGTGTGTCTTTTTTCCCATTTCTCTGGTTGTCAGCACTTTATTGTGAGTGCTGAGATTCCAGCAACAACAATGCTGGTACAAAATACTCAGATAATATACTTAAAAATATAAGGATTAAAACATTGCATACAATCTTACAAAATGTTAACTTTTATTTGACATTTCATTGGACACTGCATGTTTAAATGAGAGTTCACCATTCAATCCCATGTTTTTTCAAACCTTGATGACTTTTTATCTTCTTCGTTAAAACACACAAAAAAATCCATAAAAGTATGGAAAAAAGGTATTGTTTTACATTTATTAGTCATCTGAACCCATGCAATATTTACAAATGGTCAATGTTAAACTCATAGCTTTGTGGGCAGTTCTTCAAAATATGGTGCAGTTTGAGTCCAGGTTTGTGGTCCCTTCATCATCGCTTCCGTCTTCCTGTCTCTTCTTCACTGCACTGTCACACAAATCCACCTGACCTGTTCCACTCACTGACTCCACCAGAGGGGAAAATGATCTAGGCCTATAAATAAACATTATGTCTATTACTCTCACAAAATCTATCAAAATGAATTGTTTTAACCCAACTCTTGGTCAAATATGGACAAACCCAGCCACTGGGTAAACATTTTTTAGTAGGCCTACATATTTAACCCAACATTTAGGTTTGTCCATATTTGACCCAAAGTTGGGTTAAAACAACCCAGCATTTTTAGAGTGAATGGACTCAGAAGACTCAGATGATGTTTTGTGTTTTTATATTCCCATTGAAGATCTCAAGCTTATGCCCCCATTCAGAATTTATTGTTACATAAAAGAGAGCAACCAGTGCAGTTCTTCAAAATTTCTTCTTTCATGTTATCCACCTTATTTTGCAATAGTAAGCTGTTTCCTTTTGAATGTGCAAGACTACCTGTTCATTTAGGTAAATAACTATGGATAACCCATTTGCACTATGAACCACTGTGTTTATGATTATGATAAATAATCTGATATTTAAATAATCTGATAAAAAAATACAGTTTGCAATAACATACTGTTTTTGTGAAGCCTCACACATTCAAGTTACAAACGGCCTCAACCGTTCTTGTTAAAAACAAGGTGGATGCAGATATGGAACAACTTGAGAATGAGAACATGCTGACAGAATTTCTGGGGTGAAAAGTCAGGTCATTATTTCTTCTTTTTTTAATATCATCCCTCAAATGTGACCAAAACAGTTGACAGCATAGATATGTCGAAACCAAGTATTTTTAAATGTAATGTCGAGTTGATTAGCGTGTATAATGAAGCACTTGTGTGGAATAGAGTCCTGCTCCTTTTTTAGTCATGTATAAGTTTTACTTCATGCTAAATTGTAACGCTTGTCTGAGTGAAAACCATTAAATAAATCCAGCTTCACTTCTATTCAAATATATATGTGTGTGTTGTCTCTGGCTCCATTAGTTGGGTTTAAAGGTTTAACCTCTGTGTCAGGGAGCCACATCCTCTACTCACACCAGGCTTCATTCCTCCTATGGCAGTTAGTGTTTCATTTCCCCTCCCACACATTTGTCCTAAGAGGGCAATTAAGGAAACAAACGTTTTTCCCCAGATTAAGCGGCTGCCAGCTTTGCATACTAATGTAATGCCAAGTGGTAAGAAATAGTGAATGCTCTTAATTACAGGCACTATTTTCAATCAGAAAGTGCTCGATTTCCCAGGATGAGGTCACCGTGGCAGGAAAAAAACCTCCAGAACCTGAAAGACTAGAGACAGTCATCTTAATATGTGCATGTGGGTGTATGTTTCATAGAGAGGGACAGTGGGGGAGAGAGATTGTGAGAGATGAAAAAGATGGATGGGGGGAAGGGACAGATTGAAAGAGAGAGAGAACGATAGGAGGAGTGTGAGTCAAAAAACAGAAGGGTTAAAGAAAGAGAGAGAGCTAAAATAACATATGCTGATGCAAACCCTTTGATTGTCCCGGGCTCCGCTGTGTGAGTACAGAATGTGATGTGTAGCACTACAATTACCTTTCAATCACTGACCAACTGCTTAATGTATGACTTATATGCAACATGGCATTCCACATCCAGCTGGAGATCAAAAGCCGCCTCCAGTCGAGTAATTTAACACAATTACAGTTTCACTACCATCTATAATGCAAAGGAAATCGGTAAAGCAATAGCCTGACCACCATAAACGGTAATAGCTCAAGAAAGCTTACCACTGCTAACCACATATATCTCCCTTCATTACGACAGATGAAATAATAAAGAGCGTTAAAGAGATTTGTGCTGTAGTCTGTGAAAGTGAGCTGTGATTGATGGACGCGCGGTGTGGTTTTAGCAGCTGAATTTCAATCTCGAACAAGGTTAATACAGTGAAATAAGCTTTATTATTTCAGGATCCGGGATCCATCCAGCAGACTGTGAAATTTTCCATGTGGGATGAAGTGAGTCTATATACATCACAGCCAGTTCAGAGAGGATGTAGGCCTACGGCTATTGTAAGATATAGACCAGGAGATATTTTTCATAATGCATGAATGATGATATGCAGGGAAAATTAACTGTAAAAATGATCACAGGATTTATCTCTCATTGCTTCTGTTTCGATGATCCACAGTTATCGGACGAGTGTAGAAAAGACAACTTTATTAAAAAATTTCTTCTCTTCCCTGTCCGTTTCTGACCCTGTTCACGTTATAAACACACTGACTGACACGGAAGAGAAGAAATAGTTTAATAAAATCCTCTTTTTTGGTGCTCAAAATGTATTCTCATCATTTCATAAAATTAAGGTTGAACCACTGTAGTCACATAGACTATTTTAACAATGCCTTTACTATGTTTTTGAGCCTTGAAATACACTCACCCAAAGGATTGTTAGGAACACCATACTAATACTAACATTATCTAGTAATGATTCAACAAAGTGCTGAAAGCATTCTTTGGAAATATTGGCCCTTATTGATAGGATAGCATCTTGCAGTTAATGGAGATTTGTGGGATGCACATCCAGGGCACGAAGCTCGCGTTCCACCAGATCCCAAAGATGCTCAATTGGGTTGAGATCTGATTACTGTGGGGGGGCATTTTAGTACAGTGAACTCATTTTCATGTTTAAGAAACCAATTTGAAATAATTGGAGCTTTGTGACATGGTCTCCTGCTGGAAGTAGCCATCAGAGAATGGGTGCATGGTGGTAAAGGGATGGACATGGTCAGAAACAATGCTCAGGTAGGCTGTGGCATTTAAACAATGCGCAATTGGCACTAAGGGGCCTAAAGTGTGTCAAGAAAACATCCCCACACCATTACACCACCACCAGCAGCCTGCACAGTGGTAACAAGGCATGATGGATCCATGTTCTCATTCTGTTTACACCAAATTCTGACTCTGCCATCTGAATGTTTCAACAGAAATCGAGACTCATCAAACCAGGCAACATTTTCCAGTCTTCAACTGTCCAATTTTGGTGAGCTCTTGCAAATTGTAGCCTCTTTTTCCTATTTGTAGATGAGTAGAACCCGGTGGGGTCTTCTGCTGTTTTTAGCCTATCCACCTCAAGGTTGTGTGCATTGTGGCTTCACAAATGCTTTGCTGTATACCTCGGTTGTAATGAGTGTTTATTTATTTCAGTCAAAGTTGCTCTTCTATCAGCTTGAATCAGTCGGCCCATTCTCCTCTGACCTCTAGCATCAACAAGACATTTTCGCTCACAGGACTGCCGCATACTGGATGTTTTTCCCTTTTCACACCATTCTTTGTAAACCCTAAATGGTTGTGCGTGAAAATCCCAGTAACTGAGCAGATTGTGAAATACTCAAACCGCCCCGTCTGGCACCAACAACCATGCCACGCTCAAAATTGCTCAAATCACCTTTCTTTCCCAATCTGACATTCAGTTTGGAGTTCAGGAGATTGTCTTGACCAGGACCACACCCTTAAATTCATTGAAGAAACTGCCATGTAATTAGTTGATTAGATAATTGCATTAATGAGAAATTGAAGGTGTTCCTAATAATCCTTTAGGTGAGTGTACTTACTTCTGTTACACAAAATGAAATGCTCTGCAGAAGTTATACAAGTTTGGAATGACAAGAGGGTAAGGAAATGATTTTCATTTTTGGGTGAACATTGCTTTGCAGAATGTTGCTTTGAAGGAGATGATCCTTGTATTCATTACGACGCTCGGCCGATTACTGTGGATCAGCGAAACGGAAGCAATGAGAGATAAATCCCGTGATCATTTTTACAGTACATTTTCCCTGCATATCATCCAGTCCACAACAGAGAGAAGAAGAGTAATGACAGATAAAATCACTCACAGTAGGAAGTAATAAAAATGACTTCAAAGATGGATTTGCACAGATTGTTCTTTTTATTATCATTAACAGTAATGTGATACACATGCCTCCGGTGACCTTTTCACAGTATTACATATTCCCAGCTGACTCATTCATTAGTATGGCAGCGCAAACAGAAGGCAGAACTCAGCCATCCATCTAGAGAGTGAGCAAGAGAGATAGAGAAACAGCGAGAGAGGAAAAGAGTGGTGTGTGCGTGTGTGTCAAGCAAGAGCTCTTAGCCCTGGAGGTTGGAGGGAGAGGCACTAAAGCGTTTCATTTGTGATTTGGCACATCTGACAAGATTCATCCGTGGCTGATCATATGCCTTCAATGAATACATTTTCTAGAATCAATGGGAGAGTACTGTAGAGCGCAATCAAAGGCACATTAATTGTCTGCTATCAAGAGCTCCATTTGGGGAAAAAAAGAAGCCCATCTGTGCCGTTTGCATCTGGCTGAAAGGAGGAACACATGGTCGTTTTATATGTCAACAGCTATTAGCGGTACATTTCAGCTAAACGACAAATAAAATACAGCGATAGGTTAAAATGAAGTTTTGCCACTTTATGAAACCACAGAGAGGCATAGAACTGTAGCTTGGTTGACTGATGGAGACGTATAGATGTTCACTATATATGCCAATTAAATTAGACACGTAAAACTTCAGTCCAAGGGAGCACAGGCTAATGTGATGCAAGCGTGACTAACTGCAGAGCTCATTTCTTCTGCCGCGAATGGATTCTACACATTTTGTTTCCATGCCGTGGCCCCATGTTTACTCAATGAGATTTTACACTTGAATGGCACTTGGTCTCCTTTTCTCCACTGCAATATTTCCAGTCATGGCCCCATGTTCTCTCTCCCCAGCTCCCAAAACATCCTATTTTAACAAGCCAATAAACTCCGGAACGGGTGACATACTAATAAAAATGTAAACTTCTGGATAGGTTACGGGTGACTGACAGTGTGTGAATGTATGTATGAGCGTGTGTGAAAGAGGGAGAGAGACAGTGAGAAAGTGTGTGTATGCGTGGCTTTATCCTGATCAGATGCTTCATTTCGAGAGCAGTGGAACATACTCCTGAGCCTCCTGGTTGGATTTGTTGGAATGTGTGAGAGGGAGGATTTTAGCGCCATGAGCCCAACGCCAAAGAGATGCAGACTTCACGCCATCTGTCTCCCCCTTCACTCCTCTACTTGCCAAACTTGTATTTTTTCTCTCTTTCTCTCTGTGTTTCTCATTGCGTCCCCTTTCATCCCTCATCACACAAGTAAGGGACATAGAAGGATCAAGTCATCGACTGCAAGGCTCCAGCAGTTGTAGCGCTTCACGGTGATATTAAAAAGCTCTCTGAGTTGTTCATTTTTATTAGTGTCCCAAAAATGACAATTAATTAGACTGTATTAGCCTGTTCAGACTATTGACAGCTGCATGAAAATAATTGCCTGTTCTTTCACCATATGACCAAAATTTTGCTGAAGGGAGCCACAGTGTTCATATGGGAAACGTTGCATGAATAAATATATGTTCCACAATAATTGGCTATATACTCTCTGCTGAACTGAAATATTTAAAAAGATTCACAGAATTATAGTCATTTGAAATAAATGGACAGTTCACCCAAAAAATTATAATTTTGTGATCATTTACTCACCCTCATGTTGTTCCAAACTTGTATGACATCATTTCTTCAAAGCAAAAAAGAAAAAAAGAAAGAAAAGAAAAAGTATTTCAATTGTTTTGGACCCCATGGCTTTTATTTTCTTTTTCAAATTGTATTCTCTTTATATGAGGACTTACTGCATTATACACCACTTACGACACTTCTTTCGAAAGGAAAACAAAAACCATGTGAATATGCAACAAGAGTTTTCAACTCTGTTATTAAAATATAATTGTAAATGGCTGAAGTGCTCCCTCTGCATCCAGTGATTGGAAAAAAAACAATCCACACATTAGGTCTGCTTGCATGCATAACGAGATGTGGAATCAGTGTTGCCTCATTAAAACCATACCAGATCCTCTCATCGGAGGATGCAAAGTGCTCTGATGGGCTTGACCTCTGGCCCTCTCCCCATGTGGGCTGCTGGGCCGGGGCAGAGCCAGCTCATACCCTGCCCAGGTTCCAGTCAGCACACCCAGCCAGCTGAAGAGGAGAGGAGGCACTGGTGGCCCAGGCGGCCCATGACCCTCACTGAGCTCCAGGTGGCAGCGAGACAAGCGGGGGGCCTTTGATGCTGACCTCCGGTCATTCTGCTCGAATGGATCTTACCATTGATCTGGCCTGCCATGGTAGGGAGGGGTGCCAGGTGCCCCCGTTGCGGTAGAGGATGAAGCGCAATCTGGAGTAGTACTGGAGGTACGCTGACCCCGCGGTTCAACAAGGCCAGCGTTTGGCAGCCAAACTGGAACGCCTGTCTCATGGCAGACGGACACAGGAGAGCTGGCGGATCAAGAAGAGTAAAACGATTAATCTCTGCTGCAACTTCTACTACTGCTCTGCAATTGTATGTGATACTTATCTTTCAAAGATGTCTTCATGAGGATCGGTCTTGAAGCAAAGAAAAAGGAAACAAATGTGCTCGTAATATTGAAATGTAAATGAGTTATTCACCCCAAAATTAAAACGAAATCATTTACTCACCCTCATGTCATTACAAACTTGTATTACTTTTTTATATGCAGAACAAAAACATTATTCACATTATTTTGTGTTTTTGAGCCAATGTTGCTTTGGACCCCATTGACTTACATTGTATAGACAAAGACAGTTGAAACATTCATTTAAGAACTGAGTAATAATAATTAACTACTTACTGGTTACAATAGGGGTTGGTTTAGGGTTTGTTGCATGCAATTCTGCATAATTTATAGTTGTGCACTGTAAAATAAAGTGTTACCAAACATTCTTCTAATAACATTGTGTCTCGCATAAGCAAGAAAGTCTTGAAATGACATGTGGGTGAGCAAATAGTGACAATATTTTAAATTTGGGTGAACTATGCATTTAATCCAATGCAATTTTAAAATGTTTAAACAGAAAAATGTATCTTTTGACATCTGAATGCAAAAGACATTTTATCAGATCTGCATTAAGACACAAAAGAGAAAACATACAGAGACAAAACAGTACATTTTTATCTAACCTAAAACAATCAGTAGAGGAAACAATAAAAATGCATGCAAAATGTTTCACCCTAGGCTATGTAAGTCTGTATTTGCTTCATCTGTTTACACACACAATTCATAAGCACATATTCTGAACAGGGTGTAAACTCCTTCCATCCCCCTGGTGCTGCCATAACACTAAGAAAAAGAAGATTAAAAAAAAAAAGAGTTAGCACGAGACATGTCACCTCCGTGCTTCAGCATCTTTCTGCCACCTTATCTATATGCCCTATAATCACCGGCCCATAAACACAGCCCCGAAGACCTGCATTAAAGACTGAGAGAAGAGTTGAGGAAAACAGCATCCAAAGAGTCAGAGGTAGCCTGTGTGGTATTATTAATACGGCATTAAAAAAGAAAGCACTTCAAAGCATACAGGAGCCATGCTATCGAACTTGAAAGTTACATAGTATGGCTTAATGTCTCCTAAGGCGTCTTATGGTGATGCAGCTTTGATTTGAAATGCATTGTGTGGCAAATGGATTTGCACTAGTGGAGAGTGGGGATGCGCTGTGGGAACGTGCCATAATTTCAAACCTGACCTCACAAGCTCTTCAAAGCATTTGTGAATGAGGATGTTTGGAACTCAATGATGGGGTTTCACTACACAAACAAGATCTGACCACACTTGGTGGTTCTATTGCTGTTGTTGTTGGTGCTGGAATTTTTAGAAGTAAACATATGGACCAAGGAGAAGATGAATGGTAGTTTGCGAGGATAATGAATTTTAACTAACATTAAGAATATTTAACAGTTAACAGGCAGATATATCGGGGGGGGGGTTTATCCACAGCCAAAATCATTAACCACCAAAATCAAACCTCTGCCTTAGTTTAGCTTTAGCAGAATAGAAAGGCTCCAGGACGCTACAGCACCGCATGCTGTTCTGACAGAGGATGTCTTAATCACTGAGGATAATCAGGCTTATTTAGCTTCTGAGATTTACAGGCAGAATTTTTAAATGATAACCAAATGAAGCCATTGAAAAGCTCTGTCAAGGAGGCGGTGCAGCAGATTAGAC
Source organism: Hybognathus amarus (assembly GCA_030378365.1). Taxonomy (NCBI): domain Eukaryota; kingdom Metazoa; phylum Chordata; class Actinopteri; order Cypriniformes; family Leuciscidae; genus Hybognathus; species Hybognathus amarus. The sequence goes on along the minus strand of JAQIUQ010001048.1, from coordinate 814,193 downwards.
CACTAGTGCTTTTCGACATGGACAACGCCCAGAGTAGAGGGTCATTCTTCCAATAGGACTCAACTGCTGGTTGACAATACTAAACGTTCTTACCTTGCCTCTTGGAAACAAGATGCTTACAGACGGATTGGGGGTGGGAATTCTGTTCTCACGTTTGCTTCCCCTGGCAAATGACACACTTCATGGTTAAAAAAATGTTGGGTCCCTGAACAGACTTCGCAGTTATAAAAATAAAATGTGTGGCATAGGGACAAAAATGGTCATGTTTAATCCCACTTTGAACCCCAATGAGGGAATTGATGAAAGACTTCCCACCCCCATTCCTTCTGTATCATAATTGTTTTCTCTTTCATATCATGTGCAAATGCAAATGACCTTTCGGGTATTTGTTAATGTAAAAATATAGGACTCGGCCTCACACAACCCCAAAGCACAACGTCACCTCAAAAAATGGGGATGTTATAATACATTAGCCTACAGATATTGTTCTTGATATCCCTGCTTTTGTTTACTTGTGTTGTCGGAACACACTTTTTTTTCACACCACAGGACATACCAGAAAAGCATTTTTTCCTCTGTGAGAATTAACTTCAAAAATGTTTTCAATACACATTTCACTTTATGTAAAATTCTAAATAAGACAGCTCTGTGGGTGCCCCATGACCCTGAAAATCCACTGCAGCTCCATTATTTGTCTAGCAAGCTGCGGGCGTCCCAAGTTTCTTAGGAGATAAGCAGTCCTGGCTCTATCAAAAAAATACAAAGCTTAATGTGTCAGAGAAGGATGAGGGAAAAAAGCAAAATGAGGAGATTTGTGCTAATCAACATGAATAAGACAGAGAAATGAAGTAGAAAAAAAATGGTTAAAAGAAGACGGTAACCCCAATAACACCCTTTTTAGTGTAGGGTAAAATATACCATCCTGTGTATCCAAAGCAATAAAATCATTTCTTTTTACACTTCACTCAAGCTAATACGTTTAAAACCATATTGCCAACCATATGCCTGAACTGAAAAACAAAACAATGTGCTGATTCAATGAAAAGCTTGGAGATGGGCGATTAAAAGAGGTGCTAGTTTTTTGGGGCAGATGAAAATTGGGGTATTTTGAGGAGCTTTGTGAACAGGGAGGGAGATAGAAGGAGGGGGAAATGAAAGGAAAATGCCAGTAGTGCCCACTCAGCTATTTTCCCAGTCAAGATCAAAGACAGTGCTGGACTGGCCGCACCGCGGGAAACTTGAAATGTGCCCTGCTTTTGTTTGCTGTTGCTAGGAGACTTTGAGACAGCCATAAGTGTTTTGAGAAAGTCACAGGATCAGAAACATTTCAAATATAATTTTTTTAAATTGCCATGTTTGAGACTGGGTATTGAGGCCATTCAACAAGCACAAAGACTGATTTATCTACATAACAAGTATGATCATATAGAGAACGCCATTTATTTTTTACCCCTTTTAGTGATAGAAAAAGCTGGTAAAATATGTGAGCAAGCTGCCGTGAACTACAATATGAGGACCTATTATGCTTGCACTATGCTTAGTTTTATGTGGGCCTTTGTGTGCGAGAGAAGGGAGATATTAATCATTAGAGCATGTATATTTCCTCCACTTAAGCAACAATTCCATTAATGGGTGTCTTGAGTGCGTGTTACTGGGAGCTCATTAACCATTATTAGTCTAACACTCAAATAAATGTCAGAATGTGCTGAGCAAGAGCTGCTGGTAATAGGCCCTGGGTAGTATCAAGACTGCTCATTTAGAAATGTGTGTCATATCTGATAAAGAAAAATGTGAACTGCAGTGTGGTGATCATGAGCCCCTTTTATATATACTGTTCTGTTGAGTAATTAAAGGAAAGATGTGCGGGTTCAGTGATGCCATCTTGAGTGTGGCACGCTAACTGCTCAAGGCCCATTGAAATGACTAGATTGGCTAATGAAGAATAAATAGCCAAGTAAGCGTATGCATCTAAATCTGAGCCCAGACTCACACACGCGGGAAGGAATTGTATTCTGTTACTGGACCACATCCATGCCCTTGAGTGAGGCAGTGAACATGGGACACGGCTTGCCAATCTTCTCGCACAACATCAAGCCTCACCCCAAATGAACTTGCTTTGCTCACCAAACCACTCGTAAATGTCTGTGAACTGATGACTTTATGTTGTCAGGTTGCGCACTTTTAGCACAGACAAACTTTGGATTGTATCAATAACAATTTCCCATAGATCAAGCTGAGGCTGAAGTTCACAAAACTAACTGGTACTGAGGGCATATTTAGGGATCCAGGGATTAAAAATGGTAGAAATTTGAACTGAAAATTCCAAAATGTCACATGCTGGATTGGACCATAACTAGAGAAATACGTTTAGCTATATGTTTCATGTGTCATAGAAACAAGGTTTTCATATAGGCGAAAGATTAATAATAAAATTGGGTTTTCATAACAAGGCAATAGATTATTAATAATAATAATAATAGTTTCCTTGGCACATGCACTAGATATTCCTAATATATAATAATTTATTTTCACCTTTGAAAATGTAACCAAATTAATAGCAAATTAATAATGTTGGGACTATTTTAAAAAGGTATGCTCTAAAAAATGCTGGGTTGTTTCAACTCAAATTTGGGTCAAATATGGACAAACCCAAATGTTGGGTTAAAAATGTCATTTAAAATTTGAACCCAATGTCAACTTTCACTTTCAACTGTAATTTTTTTTAATAACATTTGGGTTTGTCCATATCTGACGTATTAGGAATTACTAGTGCATGTGCCAAGGAAAATATTATTATTATTATTATTTGGGTCAAATATAAATCCATATTTGACCCAAAGTTGGGTTAAAACAACCCAGCATTTTTAGAGTGTATGAAAACCTTGTTTCTATGACACATGAAACATAGCTAAACATATTTCTCTAGTTCTATGGTCCAATCCAGCATGTAACATTTTGGAATTTTCGGTAAAAATTTCTACCATTTATGCATCCTTAAAAATTTAATTTAAAATTCGAACCCAACGTCAACTTTCACTTTCATTTTTTTAATAACATTTTTAACCCAACATTTGGGTTTGTCCATATTCATATTGAAACAACCCAGCATTTTTTAGAGTAACGTTAGCCTAATAATCCATGAGTGTGATAAATAATTTGTATTAAATTTGCTACATACAGCCAAGCCTAGCGGACACTTAATAAATTTAGAAGTCCATGCCAATTTGGTGACGCTATAATAATACAAATAAATAAATAAATATTAAAACGTATTTACTTGATCTATTTTTATTTTTATTTATTTATTTTTCTATTTATTGTATAGCGCTTTTCACAAAACACATTGATTCAAAACATTAACTATGCGTGGACAACTGCATTTTTTTTTATGGTAACCATCAGCCAATCAGATTTTAGCAGCTCGACAAAGATTTAATCCCGCTTGGACAGAAGGTGGCGATATATCAGTGAAATACCTGCAGTAAATAAAATTCTAATGTCATGTTAATTCAAATAAATTAAACAGGGCTTTAGCCTATTTATTGTTTTAGATTATATGGATGATAAAATGCTAAATTAATTATTGTGCTTGGACCTCGATAATTGCTGCTTGCATTCTGTCAGTTATTCTTCACATGAGCGCAGTTGATATATTAAGGTTGTAGAATCGACGTTTACTTAATGGAAGAGACAACAGTATGAGCGCCATGAGAGTCCAGCCGAGAGTGACCTTCATGTCTGGGACGATTAAGATTAGAATCGTGCAGCGTCTGCCTCTTGTTTTCAAGAGCTTTCAGAGCCAATTGGCACAGGCCGAGTGTTCTCTCCCAGCTCTCCGTCTGCCGCGGCGACAATGACAACCAGTTACCGCATGGCGTGCAAATATGACAAAAATACTTTCACGCCAAGGGATTTTATTCTGTCCAGGCAAACATCACGCGATTACCGAGAGCCGTCCACTCTGGTTTAAAATAGACTAATTGTTTATAACGTTTAGTAACGGTTTAAGTTTTTGATCTGAGAGGTTTTGGTTGGTCTTTGATATTAGGCCTAGAACATAAACCATTTTAATGAGCGCGTGAGCCTATGCTATGTGTGTGTAAAGCTTTCAAAGTCCAGAGCATTTGTATGTGAACTGTAAAAGTTGTTTAATATGCTGCAACTGTTGTCCGACGTGTTGCCACCGGCGCTTAATTCTCAACCGAGACCATCTAACTGAAAAGCAAAAGCTATGCTCCGTTTGTTTAGCTACTTTTTTTCGTCAGCATCATTTCATGGCTGTCTCTTTTAACAGAGCGTTTAGTCCCAATAGGATAGAGTCTGCTCTTCTTCACGCACTTTAGTTTGGATCCTCCCCATGTGACATCATCTGATGTAGGCTAGTGTGTAGTGCCACCTCTCAACAGCAACTTCACTCACCTGCAATACACGCCAAGATGAGTTTAGAGAGCACTGATACTCACAATATAATAAATCATTTAGAAGAACAAAACGAGAAGGAAAACATGTTTTTGTTTTTGCTATAATCGAATTGTTATGTAGCCTAGGGGATTTTTGAACGTTATGAGTGGATTTTTTTTAGCCTACATGCATTTTGAGAACGTGGTAGGCTAGCTACACTCCACCTTAAACCATTTAGAAATAATCATCTTGTAATTATTATGTTGATTATTTTGGATGCAATTACCTAATTGATGTCTACGTAATATCGATAGGCTAGATATATTTAAGAATGGTCTTGACTCTTGTAACAGAAAATATTTAGGCTTAAGGAAACTAAATAATGGTCAAAACACAGTGACAAAATTAAGAAATACGGACCATTTTACAGAACCCAAATTATCCACTTTCCAGTGCAAATTTACATGAATTTTAAAGTTCATTTGAATGTATTCTCAAAGTATATAGCCTACTCAAACTACGCCTTTTTAGAGAAAACAACTAATTCTGCATGTTTCCTCGTATAAACACTACTTCACTACCACTTGTTAATCTACATATGATAATTATCAATTAAACAAATATTATTTTAAATCAGTAAATAATATTTACAACAGGTCAACTTTAGGCTACCCTTAATAGGCTACAACTGGTTTATTTTTTCCAGCATGTGACCGCTGTCTGAACCCTGAACCCCGTGGTGACAATAAAATGTTTCGGTTCTTCGGAATTCCATAAAAGCCCAAACGTTTATAACGTTGCGAAGCAAAAAGTGGTGGAAAAGAGAAAGATTTAGTAATGGTAATTAAGAGATGGGATTCTTGACTGAAAGGTCACTGAGGCCCGGAGTTACTTCATCTGGGGCAATCATCGGAGCCTGTGGCCTGTGGGCTATGACCACAGAAACATAAACATTGCGTGAGTGTTTTATTAAACAACGTCGCGATGGAGATAACCAGCGGTAATTAATACATGGTATGAGAGAATATATAGGCCTATATATATATATATATATATATAGGCCTATATATATATATATATATATATATATAGGCCTATATATATATATATATATATATATATATATATATATTTTTTTTTTTTTTTTTTTTTTTTTTTTTAAATCTGGTCCAGCTTGCTAAATAACAATGGCACCTAGTAAAAAATAAAAATAAACAAAACAGGTAGGCCTTTATGTTGCAATATAGCTATTCATGTAGCTATGTAGGCTATGTCTTCGGTTCCAATCATTTCTGATGTGTGAGATTTTCTTCTTAATATAAAGCTGTGTAGACATAAGAGTGCAGCTGACGTCACAGCCTGAGAGTCACCCGCCGTGTGTACGCGTCTCTGAAGTAAGGACTTATCTACAAAAGTTCTGGCTGACAATGTGGGTGGACAGGGCGTGAAACTATTATCATCATCAGTTTTGAATGAAAGAAAGAAAACATATATACAACAAAAAGGAGGCTCATTCCAATTCAGCAGCGTTGTTAGGACAACGAGAACCATCCCTCAGATGATTAGTTCCACTTCAAAAGAATTTACTTTCCGGCAGTGAAAACGTCCCCCTTTTGTGTCTGTACACAGAGTTTTCACTCGCAAAAAGACGACGACTAGTATGTTGAGTCAGTCTGTTTATTTTTTCTTCTGTTCATAGTACAATTGTATTAAATAAATAGTGGAGTGACCACAATGGTCGAGGAGTTCATAAACATTTATGCAAGATTTAACATTCTTTTGTAGTCAAAGCACAAAGCAGTGGACACATTCTGGGATGGAGAGGTAATTATAACAGCTAGAGCAACAAGTTTTCCATGTTCAAAACTTTGATTTTCAGAAATGTATATAATTAATAAATAAATAAATAAATACATACATAGGCTACAAGCCTGTGCAAGGACAATCCAATATTTGAATCAATACTCATAAAAGATGAGGACTATATGAAAATGCATGAAAGATATAAAACACAGCAAAACAATCAATAGAGTTTGAGTCAAGTTTGCTTTCATCTCTCAAAGCTATGTCAATAGCAATTGAAGTTTGTGTGCAAACTATAGAAATGAGCTATGTGACTCTGAAATACACACAGAGTGAGGCAAAGGTTGATATCAAGATAGCATCACAGGTTGCTGTCCTCACTGAATCCTCCTTAAAGCTATCACACCTTGTATCCCAGTCATGATCGCATTTGACACTGTTCATTTGCCCAGCGACCCACACCAAAGTGCACTTCCCTCAGGAAATATATCCACTAAACTATAAGTTTAGCTGTCTCTCTTTGCTTGGATTACAGCAAGTTGAAAGGATAGTATGGTGCACGGTATTTGAGTGGGGGGCTTACATCTCAAGTTTGCATTAAACTTATCATTCAGCATGAGTATGTGTGTGTCTGTGTGCGTGTGTGTGTGTAATGAGTGTTCAAGTGTAAAGAGTTGGATTTCCACTAATTTATAACTTCATATCACATTTTTCAGTATGTAATCCAAATATTTTTACACAATATCTTCGTCACCCTGTAAGTTGTCAGTAAGTTACAACATGTTTTTATGCTTTAAATTAACATCAAAATAAGTTAAGCATTTTTCAAATTATTTTTATAAGTCACATATGATTCAAGTCATTTTTTAAGTCAGTCCAATGTAATTAAAGTTGAAATTATTTAAACATCCAAGAATTAAAAATTTAATGCAGCAATTTTTTTACAGTGTATTTTTTCAGACAATCAGGAAACATATACAGTCTGTTCACTTTTACTAAAGAAAAAATTCAGAAACTTGCATGCAGTAGGATTTCAAAACAAACAACTAAAATCTGGGAAAGAGGTCTTGTTTATCATTAGATGTTTTATCATAAGTACAACATTATATTTTGATTGATATTCACTCAAGATTTAACAAGAATTCCAAGATCAAAAAAAGTGAAGAGCATATAAATAAATATAATTACATTACACCCGAGTGCAAAGAAAAAAAAATCAAAGCAAAGAGACATACATTTTTGCCTTACCCATTATGGAAGGAAGGTTTGACATATGAAAGAAAGAAAACATTCTTGACTTGCATACAACTAATTGCTTCTTTCGTCTATCCAATTAAAGGCTGGAAATTAAACCAAATAGTATTGCGTGTTTTGATATCTCATCACACGCTCTTGACTTCTAATCAACACAGAATAATATGATCATTGCTCATTAATTTCCAGTTTGAAAATCGGCATCTTGTAATTTTGGTTATTGATTCCAATCAGCTTCTCGTATGGGATGGGTTGGGATAGGGTTCCTCACGTGACTTAGAGGACTAGTTGACATGTATGAGAAACCTGAAGGACGGTGAAAAGCTCCCAACCAGCGGGTGGTAAGAGAGGATGTTTTAGGAAAATGATAAATGGCATTTAGCATAAATCAAAAACTGATGTGTGTAAAAAACCTTTAAACATCATTTGTAAATGCATGATTTCACAATGTGATCCCCACTACTCCTAGGTGATAAAATGAGATCAGCGAAATGAGATGGTCGTGTTTTCAATTGGGAAATACAGCACACTTTAGCAGGTCAAAAATAAGAGCACACCTCAAATGAAAATAATAATAGTATCTACTACTGTACATTGTAAAAAATGTACATTTCACATTGTAGATCTAAAATATGGGTCACTAAGATTTCAGAGAGGGAAAAAAACAAAAAATAAACTGGAAATAAAAATAAAATATGCAGTGCTGAGTAAAGATCTAAGGAACACAGTTGCTATTAAGAAAATTATTTGGGGAAAATAACTGCTCTGAAGATTTAATTAACAGAGTTAGTTTCAACTGATTGAAAGGAAATGTGGCCCCTCACAAGCAGACCTAATTAAATCCAGCTCTTATTTATCTTCTAGGCTTTGAAAACAAAAAATGCTACTGTCTTTTTCAGAAGGCATTGTTAGAAACAAACCTATCACAGAGTTTATTAATATACTTAGTTTACAAAATCAGCAAGATGATCATCATAAATGTCCATTTGGAACATGCATATGCCAATTTTATGGATATATATATATATATATATATATATATATATATATATATATATATATATATATATATATATATATATATATATATATATATATATATATATATATATATCAAATGTATTTCGATTGACATAATGGCAACAATAGCTAAAATGGCTTAAATTGATATTTAACTCACTGGAGTTGCTAAGGTGGCAAAAATTAAGCCCTAACAAGCAGTATCTGTAGCAGTAAAAGCCATGCAGAAAAATCATGCAGCACTTAAATACCCACATGAGTAAAGGTTGATTTTATTCTTTATTCACAGTGCACCCCTCCCCTCCAGAAACTGCTCCACCAATCTCAATGCGAGACAGCAGTGACCTGATATCTATCAAGCCAAAGGCGATCTGGCATACATTTTATGAAACATGACTTTTTATTGTTTTAGCAGACAGAACATGTGTTGAGCCCCTACAGATTTAAAATTAAATTACATAACTTACGACAGGAGAATTTTTTTTTACATTTACAACAGTTACAACAGCTACATTTACAACATTTACATCACACGTTTATGCTAATGCTGGAGATATAGAGGATAAGCCAGTGATGGATGTGTTAATTACCTCGGTTCTATCCCTCTCTAATGTAGGGCTAAAGAAATACATTCAATCCTCTCATGTGCACAGATTTTTTTGTTCCCCAAGCCAATCAATACATCTAAACCAGGATTTATTTAGCTTCATCCAGTGAATGTTTAGCTACATCTTTCTTAGTCTGTTTTAAAATAGTCCATGATTCAAGACAGTGCGAAATGACCTTCATACATAAAGCTGTCTTGTAGAGGGAAAAACATGTTTCTGACCAATACTAAAATCAAAGCCTGCAAAGCCAAGACGATAAGCCTAATTGATCCAGGCACTAGACTGATGCTAACCCAGCTAATGAGGAATTAAATGGCATACATATTTATGTGGTTTGGTAAGCTAAATGTATGTTACACAGTATGAAACCCACTGCAGACTGACCATTTGGTTTACAATATCTGTGCTTCCTGACTGGTGCTATGGTACAACACAGGGAGAGCATATTTCGACGCAGAGGTAGGTTGAGGTAAAGGTTTTATTTTTTTTACTGCCTCACTCTTCCATCTAGGTCCGCCCTAGAGTGGCGGGTCAGCACCAAACCAAATCCGATTTGTCCCAACCATTAATGTCACGGCCTTTAAGCTACATATCATCACAGAGAGTACACTTTCTCCATCTGTAATTGAAATAGCTTGGGGAGAAACGCAGTGCCCCGGTTGGCCCCCTGAGCCTGCTTTATCCACTCCACCATCCATCACTGTTCACTATGGCCTCAAGGTGCTGGTGTAATGCTGTGAGGTTAACAGTGAGATCAACTTAAAGACGTGCACACACTCTTTTCCCTTTACCTGGCCTACAGGCCCAAGCATGCGCACATGTGACATACACATCAGCAAGAAGTAGCCTACATATAGCGGAAGCTGTGTCAGGTATACCTCAGTTCCTATCTTATGCTATTTTGAAGTGTTGAGAGTTGCAGGCTCAGGGGATGGCTGAACTTCAGTTGGGGAAGTGATCAGAAGACCCATCTCTTATTTAGATGTTGAGTTCACAGGATTGATTAACACCGCTCTCTTGTGATGCATCCTTCTAAAGATAAAATTAAACACCTACTATTACATACTTTGACACCCTGGATCCTGATCAGTGTGATTCCAAATACAAAAACCACTATAAAAGACAATGCCTTTCATTAAATATTCAAATGTGGTATTTTGCGACAGTCCGATGCTGCTACTAATGAAAAGTGATGGTGCTGAGGGAACCATAAAGGCAACGTTCACTTCAAGTCTGTGGGTCTCTTAAATCCAAAGGATGCTGCTGCTCAGCACGCTCAGATCAAAGCCACTTTCTGCAAGCATTCAAGATGAATTCTGTACTGCGGATGGAAGTAGTGAAAAAATAAAAACTAATTTGGATTTTACAAAATGTATGAGAAATGAGAAATCTCTTTGTTAAGGCTATGACACTGTAAGAGTGGATAAATAAGCTCCAGTGTGTCGTTTTAAGCATGTTCAGCTGGCCTCTCACATTCATGAAGGCTGCCAAAAATGCCCTTGCCAAGACATGGAGGGCACAGTACTTTCCAAGTTGATCTTTACCAAAAAGGATCTGGAAGCGAGATCAGAGGAATTGGGTGATGGCCATGGTCACCCTTCTGAAAGCATAGTACTGGTGCTCAGAGTCAGGGCCATCCTCAAAGTCGCCCCCTTTCAAAAGGGCCAAATCCACAACACTTGCTAAAGTGGATTTAATGACTAATGGTAAGAGAATTGTTCTCTTTGTTCTTCACCCTCTGGAACATGGGTCGAGTATGACCATGTCGGCCGACAAGCTATTATTGTAAACTGCCACGAGACAACCCAGCGCAAGCCACACCTGCAAGCTGATTGGCTGAGCAGATCCCTTTACTGTCTTCACTGCTGCCCTGAGACGCCATCATCAGAGAAATGTCTTATGTAAGGCATGGATAATGAATGAAAAAGCGTGTGCAAAAAAAAGAAAACTTTTAAAAGAAATGTCCATGGGGGTGAATTGCAATCCTAAAAATGCATCAAAAGACAGAAATGCATCAGATATTGGGCTGGGCGGAGTTTCCACTCCCAAACCGCAGCTGTGCTGAATGGAAAAACCCCATTGCAAAAGCCCCGCACAAAACTGCACAGCCTCATTTTGGTTGGACTTGCTGAGGTTTGACAAGAGAACGGAATGTCCGGCAAGTGAATAGATTGGGTATTTAATAAGCTGTGGTACCAGCTGAGCTACACGGGGGCTGGCACCACCATCACAACACTACAGAGCGGATCAAGATGGGACAGAAAACCAACCTATCAACTGACTGCCACCGTTAGCAGTGCAAATCTCAAATGTGTTCTGTTAAAATGCAAAAAAAGCCAACCATATTTTACATAAGAATTCCCTTACAATTAAAGGGATAGTTCACCAAAAAAAGAAAATAAATATTTTTGGCATTCAATGGAGTCATGTGTTGTTTTGGAACATTTTAACTTTCATTGGATGACAAATAAAAACAAAAAAACAAAAACAAAGCTGAAACACTGTATATTATTATGTAATATATTTTTATGTCTTCCACCTAAAAGGTCATGATGACAGAATTTTCATTTTTGGGTGAACTAACCCATTCAAGTATTTTCTTTACACGTGGTAATTGTCAAGTTAGCGCTTGAGCATAGCTTAATGAAACCGGGGACACACATTAGACAAATTATTTCACAGAGATTCACAGAAAACTTGACAACTGAAAAGACAACACAATCTCTGCGTCTTGCGTCTTGTACGACTGAAAGCCTCATTACAGCCTCACCTCTAAAATCAATTTGCCTGTGTCGGTAGAATCACTCTCATTACACACTGGGTAAGAACGGAAGAGCGCGTGCGCGCTCAAAGGCCCTCAAAGCATAACACACCCTGTTTAGAAAAAAGATCAAATGAAAGCATGATTACAAAGAGCACGTAGGATGGCCGAAAAGGCGGCAGAGTAAGAGTGGACCATGGCGACTCTGAAGGATGCAAGATCAAATGTGAATTTTGTGATTTGATGGCACCCACCTGCCACAGGACCACACCACTGCACAGATTAAGGGGCCGGTATAAGGGAGTCATGGGAGAAGAGGGAAGCCAGGAGCACAGGCAGAGCAGCAGATGAGAGAGTGGAAAAGTGGGCTGCTATGTACAGGAGGGGGTTGGGATGAAAAGAAGCCCAAGTCAGGGAACACCAACACCACTGGCTTGACCTGGGGACGACTGGAAAAGGCAGGAATCCAATTAAAATCACACCCCATCGGCCTGCACAGCCACCACCCCCTCACCAGGCTGACGCAACTTCACACTGATCCTGCTAGATGTGTCATTTTGAGCAGGTGGAACGCAGCAGACATTGAGATCATATAGTTCTGGTCACACTTTGAGGATGCAATGGTGAAATAATCTATGACACACGATATCTGTAACATAAAAGTAAAGAGTGTGTAGATGCAACTCAATAAAGTTGAAGATACTGTAAATTGTCACACATTATAGACATAAATCCAAACTAATCTTCTCCATACATTCTTGTTGCTAGGCAGAAATCACTCTGTGAAAAGTGTTTGAGAGTAGCAGCAAATTACTAGTGAGAAGAATCATCTCATTCACAGTAAAGGAACCTTAATAAAAATCAGCTAAAGATCTAGATATTCAAGAAGAAATATTGTTCTGTGCGATTCTTTTGGAAATGTAAAGATGAACAACGGACATTAAAAAGTTTAAGAGAAGATTAAATTCTGACTGATGAGAATGCACACCATCACTGCACTTGCTAAACAAAGTAAATACAGAACAGACTAAGCAGAGACACTTATTCTGGGATATTCCCATAAAATAATCCTCCTGAAAGTTGCTTTCAGAGAGTGAATCCGTTCAAATTAAAAGAAAACAGTTTTTGTGTGTATATAAAAATAATGCTGTTTTAAATGTGTCAATGCAGTTAGACTAAATAAGTATTCAAGATAAAAGGTTTTTATTTTATTTTATTTGCTTTAAATTTTGAAAGTAGATTGGGTTTTTACTTAAGAAATTACCGGTAAGGGGACTACATTGGGTTAAATTGTTGGTTAAGGAGTAGGTTTAGGGTCAGTTCTTATTATATTAATTTCAATAACTACAGGACTATAAAATAAAGTGCTTATATAGATTGCAAGAATGTAAATATGAAGCTAAGGAGGAGGTCAGCATCTGCTAATACTGTGAGGTTAAAAAGGAAGTGTACGATAATATCCATCAGTCTTCAATCAGTCTTCACATATAATTTTGTCATTTGATTTCAATCGCAGGATAGTTTGAGGAAGAAAGATGTCAAAATGGACAAATTAGAGAGTCTGTAATGTAATTTTCCCATTATCTATTAACAGCAACACTAGTCAAAAATAAATTAATTCTAAAAGAAATGCAAAAAAATGTAAAAAAATAATGTGATCAATAATGTGATTTCATTTTTTTCAGTTACATTTCTCAGCTAATTTTGAAGCTGTTTTGTTAATGGCAATATTTTTGTGTATTTCAAAGTCATACACACTATACATTTTATTAGTGCTGGAAACAAGTGAGATTCCAAACGCAAGACGATCAAGGTAATGATTTTTACGATTGCAATTTACTCAAATTAACCATAATATTTCAAATATTAGGCATTTGGAAAGGAAGGATAATTTTATAGAAGTCAGGATCAGTTCGGACACATGCAGTACGCACCAAATTGATGCAAGAATGTGCATTGAATGTGTTAAACATCCTTTCTAATGACAACCCAATTAACGCAAATTTTATATGGTAAATTTGGAAATATCTCATTAAAACAAGATATGAACATGTTTTTCTAGCATCAGTCACAAATACCACAACTTCCTGTGCTCTCTTTTTAATTTCCTGTCTTTTATTTATCCAGCAGTTTAAAAGAAATTAAGAATTTCTTGCAAACTTTACATTCGCAACAACTTGCTTTGAACATACCGCATCAGTCCGGCGCTGATGGTAGCCTATATGAAGTTTCAGTGGAGAGACAGATTTACATTTGCCCTATGACCTTTCTTAAGGTTATTCACAATAACTAAATGAATAAACTGAAAAATTATGTTAGAAGCCGCACAGGGTCAAAAGCCTTGGTAGCCCCCTTTTCCCCCAGTTAAACCTAGGGTCTCTTTTTCTCATGCCTTAAATAGTCCCCAAAACACAGGTTCACTGTATTCTGTGGTCACCCGATTTTTCACTAGTTTCTCTCTATAAGTAGGCACCATCCTTGACAGTGGGAACTGGGCTCTTAAACTATGAATTAAATGTATTATTGTAATAACTAACCAGGAAAGAAATTATTCTTTTAAAATGCAATACAACCTATTCATTTTAGCTGCTTCACACCCTAAACTATCCTACCATCTCAATACACACATGCACAAAAATCCTGGCAAAACCAGAACATAAAATAGCATAAAAAGTGCAAACTATCTGAGTAACAATACTTATATAACAAACTATAAAACAACCTTTGGATTTCAATATTCCAAAAGTAGATCTATACCGAAGGCCCCAAGTTTCATCTTTGCAGCCTTTAGAGCCTTACATGTTCAGATTTTTCAAAATATTCAGAATCAATTAAAAAATTGGAACAGTATTGAGTTTGAGCACAAAGCAGAAAATATGCAATAGCACTTTAGTTATGCAACTGGTGTACTGTAAGTGATGTGAAGGATAACAATTTGAATTTCAGTATGTGCATTAACATTTCCTCAATACCAAACTTACTGCATTTCAAATTTGCCATTTTGGTTCATATACAGAGGTGAGATTACAGTCAATTTATATAAGACAGAACAGGATTTGCGCTCATTTTCATTCAATTGAAAACCAACACATTCGTACAATAAGCCACTTGCATGCGTGCAGGTAGAACAAGGCCAATATCCTCGCTCACAACTTATTCATGCCCTGTCACATTGCACTGCAGTTTTAACAAAAGTTAATAGTAAACGAAATTACATTTCGCATAAAAGAATACAGACGTACACGACGAGTTAAATTGACTGTTAAATTGGAACCTGCCGGAGTTCATTTAAGGTGACTTTGGCCGCGAAATCGCCTTCACTGAAAACACTTTCTTTCTCAAAATAAATATTTTGGACATTGTACAAATCTGAAAAGTACTAAAAGTAGTCGTATATAAAAAGCCTATATACATATAGGTCTATTAGGCTATATATATATTTTCTCTTTTTAAGTTTTATTAAAAAACACACCTATGTTGTATCCGTGAAATTAACAGGCAGATAAAATCCAAAAGCTTACTGAACTCACGCACGTACGTACGTTTCCTTTGAGAAGCATGAAGTTTAAATCACAAGCCTGATCAAAGAGAATAAAGATACTTTAATGAAACTTTGAATACATAATTAATTGTACAGTATATACAGTAGAATCTTAATTAAACCATTCTCATGAAGGGGAATGATGACTGTTATACTAGAATTACTGAGGTATAAAATGCACCCAATGTGTGGTGAGAATATCTTAAAATAATATAACGGCCGCGTCCAGGTTTACCTTCACACATCACAAAGACAAACGATATATATTTTTTTATTGTAATAACCTGCGACCAACATTTAAGCGGTGACAGAAAATACATATAAATTACATGTTGTAGACTACTTTACAAAAAAAGATTCACATCTTATTAACTTCATGAATAACTTTTCAAGAGATAAATCTCTCATATCCACCATAGGCTACACATAGGCTACGGAGGCCTGCCTCTACAGAACATCAGAAGAGGCCTACGCCATTTTTTGTCTGTGCATAAATAACTTAATTTTATTATTTCGAAATGTATTCTGTTGGTATCTTGTTAGCAGATATTTTATATTTCATATAAGAATTATATTTTGGCAACTTATTTATAGGCTACTTTTATAGACATTTAGTAAAGGTTAAATAAGCTATTTACAGTTTAGGAAAATTCACCGTCACCGACGTCTCACCAATACAAGAACAACAAAACAGATAAAGCTCACGTAAAGTAACAAATTGCACTATCCTATTTTGTAAGCCTGTAGGACAATTTTACACAAGGAGTTACTAAAACTTCGGTTGTCATCCGTCACGCTTTAACACGCCGAGTACAAGGCCGAATCACATTATAGGCTACATCAGTCAGTGTTTGGGTGAAAACGTGTCCACGGCGCTATGACATGTGTACCAGCCATTTACCAGACTTTTTTGAAAAGATGAGTTGGACGTAAAAGTTCTATGGCTAGGTGGGAAAGTATGGCTTGGTTGGTTGCATGAGTATTGCACAGACTCGGGTCTGTAATTGCCCCGTTGTAGCAACAGAGGGTCCAAAAGGGACTGTGGCCTGTGCGCCGTATAGTCCAAACTGTTTTCAAAAGTGTGATGGAAACGTGACCTCATAGTCGACTCATTTCGCGTCTCAGGAGACAGAGTCTCTTGGGAGGGAGTAGTCATCGATCGCGTCACTGTGGTAGAGGCGGGTGTGTCTTGCTGTTCTGCCACCTCAAGAGACCTGGCCTCAACAAGGTGCTCGTCGTCTTCACCGATTTTGGCAATATAGGCCTTGCAATGGAGTTTCATGTGTTTGCGCAAGGAGCTGGGGTGTGTGTAACATTTTTCGCAGCCTCTGACCTTGCACGTGTAGGGTTTATCGCTGGAGTGAACGTGAGAATGCTTCTTCCGGTCACTGCTGTTTGCGAATCTCCGATTGCAGCCCTCAAACTCACATTTAAACGGTTTCTCACCTAAACGGGCAGAGGAGGGGGAAACGCGAGTTACGGGTGGGATGTACAGTCAACCATGGCTAATCAGTTCTGAGTGCATTGTGTCATTAGATGTGTTATGCAGGATGTTGTAGAAAATAAAAAGTGTGCTGCTCCACACATTGAACAATAGTCTATAGTAAGCGAGGAGAGAACTTTAGGCTATAGGCTACAACACTCTCATAGGCTACTACATGCAAAATGTGATAAATCGGGAAAAACTCCATTTAGCCCTATCTCCCCCTATCATTCTTAAAAGTGGTATTTTCCATTCAGTTGTTTCCTTGCAATGGCTGCTCATTCAATGACATGATTTACACTATGCTAAAACAGACTTAGCCTTAGCTTAATTTATTAATGAAGCGCAAATGCATATAGCCTAGCTGGTTGAGCTACAGCCTGCATTAAATTCATTTCAGTTATAAGGAAAAATAAATTAAAAACAAACAGATTAGGCTGGTATCATTTAAGTTGAATTATGTCACAACCGATAGTTGGCTTCTAGGTAATTTATGCGTCAGTGATTCATTTTCAAAATTCTAATGCATTCAGTGAACAATAGCTTAATAAATCTTAATATCCGTCAGTTAGTCGACCTCATTCATATTTAGCCAATGCTTTATTAGCCAAAGATGAATTCCTATTTTAATTGAATTCTAGTAAAGAAAAATAAAATTAACTGTGGCTTTGCTAGCCTAATTAGACAAATCGATAAATTATTTCCATAAAGGCAAAATCATAGCCTACCTTGTGGTTAAATAAATAATAATGTATATTTTTAAAAAACAGTATTGGGAAAATGTATATTGATGGTAATATTCTAAGGATTATCGTGACGTCAGTTTAGTGATCTCAAAGCTTTCAGTGCCAAGCACGAGCGTGTGCACATGGCAGAGAATTCAGCTGCGCCTTGCGTAAACGCTACGTCACAGCTCTCCGGTGCCCTGGAATTTATTTATTTATTTTCACTGCATGAATGAGAGGCACCCAAACAACTGGCCTGTGGACTGATTTTCACCAGCACAGTTTATAAAAACGAAATAAAAAATTATTCCACTAATACGAACAGCAAACGTTAGAACAAACAATGGGCTACATTTGAAGTGTATAAATGCTTTAATCGACGCTTAATTTTAAGTGTTGCAGACAAATTATTAAATTCTATAGAGTGCAAAAATTCTACATTCATTTTTATGCAGAAAAATTTTGAAAATAAATTAAACATGATGGACCACAGTGTTAAAATCCGTGTTTATGTACAGTAAACATAATTGTAAAACTATACCGTTTAATAACGTTTATAACGTTACTTTGGGATAAAATAATCAAACATATTATTTATTTATTCTGTCCTGGCAATTCTTCATTTAAAAAATGTGTTGCAACAATGTTAAGTAAAAAAAAAGATTTAGAAACAATTCCAAAAGTCTGAAGCCTATCGTTATATTACTATTAGGCTATTATTAACATGATTATTATTTAACAAACCTGTATGCGTTCTCTTGTGTATCTTGAGGTTTTCGGATCTGGCAAAAACTTTTTCACATCCATGAAAAGGGCAGGGAAAGGGCTTTTCTCCAGTGTGCACTCTGACGTGGTTGACGAGCTTGTATTTGGCTTTGAAGGGCTTTCTGTCTCTTGGGCAGTTCTCCCAGTGACAAACGTAGTCAGAGTGCTCCGGTCCTCCGACATGCTCAATCGTCACATGGGTGACGAGTTCATACATGGTCCCAAAACTCCTGGCGCAGGGCGGCTTGCCAGTGCCTTCTTGGCCGTCACTCCATTTACACATGAGCTCGTGCTTCGGGTTCTGCCTGGAGCTCCTGAGGAAGGCGTCACCCCCTCCTCGTTGCATGGCCATATTCAGTGGCTTATAGAACTCCAAGAACTGGGTGACTAGCTGCTGGCTGTTGGCCCTGGGGCCATTGACCGACTGCCCATACGGGTGCGTTCGCGAGAGAAGATCTCCGGGAAGACCCAACATCATTTGGCTGCTGAGATCTCGGGTTCCGTCTGACGAGCCATGGGCCTGCTCTTGATACGTGGTGAAGAACGCGTGGCTCCTGCCATCCCTATAGCTGTGGAGGTCACGGTACCTTCCAATATTGCCATGTTGGTTAGGTCTCGGAGCCAGCTGATCAGTTACTGGTGGCATGCCTGCTGCTGACAGATTTGTCCCAATGATAATGCCCCTAGGACTTGGTTCTAAGCGATGACTGGTGTATCCAGTGTCTGGAAAATGGGTAACCGAGTGGTCAACATATGCACTGGCCCTCGTCTCGTGGTAGTCTCGCAAATTTTGCGAGGGGCAGAGTTTTAAGGAACTGCCAGTGGGGTGCCCCATGTGCTCCTCTTGCCAAAGGTGGCAGCACCATGCTGGGTTCAGTATTGCTCTCCCCAGGGTTGACGCAAGAAAGAGGGCAGCCACTAAACCGCGACAGGCTTGTCATGTTTTGTTGCGAGCTTGAACGAGGGTTTGGCAAATCAACCAACCTTTAACGTTTACGATTTACCAACAAAACTCTTCCCCATTTCCCCGCTGTATCATCTGCATGTGCAGTTATTGCCAGTAAACCTCTCAGACGCAGGAATCGGACCCAGGTTCGTTAAGATTGGTGTGAGTCCCATGCCGTTCACTTTGCCCTCTTGATTTGTGGCATTAACCGTGGTAGTAAAATTCTCCGAACCAGGCCATACTGCAATATAAAAGCACAGCAGGCAAACCAGCTTTTAAAAAACGGTGCTTTGGGATTGGTCGGAATGCGCGATGATTGACAGTCCCTGGATTTGTTTTAAAGGGACACGCAGGCGTTCACCACACGACTCCGTTTTCAAATATCTCAGTGAAAATGCTTTGATATGTGCCGCTCGCGCACTGCCAGATATTGTCTCATATGTGACTTAAATGCACCAGAGTTCCGAATGAATATTGTTGGCTAAAATATCGAAATGTTTAAATTACATATGAATTATTAGAACGTCTGAGCTGCGAATGCTATGCAACTGTGAAATAAAGAAATCAAATCAAAATTCTCTTTCAAAACCACACGTCTCTATCATTCACAAATGTCTGTTTTACTATTAAATACTATGGTTTAACTTTAATTAAATAGAATATACTTTGGTAATACTCGGTCCATTGTAGGCCTGCTGGTGTTGTTTTACCATCAAATATATACTTATATTTTTGCAGTATATTGTAGCAAGCCAGTTGAGCGTCTATAATCCTACCTGCAGGTAAATATTACACTTACTTCGGTTAAGTTAAATGCGACAGAATGATTTTTTTCACTCTATTTGACAGTTTTCATACATACAATATATTTAAAAATACCACATATTGTAAAGTGTCCTTGCCCATGTGTAGGTGGTGAGTTTATTTTGGGTTTTTTTAGTGAAGAGATTTACTTTTGTGTTATATTTTACATATTTTACATTCGATTTACATATTTACTTATGCGTGCAGTTTTATAGGATTTTTTTCTGGAGTTGCAAATCTTTGATAAAATGAATTATCATTATATATATTTAACGAATAGATACATTAAATGCATTAATAGTAAAATCAATGCATATTAATAAAATATTAAATACGCAATTTTTTTAAATACATGCTTTAGGCCACAATAAAAAAATAGGCTACTGGGTCAAACAATAAAGGCTACCTAAATATCGTTTAAATCGTTAAATATAAGGGGTTTTTTGGCCATGGAATATGAAAGAGTTAATAGACTTCTGACATTTTAGGTTACAACAATTATAAAAGGTTTCACACATTCAACATTTACAAACCCCAAATGATCTGGTGTCAATTTAGGAGGAAATTTATTCACTTATTTTGAATTATTTTGCACCTGTCGATATAAAATGATAAAAATGTAATATCTATATATTTTCACCACAAACAATTAACTAAACTGCTTTTGTAAAAAGAATGACACAGCATCAGTGTGTGAACATCAAACTGAATACCTGGTAGAAGAGCCAATTCAAACATGTTTAAATAACCACACAAAATGTTGACATGATAGGTATAGAATTTAATTATGTGAATTAAGTTTTAAGATAAAATCTTTGATTATGTTACTAATACTAATCGCTCGCTTTACAAACATTTTTTAAATAATAATAAAAAAAGAAATTAATATACTTTTTCTGAAGACTCTCTTCCTTTTGAGTGGGCACAAGCTTGGGTTATTTACTGATATAATTCTTCCCACACATGAAGTTCTTGGATAGAGTAAACATTACAAGACAACAATATTTACTGAGGTTACAGTCACTGTATTCACAACAGTCAAAATTAAGGCATTATCAACAGTCAAAAAAGCATTGTTGTCACTACATTAACAGAGTCAAATCAAACATAATATAATCAAATGAAAACCCAATAAAGGCCAAGAATTGTTACTTTTGTAATAAGTCCTAATGCAGTTTTCAGATAAATGACCATGATATTCACAACCATAACAGTCACAGATATTACAACATTTTTGTATCCTGATTCATATCTTTCTACTTTTTTCTTCATTACTAAAAGACAAAAGGCATTTTACAGATATTTCTTAGCCTACATATTGAACTTTCAGAATTAGAATTTGCCAATAAATGGGTCAGTGCAAGAATATTTAAATGAGAGAGAGGTGCATAAACGAAGACATTTTATTTATTTTTTTTATTATTATTATTATTTTTTTTTTTTGCTGCTATATCAATTCAAGTAGGCTAATGGTCACTAAATGACACATCTATAGTTCACAAAGGTCACAGGCTGGTCTTTGCTATACCCACAGTGCGCAAACTACATTCAACTGTCTAATATCAATCCAGTGCATCCATAGTTGTTTACATACATCTTAAGATAACTCAATTGAGAGAGAGAGAGAGAGAGAGAGAGAGAGAGAGAGAGAGAGAGAGAGAGAGAGAGAGAGAGAGAGAGAGAGAGAGAGAGAGAGAGAGAGAGAGAGAGAGAGAGAGAGAGAGAGAGAGAGAGAGAGAGAGAGAGAGAGAGAGAGAGAGAGAGAGAGAGAGAGAGAGAGAGAGAGAGAGAGAGAGAGAGAGAGAGAGAGAGAGAGAGAGAAAGATTTGAAAATACAGAAAAAGTATTCCTCATTGCAGTGAACTTATAGCAGGTGTTTAGCATACAGGTTCGTTCAGGGTCAAATGTCGGTAAATTTTGATGGGCAAATTAAGTGGAGAATAGATAAACTGAGTGAGATGTAAGCAGAAAACCACACAACAAGGACTCTAAAATACTTTTTCTTTTCTTTTTTTATGGGGTTTGACAAAGCACAATAGTCTATCCTGGTAGGCTACGGCAGTTTACATTTACTAATAAGCAGATGCATAACGGCTCGACAAATTAAATTTCTGGTCATTTATGCTAAACAAAGTTAACAAATATTATATAGACACATGTTAATTGAAGGTGCCACGGTTATCTCATCACTGATTAAGTGTTAGAGATAAACAGAACCACTCCTCCACAAAGGCTGATAGAAAACAGGCTAAAGACTTTTGAATATTTAACAGATACAGAAAAAGATAAAGCAACATGTCCGCAAAAACATACCGAAAGAGAAAACACAGCTTATGTCTCAAGGGAAGAATATTAATTTAAACCACCAAAAATAATAAGCCTATAGCCTATAGAATTAAAACAATTTCCCTATCAGAAAGGATGACGAATTCGTAGGGTAGGCTAAGTGATTTTCATTTTTATTGCGGTTTAATTTTGTGTATTTCAATAAATTTAATACATTTAATTTGAGATTGATAACTGGAAAATTAATCGACAGGACATTAACTATAGTAGTATACATCAATAATTCTCAACGACTCTATAATTGGTATGATTGATAATTGTTTAGCCCGAATAGCCAGAATTCAGTATTAAGTTGTTTCCAGGTAGCCTAATTCTGCTCTGACTAAAATAAATAAATAAATAAATAAATAAAAATACAAATGCCTATCTACTCAAGGGGGCGGCAGATATAGAATTATGGCATTATTTTGACATAACATTATTTGACAAACTAAAATAGGCTAATCGGTCGCAATGTAGCTCTGTTCTATGCAATTATATATGCCTATAAGTCATTTGAATTTTCTGTGATGTAAAGTAAATAACGCACTAGGCCCCCTTCAGTTAAAAGCGAATCCTGCCCACAGTTGCCTTTTGGTAGGCATCAGAGTTAGGGCCGTAAAGAAGTTAAGTGAAGTAACGGAACAATTCCGTGCATAGAGAAAGCAAAGCACGTCCTTAAGAACTAAGCTATTCTCTAGCCCCGCCCGGAAATGAATATGTCACATTATAATATATTAAGCGCGTCCACATTTAAACAGATAGGCCTGAATCTAGATTGAAAGTAACAAATCCGTGGCCTATCTGACTGCAGACAATGAAACCTTTAAAAAAAATCGCCGAAAAATCTGTCCGACGCTGCAGAATACTCACATGTGTGCTCGTGTACGAAAGGGAGAGTGAGAGAGAGAGAATGAGGAAAGAACAAGACATCGCAGAAAGGAGGGTGGGGATAGAGCTTGCTGGAAATAGAGCTTTTGGTAGCAATCTGCTTAAAACTTGTGTTATTAAGCATGGTAAAGTTCTTTGGCGAAACAAAAGTGAAATGCATATGCTATTCTAATAAGCCAATGAACCATTAAAATTTACTAGATTCCTACGTTTTATTAAAAATTTACTAGAGGAAAAAATAGCCTAGTTTTTCAAAACACCTAATATCTTTTACACGATTTAGTAGCTAGGCTATGTTACCCGAATAAAACATGAAACTGATAAGAAATAAACTTTTATAGGCTAATGCATCTACTAAAAAAATTACTCACCTTAAAAACTTAGACTTAGACAAGGCCTATATACGCGTTTTTCCATCGTAGAAAATGTGCAGAAAGTGACTGCGTGAAATCTGTGGACTAGACCAGAATGTGGGTCTGATTTAGAGACTTTTGTTTTTAATTTCTAAAATATAAAAGAGGAAACTCCTTCCGAGGAGAGATTGAAGGGGAATGGGGACTTGAAATGGCTTGGAGGTAGTATATAAAGCGCTGCATGAAACACTCAACGCGTCTCTGAACTTGATCAGATTTTATGTGTCCTGCAGCGAGTCACCAGCAACCCTGTGAAACTTCCTCAATGGAAAGAATTTTTGGCGCCGTGGAAAAAAAATCTTCGGGATAATATAATTACCACCATATTTCTTTCTCTTTTAATTCTTGGGTTCTACGCCCTGTAAACGCTTTCACCTCTTGCGACTTTAAAAATTAAAAACTCTATGGAACTCTATGATTGCATAAATGTACATTAGATAGATAATAATAGATACACAGATAGATACACATAGATAGATAGATAGATAGATAGATAGATATAGATAGATAGATAGATAGATAGATAGACATACACATAGATAGATAGATAGATACAGATACACACATAGATAAATAGATAAATAAATAAATAGATAAATAAATAAATAGATAGATAGATAGATAAATCAGATAGATAGATAGATAGATATAATAGATAGATAGATAGATAGATAGATAGATAGATAGATAGATAGATAGATAGATAGATAGATAGATAGATAAATAGATAGATATAGATAGATAGATAGATAGATAGATAGATAGATAGATAGATAGATAGATAGATAGATAGATAGATAGATAGATAGATAGATAGATAGATAGATAGATAGATAGATAGATAGATAGATAGATAATAGATAGATAGATAGATAGATAGATAGATAGATAGATAGATAGATAGATAGATAGATAGATAGATAGATAGATAGATAGATAGATAGATAGATAGATAGATAGATAGATAGATAGATAGATAGATAGATAGATAGATAGATAGATAGATAGATAGATAGATAGATAGATAGATAGATAGATAGATAGATAGATAGATAGATAGATAGATAGATAGATAGATAGATAGATAGATAGATAGATAGATAGATAGATAGATAGATAGATAGATAGATAGATAGATAGATAATAGATAGATATATAGATAGATAGATAGATAGATAGATAGATAGATAGATAGATAGATCTCACTTTTCATATATGTTAAGTCTTCTATATAAAGAGATTCAGCAGTTATTTATTTTAAGAAAAATACTCAAGCAAATCCTGAAAGTTTATGTAACTTTGGGGACAGCTGACATGCTAAACTCGGAAAATAAACCAGCCCTTTTTCCTGAATCGAAATAAAGTCCCATTCCTGTACCTGCACATAATGCCAACAGCAACCAATCAAATCTACTCACTGAAACGAACTGCCATTTTCAATACTAAACCTTGCCAATCAACGAACATGCAGCCAATTATCGCCCTTCCTACTCGTCACGTGACTAAGAAAGAGCTGTCCTTTCATTGGACAGCGTAGAGCTGCCTCCCGAGCTCATTTATGTGCAAGGAGTGAGTGATTGACTTTATCAGTCCAAGGACATCATTCGTCTGGAAAGGGGGGAAGTTTGATCTCCTTCTTGCTGCATCCCAGTTACGGGAGTTTTTCCTCCCGTCTACCGAGACCCGGGATTATCATTTTGTTTTTCAATTCAATATTTCTTTCTTCAAGCCTATGTGAAATTGTGCTCAGTTACCCACTTCACTCCATCAAGCTGGGGTTTTTCACTTTCACTTTTTTTCTTATTTTTCGCTTGCTTTTTCTCGATTGAGCCCAATGACTATGCTCCTTGATAGCGCTCCTCAGTTCCCGTCTCTAGGAGTAGGGGGGTTCGGAACACCTAGACACCATGAGTTGGGAAACCGAGACCCAGGGCTGGGGCTTAGTCCCTTCGCAGATTCATCTCACTCGGCTGCCTTCAAGATAAGTCCCGTTACTCACGATATCACCTCAAGCCAGACATCAGCGTTCACCCCACAAGCTACTGGATACGCAGCTGCGCTCGGACACCACCATGGAGGACAAGTTGCTTCTTACGCCGGCGGAGCATTCAATTCGACCAGGGACTTTCTGTTCAGAAACCGGGGCGCAGGCATCGGAGAGACTGCACCACCGAGTGCCCAGCATGGAATCTTTGCCGCTTCTGGGAGTCTCACACGGCCCCCCGGAATTTCGGACAACCCGGGACATCTGTTGTTTCCTGGACTTCACGACCAGAGCGTGAGCCACACTTCACCAGGAGGACATGTTGTTAACAGTCAAATGCACCTGGGTTTACGCGGGACATTTTGGCCGTCCGGATCCGTACCGACCTGTGGCGAGCCCTCGTACGGACCCTTACGGCACCGCTCAGCTCCATAACTACAACCATCCCATCAACATGAACATGGGGATGAACGTACCCACACACCACGGTCCGGGGGCCTTCTTTAGATACATGCGGCAGCCTATTAAGCAGGAAATGTCTTGTAAGTGGATAGACGAGAATCAAATGAATAGACCTAAAAAGACTTGTGACAGAACTTTCAGCACAATGCATGAAATGGTGACACATGTTTCGATGGAACACGTTGGCGGCCCAGAACAGAGTAATCATATTTGCTTCTGGGAGGACTGCCCGAGAGAGGGAAAATCCTTTAAGGCCAAATACAAACTCGTGAACCACATCAGAGTGCACACTGGAGAGAAACCGTTCCCTTGCCCGTTCCCCGGTTGTGGGAAAATCTTTGCAAGATCAGAAAATCTTAAAATTCATAAAAGAACTCACACAGGTAAGGCATTCATACCCCCTCCCCCTCCCCTCCTTTTGATAACCTATTGTTTTTATTTTTTTGTTTGTTTTTAAAAACAAATGTTTATGCAGGCTATGTGTAAATTATGTAGGCTATGCATACATTGTAGTTTCATAAATGTAGGCAATACACTTGTACATATTCTTTTACAATAATTTTAAAGTAAATATAAAAGTTTAACATGGAGAACAACTGCCACTAGCCACTTTAACTACACTTTAGGTTTGGAAGAATTAAATACAGTGGTAAAATGTTTGGCGAGAATAACTTATTTTGATCTCGTATAACCCATTTACTAAAGAAAAAGTAATTTTCACTTATCTTTTCGATTGAGGAACATATGTTTCAAATGTATATTGCAACTCTTTGAGGGTGCAAAGCTGCAGGGTTGTGGAGCGAAATTGTGAATGGACTTGTCCTCTTCCATTTGTCCTTATGCTTGTGACTATAAAGTTAGTAATTGTGGGGATTGGTGTATTGTGGGTGCATAAAATAAATGCTACACATTGCTCTGGGAAAGTATGTAATGGTAGAAGTGCATTTAGTCTGATTAGCTGGATTTGTGTCTAAAAATTACCCCTTTAGAAATGTGAAGCAAGCTGTTGAACGGTCAGGTTAAACTAGCCCGATAAGAAAGTGCACTCAAATTAAGCAATTGCTATGCAATTTACACGAAGATTGCGTGTTGATTAAAAATGCTTGGAAAGTATTATAAAGGATAACAGCATGGACTCTCAAAGAGCGTGATATGTGGGTAACTAAACCATCTGGCGTGAGCGCACCATGGCCTATTATTTCGAAAGGCATAGCCTATTACATAACTGAAAGTTGTGCTCATCCGCTCTATGAATAAAAAGATATATTCCTAAAACCCCAGTGTTTGCTCTCACTTGCAGGTGAGAAGCCATTTAAATGCGAGTTCGACGGCTGCGACAGGCGATTTGCGAACAGCAGCGACAGGAAAAAGCACATGCACGTGCACACATCTGACAAGCCATATATCTGCAAAGTGTGTGACAAGTCCTATACACACCCCAGCTCTCTCAGGAAACATATGAAGGTAAGGGGACATTTTCTGATTTTGCAGCCAAAAAGAAATCATACAAATAAAGTTTTTTTTATTATTGTAAATAATAAAACCGCTTAGATAGGCCTAAATGTGTTATGGATTATAGGCCTATGGTTCACAAATGTTTAACATGGATCATTTTAAATCATAATGTTTAACCGTACCATGTAAACAAGTGTATTATTGGCTATATGTCATAAATCTATGGACGTTATAATTTAAGGTACACGAATCACAAGGCTCAGAGTCGTCTCCAGCTGCTGAGTTCTGGATACGAGTCGTCCACGCCGCCAGTGCTGGTTTCTGCGAACACTGAAGACCCAACAAAAACACCCACGTCTGCAGTGCAAAATACATCTGCACACAGCGATGGACTACCGCCTAATTTTAACGAATGGTACGTTTGAAGCTCCAAGCAGACTCTCAAAAGGCGGACCAAAAGGTTGAAGCAACCTTTAAAAACTATATACGCTATGGCGTACAAAATGGCATTGAAACAACAGGAAAAGATGAGAGTTCGCCAACAGGCCTATATTCTCAGGATTCGAAATTTGACTTTATTCCAAGTTTGAAGAAAACTAGCAAGGCATTAAATAACAAAATAACACTTTCTAAGAATAAATGGGTTTCCTTTAGTTTTCAGATTTCAGATGATTATTTTATTTTTCATTTTATGTATTTTCTGAAAAAAATATTTAAAAAAAATAATGGGAAAGAAAGAATATTTCACGGTGTTTTATATTAAGGTGACACTCACATCACCTTTGGTTGATTGTTAAAACTTCAGACAGTCTTAAGAAACGTGCCAAAGTCTTTGTCTTGAACTTGAACAAAAAATAAATCATAAATAAGTATATAGCCTACTTGTGAATGTATTTCCTTGTTTGATGGAGTCAAATCTGTTGTCCAAGTCCGTTTTCAGGTGGAGAATGTGGTATTAGCTTACGATTGTTACCTTTGAATATAACGTTGCCTTTGTTAATAATGATGTAAATACATATCCATGATGCCATATTTATCAATTTGTAATTTAATTATTGGCGAAATAGCCGAATCTTAAATGATATTTATGGAAATGTTTTCTAACAAGACTGTACAGTTTTGAATCAATAACCAGTTTTAACGATGAAAAAGGGAGTCAGTTCGAAAGTTCCCACTGATACGATTGTATCTTTTTTAACCAATAAATGTGTCTTATCTGGGTCGTAAAGTATTAATTATATTAATATTATAACATGACATAAGTTTCAAGTATGCATTTTCCAACGTTAAGTTTACGCGAGGACCGGTATTAAAAAAAGAAAACAAAAACATTGGGGTTATTATTTATTTTTATTCTTTAAATCACCGATGAATCGGGCCATATGAGGTGTAGACTTTCTGGTTCTTATTGATTTTTCTTTTTTTTACTAGCATCAGGAAAACTTACAAATTCGACAGGCCACTGACCAGTGTTTTCATCAACACGACACTTTTTGATCAGATACACGATGCAATAGTAGCTATCATTCTCATGCATCAACAACTCGTGTGACAGTTTAAAAACATTAGCCTATATATTCCTGGGTTTAAGGTACAGCCATTTGAGTCAGTATAGTATTCCATTTTTTGATGGTTCAAGAACTGTCTTTGTGGATGGAAGTCTGTGTTTAATGTTTCAAAGAGGTAGCAATGATCTGTCACAACATTCTCAAAATAAAACTTTCTGTCTGTCAGTTTGCATTGTTTTAAATGTAGTTCTTCTGTGAATATAGTGTGTTGTTTGTTATGAGTACTGTGGTATTACAAATAGAAAACTTTGATTACACATTTGCTTGTTTTATGTGAATAACTTTTCCAGATGTAGAACTGTATGTGCGAATGAAATTTAGTATTAAGATTACTAGAACTTTTTACGGTGGACAAGTAAGGGAAATATGTTGTTCAGTGACACCAAGAGTTACAGCATTGCATTGTTACATATTTTTAAGAGACTACAATTATGCATAAAAATATATTGTGCTTATGAACATGATTTCAAACCACCAGCACTACTTTTTGTAAACAAACGTTAAAAAAAATCAGTACCTCGTAAGTAACGGTGATATATGAATACGTTTATTTAAATAATTTAATGAATATATGTTTTATATACTATTTTCTATACGTTAAGTTAAAATAAATAAAGATTTATTTCAGCCACCTTCGATGTATATTCAGCCCTGATCTTAGACAGATCTAATGTACAAATGAAGCTTGAATGTGATTCTGTGACATTTTCTCGTGGAAATGGGTCACGCATCAAGTTATTCCTGAAAAGCACATGTTTAACTGATGAACTGTGTCACTGTGCCATTTTCAAGGCAAACGATGTTACTTCAACATACCTATTCAGAATTCAGCAAAATCTTGTACTTTCTTTCAAAGTAGCGTTATTGTTTGTTTGTTTGTTTAACAAACTATTTATGACAAAAATGTGAACAAGTTTTTGACTGGAATTAAAACAAATCCTGAAATGTCAAAAATGAGGACCTCAGTTTTTCCTTTTCATTTATTTATTTGCAACTGTTCCTCTCTGTTCTAATTCTAACCTTGAACTTAAAGCATAGCCTACGCCTTACTCCAAAATGTACGAAGCAGCGACCCACTTGAACTTGACAGTAACGTGCCGCCATTTTAGCATCTTGTTTCTTCGAGGGACGAAAAAGTTTAGAATTGTAAAGCGTTAACGCAGCTATCAACCGTTTTAAGCATATGATTATCTTAGGACCTGTTAGGGCCTTAGTAAACATGCAAGAAAGCTGCTGTGTTTGTTTCAAAACATTCTGCGATATAAGCTAAGCCATTCTCTCGATGTCAATTAGGCTATGTAGGCTGTGCTTGGAGGGCATTAATTCAAAAACAAAACTGCACCAGTGGCAGACTGAACATTTGATTATTCCACTGCATTATACAGATTATCTCCTAATGATTAGGTTATATCAATACAAATTTTAAAATATATGCCAAACAGTATAGCATCAACTCAGATATCACAGCAGAATCAATATAGCCTATATAGCCTATCTGTGAACACAATATATTTTTTAACTGACTGAAGTTTACGCTTTAAAGCCTATAAAGGAAACCTTTTTTTTTTTTTTTTTTGGGAGAACCTGCCGGGATCTTTTTTCTTCCTAGCTTGTTATGCAGTATTTTAGACCAACCCCCATAGACTCCACCTTCATTTCAAACCCACCCCACCCCCATCTTCATAAACAGTTTTTCCAAATTCATTTAAACGGATTCGTTTCTGTTTTCTGCGCAAGCGCACATTCCTCTATTTCAGACAACATTCTTCTCTTCATGCCAGCGGCTCTAGCCTATCTGACATATGTGGTGACGTAACAACATGGCGCTGGCTATTTTGCTGTGGCACACCGACACAATCTGTGCTTGACTAAATCAAAGTACTCGTTTCGGTCTCATTTCAAAGCTGTTGAGAACAACTAAAAGTATGATGTTAATATAAAAGTGAATAAAAAGTGAATGTTTTGTGTTTGGAAAATAGGCTACCAGTCTGAAAGAATGGCATGTTTTTTTTTTTTCTAATTAAGTATGACAAACGATTAGAAAACACGTCGGCACTGTAGTCACGTGGCACAAGTTTGAAGAGTAGCGGTTATTAGTTGGATGAAGTAAAACATTGAATCTGTTGTAAATAAAATGCTTAGGCATACACAAACAGATATAAGAAATGTGATGCATGCGGGATTTTGGTTAAATCAATTAGGTTTAAGTAATCGAACAGAACGTGTTCTCTAGGGTTGTTTATCACTTAAAACACTTTGAGATAAGAATTTATTAAGTATTCGGGTGTTTATGGGTTGCATGCGCATTTCGGCTAATAGTAGCCAACTAATTTAGGGTTCTTCCCTAGTCCTCCCTGAAGCCACACTCAATCTCATAGCTTTGCTTGCTAAGCGGGTGGCACTGTCTAAGAGGATAAACCGACACGAGCCGGTTCCAAACGCTTTTTGTCACGCAACTGAGTGCGCGGTCATAATAAACTCATGAGATGATTACCTTGAACATGGCGTGATGTAGTGAGCACGTTTGTGTGAGCTAGCCTATTAGTTTTCTCACGCAGAACTTTATTTTTAAAACATAAAAAACATTGACTCACACATATCATCACACACTATACCAGCCCTCTTAGCAGATATGAATTCACTGCAACAAACAACTATATTCCAGAAGGTAAAGGATTTTCAAGGTTCTGCTGTACGCTAGTGGCTACTTAAAAAAATTAAATAAATAAACAAATTTGCCTAATAGCATATATATATATATATATATATATATATATATATATATATATATATATATATATATATATATATATATATATATATATATATATATAATGTTACTCTATAGCATATTGTTATACACACATAATACACTCACGCACACATGTATTATCTGTGTATAACAATATGCTAGAGTAACAGAAAAAATTATAATCTTTTACAGTAAAAAAAAGTTAGATGTGAACATCTCGAACTGCAAAGCTTATGTAAAATACGTTTTAAAATAAGTGAATTGGGCTGTGTTTGTCATTAATTCGCTATGTTTACCAAACAATACAACATGGTTTGTGGAAGGTAGAGACAATTTGCACGTCAATTAATCCTTTTCAATGAGTTCCACCGATGCTTATTCATCTGCAGGAAAAGCGATGAATATGCAAAGGTGCTCAATATGACTGTTAATCCAGGATGTGCCCTTTCAAAATCTACTTTGGATGTGCTGCAAGTCCATTGTAATGTTAAAGCAAGGTAACTGGAGCCATCATTTATCTTGATGTTTGCGTTTAAATTAATTTACCATTCACATCCCTCCTGGAATGGAAAGGGGTAGATTTTTCTGTTACTTTAAAAATGCAACAAGTGTCAGCTGCTGTTTAAGCGTATCAAGGTCTTTGCCGTTTTGATGCGTTAACTCATGGCCTTTATCGCCCCATTTGCCGCGGGATTGTTAGCACACAGAGATAAGAAGTTACTGAGATGACATAGCCTATATATTATAAGCACGTGTGAAACAAAAGAAAAGTGAGGATGAATTCCCAGAGTCAAAAGCTGTCCTGGCCTAGGCTACTATTCGGCAAATTTTAAAATTTACGTAGGCTAGATGTTTAAGAACGCTGCGAATCCATTTGCACCTTAAAATAGCGAGTCTCTCAGTTATTTGCAACACTGTCTCTGACTGAAGAAACCCCTGCTTTTAAAGTTTGTCAATAAGACGATAAATAAATTAATTAAACCATGAAGGAGACCTGGGAGGTTTTCAGAGATTGTTTCAGCGCAAATCTTTCTTTTTTCTTTTTTTTTTTACATTTATTTATTTATTTTGATTAAGCAATCCAAGGTGGCGCATTAATGTCAAGGAGAAAGTATCCCGATCCAAGTCCATCATAAAAAATGATGAGTAAAGGCAAAGATGGTGTAGGCACACGTGGAACCAAATTAGCCTAAACATTAAGCTCGGAATTGATCAACCATCATATTATAATAACACGGCTGTTTGGGTTGCCATAAAATGCAAGGGGATGATCTTTATTTGCTTTAAAGAGAAAAATCATAAAATCACGTCAATCTATCCGCCAACTAAATTGTTCCGTTCAAATGGACATTGGAAATGTGTAGGCCAATTAATTTTACATCACCAATGACCATACTAATAATATTAGATATTTACATTAATATTACTAGCCTATTAATCATTAGAAGTTGATGTCCACTGGTTTGTCAGCATGCTGATAAAAGGTGGCCATCATTGCATCAGTTAACACCTGCAAACAAGCGTCAGGGACTGCAGGGGGCGAGAGAGCAGGTGCTAGTGGTTGGTGTTTGGAGGCCTAAATTAATAAGACTAAAGCAACAAAATAAAAAAGGCAAAATCATTGGGTCAGAATGTATCAGTTCTGCTCCAGCTGACACTATCCTTGATTCTAAAAGTCATTAAATCAAAACATGGACTAAAAATGACAATTGATTGATCAAGTAACTTTTTTCTTCATATTTTACTCTCTGAAAATATAATAGTAGCCTGCATGACAAGTATTAATTTATTGATAATTTCACGCTGTAGCTGTAGTTCATGTATTCATATTTTTTCTCTGTACAACAAAAGTCATTATGCACACTTTACTGTTTGTGTGTGTATTTGTGTGGGGGTGTAGAGGCTATCAGTGGGTGGTGGCCAGGTGCTGTTGGAAATTGCTTGGCTATTGCCAAAAAGACCTCATGCCAGGATAATGCAAGGTCCAAAGGTGCACCAGAGTCAATCCAACCCTTCTCAATACCCCATGACCAATCTCCTCTGTAATTGTTTTTCCGGTTTCATCTTTCCATGTTGAGGGACATTACAGAAAACGGATCACATACTTTGTCTTTGCTCAAAAATGAAAAATTTTGAAGATCAAAAGAAGAGAACAAGTTCATGTGAATATATTTACATTACAACCTTGCAACGTGGGCCACACAATTCCAATCACAATATCCAAGTTCACCATCACTAATTTTCTGAAGGGTAAATTATTGCATGACACTGTGATGGACAAAATCAGTTAATTTCCAAATTCAAAGCGCATGGAACATTAGCCCTTATATGATGAAGACACGAATGGCTTTTTCCACACAATACTTAAAAATGGCATATTTTGCATGCATATTCTAATATATTTTTAATATGTGATGTAAAACAAAACAACATAACCGTTATTGCAATTCTAAATAGGCTGCATGCCACCGTTATTACGCTGAAAGGCTGATCGCTATATCAAGCCTATTGCCAGCCCCTAGAAATATGAATTCAGAGATAATGCGATTTTAAACGTTTAACAAAACAAATAGCCCAATTAAACAGCCATGCAAAAGTGAACGCTAACAACAATAATGATCATATTCACATTTTCATAGGCTGAATGTAATTTTTATGGAGCATGTATTAGATTCAGTGTTTTGTGTATAATTAAATAGTTCTTAAGTGAAGCCGTACTTTGTCAATGTTTGTCATAAATGTCACAAGCAGTCCGGCTTAACACCGTAATTCGCGCGAAAAAAAAATCAGAGTTATTAAATAGCCTACTTGGCAAGTCCTTGACAAACTCACTCGAAATGAATGTCAAGAAACTTCAATCATGAAGGTCAGATTGCTGCAATTCCTCTGTCTCATAAAACTCGTATGCTTGTTTTGATGAGTGAAAACTTGAGGGTTTAAAGAAGTTTAAAAATGGCCAAAGGGAACGTTCATTAGTTGATAAATAGCAATGTGATATTTCCTATTAAATCATTCAAAACGGTCATCATTCAAGTCTTAAAAGTAAATTCTGCAGCATGATATTTAACCACTTGAACAAGAACCGTTTTTCCTCATGATCATATAGCCTGTGCTATAATAATTATAGCTACATATTACACACGAAGTCAGCTATAAGTTCAAAGAGAAGTTCAAGAGGCTTTTAAATAAAATATGCAACGAAATTCGTAGTATAGGCAAAAAATTAGCGTACAGATGTAAGGGTTTTTGTGTGTGTGTGTGTGTGTGTGTGTGTGTGTTTGCAAGAAAACGCGTTATTCCGTCATAATCGCAGAAACGGTTCTGCGTTTGCTTTTGCCAAACGTGCCTGCGCCCTTAATGATTTTGGTACATCACCTAAATAAGGTGAAATCTGGGGCATTCGGTCTCAAGTAGACTGGTTGTCAGAGTCAGTGAAGTGTAAAATTGCAACACCAGACAGGCAGCATAATAGCTCAGAAGGGGGCTAATGTTCATGCTGCATTCACAGAAAATTTTTATAATTGCTAAATTAAAAATAACTATGTTTACAGAACGATTTTTGTGCTTGGTGGTCTTTTTAAATTCATTTGCCTTTTACTTAATACCTTTTACTTTAATAATTGAAATGCCTAATAATATTTGTTACTCCTATCAATATTGCCAAGCAAACAATGCATGCACTTTTTTGCAACCACTCAGACATGCATTTTATTTTTGAATATGTGACAGAAGCCTTTTGAAGTGACAACCGGCCCTTTGCTAGTTTTTTTCCTTCATTCTCTTGTCTTCTGTTGAGAAGACAAGCTTAACACAACATTAAAAGCAGACAGGCTTTAAATTACATTGTTTAAATGCTCACAATTTATAAAAACACTTCTAAAATTATAATTTGATTAAGGCATAAGATAATGGAAGCAAAACGTGCCTTATCTCTAAAATTATTAACTAAAAGCTTCCAAAACTTGTGTGGGATTTTTAATGTGTGTCATGGACAGTTCAGCAGACAAAATACTGTCTGAACATAGGGCATGTTGGCAGACAGCTTGAACATGTAGATTAAGGATTAATCCATGTCAATTATTAATCCACGTTTAATTCCCGTTTCCCCCTGAGAGTGGGACCCATTAAAAAAAACTCAGTCACTTAAAGTCTCACACTCAGACTTGAAAGAAATTGGATGTACTACTACATTTTGTCCACTGCATCCACAAGACCACAAAATATATAAAACTTCATCCAATTAAACTTCCAGGGGCCAAAACAACTTTTTTTTCTAGGTACATCTAGTCACGGATGGAACAGGAGTCAGACAGGTGGTAAGTGTAACAGTGTTTATTAACAGGATTGCAGAAGCAGACAGAGATATGGAGAGTATTCAAACAGTTGATAAGCAGATGGGAACTTAAAGGTGCTATATGTATTTTTTAGCGGCCTCTATCAGTGATGTTTCAGATTGCAACCAATTTTTACAAGAGCGCTTGTGCTCTGCCCGTGCTCAAGACATGAGCGAGTACTCATGGTACCGGCCACACTGAAACTTTCAACACACCGGAGAAAGAATCACACAACATCCTGGAAACTCGGGCTACTTTTATCAGCTTGACGTTGAACTACTCCATGCTCATATCATGATAACGTTACATTTGTGGTGTTATCTAGCATAAGGCGTTTCTCTAACTATTCATGTATCTTTCACAATCAGCAATATCAACATAGGTGAATGTATAATACGATTATGAAAACAGTTAGTGAACAAGACTGAACAATTTCAGTGTAACAGTAAGATCGTAGGAAATAACATTATTGTACTGAACGAGCCCGATCTCATGAAAGTTCGTATCTATAGCACGAATGTCATTTCTCGTGGAATTTATACGGCAAAAACTGTTTTTGTGTGTATATTGTATGCGTTTTTCGCGTGCATATGAGACGCACTTTTGGCGTATAATACGCACAAACTCCCCACCCCTAAACCCAACCCAGGGTTTTTTAGTGTGTAGCATATGCACGCAAAAAACATTTTTGGCATATAAATGCCACGAGAAATGACATTCGTGGTATAAATAGGGATCTTCATGACACTGTGTTGACTGAACGTGTCTGGAATATGTATTATAAACAATATGATAGTAGTGGGATAAGTGACGTTAGACAGTAGATCTAGTACATAAAATAAAAGTTACATCCTACTTTTTGTTATCCTGGAACAGTCTTTTGTATTCATTTCATGTCTCTCAT
This sequence comes from Hybognathus amarus, assembly GCA_030378365.1. Classification (NCBI taxonomy): domain Eukaryota; kingdom Metazoa; phylum Chordata; class Actinopteri; order Cypriniformes; family Leuciscidae; genus Hybognathus; species Hybognathus amarus. Next base: position 776,994 of record JAQIUQ010001048.1, on the reverse strand, counting down.
ATATGTTGTAGTTTACCTTGCTATTTCATTGCAGTTTACCATTATTTCAGCATATCTGAAAACTTGTAATTTATCTAAATAAAAATAGCAGAGGTCTCTCCATAATTCAAGACGCCCTGCTGATGTTGTTCCGTGTTTTCTTCCTAAGTTCGATCCAATTCACGTTTGGCCAGACCAGCTTCAGCAGATAAATTTTTTGTTTGTTTTTATATTTATGTGGAGTTTGTGTTGGAGTCTGTGTTGTGCTGGAGGCAGGTTGTTTTTTGGCGTTATCAGACTCATGTCGTTCGCTGCAGTGTGTCGCATAAGCTTGTATATAAAAAGAAGAGAGGCTCGGGAGCACGCGTGCACGTCACATCAGATGGATTTCGCAGAAAATCCGACTTGGAGACTTAAAGGGTAACTAAACCCCTGGTCAGAGCCTGACTACACCCACTGGCAATATTTGAAAAATGCTGGAAAAGTTGCAGCGGAGGGGGCGTGCACCTGAGACGCATCTCTTTGTATGGAACTTGCTTACGTCACCAACAACCGCTGTGTCACGTACCACCGCAAACATCCAATAGGAAAATTCAACTGCAGTAGCCACCGTTCAACCTGAAGAGGGCAGCACTAAGACGTTTTTACACCATATATTGTAGAAATAGAACACTTTATAAACAAATGCCAAAAAAGTTACTCGAATCAATGACCGGTATTAATAAAGATCCATTCTTACAGATCATTAACTAAAAAAAAGTTGGTTAAGTGTTTAGTTACTCTTTAACACAGACATAGGAATACTGGCCTTCAGAGGTAATAGCAAAACCCGACAAGTAGATCATTGTAATGTGTGATTACAACATGTAATAAAAAATGATTCATTTTAAAAGAAAAGTTACATATAGCACCTTTAACTGAAGGATAGCTATAGTCTCTGTTTCAGATGCAGATGAAGAGTCACATGGAAGGGTTGAAGATGAATGGCTGAAGACTGAAGGTGGCATATGATGACAAGGGTTCTGAAGATTGTCCAAAGGATGTCAGGTAAGTAGCAGATAAGTCTGTGTTATGTAAAGATGAAACCAGACAATGAGTGTGTGAAGGAGAGTGGGAATATAAAGGTGGTGGAATGATGAGGTGCAGGTGATGGTGAACAGAACTCAGGGGACAAGTGAACGAGTGATTGAAGCTGGTGGAATCCTGACGCATATATAGTTAAGCAGCAAAAACAAAACAAAAAATGTGGCGGAACACCGTTTATCAGAACCGTGTCGAGAATAGTATAATTACCTCACAGGCTCACAGAAATAGCACAAAAAAATATAAAAATTCTAATATTTCACTTCTTAAAATCCCTCTGTTGAAAAACAGAAATATGCACTTGTTTGATAAAGCCTCATTTCTGACGGATGCACTTTACAATTCTGCATTTGGCTGTGCAGAAACACGCCCAGCAGCAAGACTAGGAACAATTTCTATACCGTTTAATAACATACATTAACAGCAGCTGCAGTCTGAGTAGCTTCAGTTGGTCTGCATGTCACATGCACCAGGCAACAACCAGACTCCTACAGGGGCTCCAAATGTCATCTCACCCAAATCAGACTGATTATATCTTCGTCTATAGAAGTAATACTTGTATATTCATCCTTGAGTTATTTTAATGTTGCTTGGGTTGTTGGGAGTAAGCAAATGAGGCACGTAATAGGTTCAGAGGTACTGGAAACGAACATTAGGTTTAGTTAAAAATGTTACAAACCGGACAGATTGAAGAGCCTACTCTGACATGCTTGCATCTTATTGTGCACTTTTCAGTCATTCTGACGTGCATTCATATCTTTCTATTACTGCCTGACACATTTCTTTTTTCCATTTAACCATTAGACCTGTCATCTTCTTTACTGCACACACATACTCGTTCTTTTTGGACAGAAAATTGCAGTCCAATTAAAAGTAATCAAAGGCTGATGAGTAAAAAGCCTGGCTATTCTCATGCATTTTATTTATTTATATATTTCAAGCAATTTCATCTATACTGAATGGTTTTTGATGGCCAGTGGATTGGCAGAACAAAGAAATAATTGTGTGAAGTCACTAATTATTGAAAAATATATATTTATTTTAATGTCAAGTCAATGGCAAGTTGTTGTATCATGAATGGACGGTAGGTTGTAAATTAGACTATCCACACAAACTCCAGAATTTATTGCCACATATATTAAAATCGCATCATGCACAACATCCCTTCAATTTGAAAAGTTTGACAGCAGACCACAAAATGATATGCTTTGAATTAATATGGAATGACATGCTCTCCATCGAGACCACTTTGGGACCTGGATAAGAGGCAGGGACAGCTGCGTAATTACTACTCTCACATGTACAGAAAGTAAATAATTTATTGCCTATAGTAGCCATTAACTGAACAAACACAATAAGCTCCATAACTACCCAGCAATACCATAAGTCTGTTAAAGGCGGAGCATTTTACATTCTGCTGAGTCAGAAACAATAACTGGTTAACTACTTTTACATGTTGAATACAAGCTTAAAATTAGTTACTCTCAAAAACATTTCAAATTCACATTGTACAAAATATTCTGGATCCTTTTCATTGGATATAGCCATCAAAAACATGGCGGCTAGAGGCAAATAGCCAAAAATGCACTAAATAGCTGCCAAGATGCTCTAAAAATGAAACATTTATGACCTCCAATAATAACATTAAATGTTCCTATAATAACATTTTGAAAGCAATTTCTCTCTCTAGTGATTTACAATGGATTTCAGCCTCAGCCTGTAAACCAAAGACTGCCTATACCCACACACTTACAGTATTAGCTTGTAGTCAAAGACTGTTTTCAGCAGCATAAACAGCTTAAAGGGTTAGTTCACCCAAAAATGAATTAGTCACCCTCATGTTGTTCCAAACTGGTAAGAGTTTTGTTCATCTTCAGAACACAAATGTAGATCCTTTTGAGCTTTCTGCCTCCATTGGCAGCTATGCAACTAACATTTAAGCTTCAAAAAGTTGAAATGTGAACTCCGTATGAACTTGATTGGTTTAGTCCAAATTGTATAAAGAGACACGATCGCTTTATAAGATGAACGGATTTCTTTTTTGGCTTTTATTCACATATAAACATTGATCAGTGAACATAAAAAGAAACTCAACCAAATTCGAGAACTAGCCTCTGTGGTTCTCCTGTGTTACACAAGAATGAACCTCATTAGTTTTCACATGTCAAGCGAACATGCTTGAGCTTCTGTTTACCAAAACCGATGTGTGAGTTGATAAATATTTTTCTGTGAATAAAAGCCTAGATTCAATCATATAAATCGAATCGTGTCTCACTTAATTCATATGGATTAGCTTTATGATCTCTTTTTTAACTTTTGAAAGCATCAAATTGGTAGTTACGAAGCCGCCAATGGAGGAGTCTCAGTTAGCATAAAAAAAATCTTAAGTGTTCCGAAGATGAACGAAAGTCTTATGGGTTTGGAACGGCATGAGGGTAGGTGAGTAATTGAAGAATTTTCATTTTGGGGTGAACTATCCCTTTAAATGTCAATTATAATCTGTACTGGCTGGAATCCTTACATCTGCAGGACACAGCAAATAAACAACAGTGCACTGATAAGTTGCTGTAACTGCACAAGCACATCATCCAGACATCCCACGCACAATTTTGCCTCATAGCATCTGTCTCTGGAGACATTATGAGGAAATCGTTGAAGTGCAGGTCTAACTCATCTCAACACTCAAGAGTGCATAGATCATGACACCTCCATTTATTTTTAAAAAGAGTGCCAGTGTGCGTGTGTAAATTTAGAAAGTGCCCTGATGGATTTGTTCGAGTTTTAACCACAGGAGAAGACCGTTTCATAAGAGCATGCAGAGCGTAACTGTTCACACATTTGCATTTGACCTGCTCTTGTACGGGTCCTGGGAACAGTAGAGAGGTGTGTACAATCTGAAGTTTACAAGATATCACAGTTTTTTTAACCTTGCCCCGACCACATGTGGAGTTATGAGATCTCTAGCAAGTGTAAACTCAGCAAGGAGTCTGAAATACGACTGTATGCGCACAGAGAGGTTCTGTACGGTTACATTCCCTCATTTCTTCATGCCTCTATAAGTGATGTGCTAAACCCTGAAACTAAAGCTTAAAGGATATGGAAAAGTATAAAATATCTTGCTATATATTAGAGCTGCACAATTCACCTTTGTTGTTTGTTTAAAATAAATTCTCCCACCACAGACAACTTAACATGTAATTTTCTAGAGTTTCTGACAAAATGTTAATTGCTGCAGTCTATGAAATATTTTATTATTTCAATTAATTCTTTTGAACAAATCTCTTGAAAGAATGATTCAATGACCGATACATTTTAAAAGTCCCTTGTCGCCACCTACTGATGCAATTGGTACAAACTTTACTTGAAGCTTAAAGTTACTTTCAAAAGGTGATTAGTCTATTTTGATCACTATCGTGGACATCAGTGTTTATATCTGAACTATGAACACATATCCTAGTACTTATGTGGTAATTTTAATTATTGTAACACAGAAATGATATTGTGCGGTTGGTTGAAAAGACTGTTGTGATGTGATCATACTTTTTAAAAATGTAATAGATATAGCCGAATCGTAGTCATCAAGGAAATAAGAGCGTGTGGGTGTTTGAATTGAGATGGCGCTCTTTTAACGATTAACCGCGCAGCTCTATATACATTCGAACTGCACAGATAATCGTAAAAATCGCTAATCTCAATTCAAACACCCCGTGATCTTATCCATTTATCTAAAAGTTAGATTATTATATATATATATATATATATATATATATATATATATATATATATATATATTATATATACATTCTCCCACGGTTCTTGGCCCCTCCCTGCTTGCATATATATATATATATATATATATATATATATATATAATCTAACTTTAGATAAGATCACGGGGTGTTTAAATCGATATATGCAAGCAGGGCGGGGCCAAGACCGTGGGGAATGAAGCAAGGCCAGTGGTACAAGGGCTAATGTGCATCACACCGGTCTCGAGTTCGGACAGCACGGAAGGAGCGGTGAGCGCCAGTTGCTGCCCAACGGCGGTGGTGCTGGAGCGAATTGAAAAACAGTTTGGGTTGTCGGTTTACTTTCATTTTCTAATGTTTGTTTTATGATTAAACTTTACTTTGATCATTCACCGGTTGCCGATTCCTCCTTCCGTGAGCCTTGGACATCGTTATAGTTAATAATTGCATTATTTTCATGTGAAAAAAATACTATAACGTTCAAATGTATACCAAGATACTGTACGGCTTGCATCACTTCAACCATGCAACAAGATCTGTCCAATATTTGCAACGTGGGCCTGTCTTCACTCAGCGAGAGCTCTGTCTATCCTGTCTTTCTTTGTTACAGCCCCCATGCTTTGTACCGTGTGTCCTGCATTTGGTCCCCCGCCTTTGCTGGGGCCACGAAGAACTATCCAAGTTTCCATTCATGCTTCTCATTACTGGGGCATGTTGAGGTTTTATGGAGCCTTGTAAACCCTTGAATTACTGCACTTTAAAATAGATTTTGACACTATTATGTGACTGTGCTTATGGTGAAGCCTTTCATTGCTAGACGGAGGACTCATAATGGCGGACGACAAAAGAGCATGACTTGTTAATTATTTTTAACTGCCGGATAAAATGATTATGAACTAGGTAAAAATGCACAAAGGGCATGTAAGGGGGTGAGACATGTAATGATGTTGTGTCAAAAACATGATGGCAGAGGAAGCCAGGCTTTTTCATAATTTTAAAAATAAAACCATTTTAAAATCTTTTATAAACTAAAAATTTAAATAGAAAAAAAAAATCATTATTAAGAGAAGAATTAGCTAGATTGACACACTGTGGTATAACCAAACAAACTGTTTGCTTGCAGAGAACAGTCTTCTGACAGACTATCCACATTTCTCCTCCCAGGCTTCTTTCAGACAGGAGCCGTATGCTGGGCGGCAGAGTGGTCAGAATACAAGGTGGCAGCCAGTCAAAACACTGCCTGTTATTCCAGCCAGGGCCCAAGTGCCAGTGAAGAGCTTCTTTTCATGCACCCTTAATGTGGTAAAGTGATCTGCTGCACAATAGGGACACTCAAGGAGGCCATCCCCAGCAAACAGGCCAAAACAAACAGCTCCCTATAGGCCTGGCTGTCTCACCCCTGGCCCCCAGAACACATCCCAGCACCTCTCAGGTCTGCTTCAGTGGGCATGCAAACAGAAATACACTCACAAACATGCACAAATACACAGTTAATGAATTCGTACACAAACACAAATAAAGAATGAACACATGCTGTGACAAACACCACACCACACATACGCTGAAAAAAATATGCTGAGCTCACACCCTCATTCAGTCACAGTGTTTAAAATACACAACAGTTGTGAAATCATAATGAATAAAGCTTTCTTAAAATAATTCATTTTTGAATCTTTCCTTATGATTTCTAACAAAACTGCAACACTGCTTATTTGAAATGTTTTGCTTGCAAAAACAAAGCCATGTGTGGGACCAACACAATAATGTGGTTTAAGCAACATTCAGAGAAAAAGGGAAATGATGTCATAAAGTGGACCCCTCTAGACCCTTATGCCTGTGTTTAAAGGTCAATGACTTGCTTATAATTTCGAAAATGTTGACCTTTTGCATGACAAGTTTGGTTCAGGTTAACCTGTGTTGGGATTCACAAATCAAAAAACAATAGTTATGAATGTATAATTTATCATGTCTTTTATATATTTAGCATTTGCATAGTTAATATATTATATATTATCATTAAAATATACTTTAAAACTTTTTAAACAAAGATTAATATGTCTGCTCTTGCATGAATACATTTAATTTCAACAAAACTTGGCATGTGCATTTTAAACTAGTTTTTTTAAAGCTCTTTCTTTTTCTTTATATGTTACAATAAATGCCCCAAATTTTTACATACAACTAAAACACCAATTTAATTCACATGGCTTTCTGCCATTCAATAACTACAATCGGAGAGGAATGCATCTTAGTAGACCGAGAGTGCTGTGGCTGTGGCTTTGACTTAGTGTGGAAGCGCTTTCAATATTGACCACAGCGAGCATTTATGCGGAGGCCCAGCTGGCTCAAAGACAATTTGGCTGACAATGACAGAAGAATTAGCACTCACTTTTACAAGCTCAGCCTCAAATTACTTCTCTAGCACTCTGCGCTAGCTTTCAGTAAATGAGACGAGGCAAATTCAAAAAGAAACTTTACAGCGGCCGCCCCATGTCTGTAATAAGCACTCTTTCTCTGATCCAAAGACATAATACATGACAATAAAAGTCCAGGCGTAAACCGCACACCAAAGATCATGAGAATTATACAAGCACTACAACCGCTCCTGGAATGGGCTTTTTCTCAGTGTGCTGTGTGTGAGCGAGAATGAAAGGCAAATGCTTTTCCCTCTTCTCCTCTTTCTTCAACCTTTTCCTTCTCCCTCTCCTCCTCCTTGTCTGTTGAAACATGTGGTCAGCTGTTGTGTTTCCATGTGGTCAGATGATCAAAGGCAGAGCGGGATAGTAATTGTCCCCTGCTGAAGCGCAGCTCGGCCTGGGATCAGGGTCCCAGCAGGTGGGGGGACAGCCATGAGAACGGCCAGAGAAGCTGGAGGAACGCGAGAGGCCCTGCCTGGCAGAAATAAAGACTTCCTAAGGGTTCCTCTGACAACAGAGCCGCTTGGGGAGAGTGAAAAATGAAGCCTCCACACATTTAGAGGGTTTTTTTTTCTACAAGGGGGAAAATGGGCCACAATGGAGGGGGGTGGGTGAAAATGACTGCATAAGAACAAGAGATTATAATATTTGGAGAATAGGAAGGCTTTGATTGTGCGACTCTCGCCTCAGTTGCCGAATTTTAGCATCCCCCGATTTCGCGTTTCTTTCTGGAGGAGACAATCATGTCACCTAGTTTCAGTTGTACTGATTATGCAAAATGCTAGAGCAATTGTTCAAAACCAAGGCGCATGAGTCTCTGAAAGGGGATATTTATGGGATGGGGCAGGGGCAGTAAGAGAGAGAGCATATGACAGAAAGCGCAAGAGAAAGAGATACACCGTGGCTAAGTCAGTGTTTACCTGAAGACCAAAGGGAGCTGTGAAATCTCACAAGTCAGGCTACTTCACATATATGTGGGAGCCCACAAAACACTTTTCACTGCTGTCTGTCATTTTGATTGCCCAGCATGACTCCACCCACCAACCCCCCACCCCAACCGCACCCCACCTCTTCCTCTGGCCAGATGGCTTTTTTTTTAAACAGTCTGTGTCTTGCACCTCCACTCTCAATCCTTGGAATAAGCGGGAGGAAAGGGCCAGCGGGGGACATAGGGCTGTGTGGACAAATGGTTTTGAGGTAGCAGAGAAAATAAAATGGATTAAGGGGAACCTTTTCACAGACACCCCTCAAACTAGTATGACGCTTCTTAGCTGAGGCCCTGATAAGCACTGAGATGGTCCACTCCAGTTACAGAAATAGGAAAAAGAACCTTCTACTAACAGAATGAAACATTTCCACCGAACATGAAAAAAAATGAATACTTCAAAGATAGGCTTTCAGGTTCGACATGTATGTATTTTGATGGGTATATTGTAGGAACATCAGAAATTTCTGAATGTCACAGGTGTTCATTTAACATATAGACTAGCAACTCCAATCATCAGAGCAGAACACAAGGTGGTTTGACACCTACATAAGACTATCACCGCAACAAAACATATATATCAAATCCATTCAAACACAGCAGGTCTCTTTCTACTACACCACAAAGGCCCTCAGTTCCTTCCAAGTGGAAAATGGACAGGAAACTCTGAGATTTCATCATCACAAAAGATTTCTGCTGCAACCCAAACCTGAAGCCAACAGGCCTACATACATTAAGGATGCTGCTTGATTGACTGGAAAGCGGTAAATAGACCTGTCAGTCTTCTCACAGTACCAACAGAAATGCCTGCGGTTTGAGTGATGGAAGATGTCCCTCTTGCACAAAAAAATACAAACTCATTCATGGATATTTGGTGCAGACCTTTTTGCAATATCGGACAATACTTCAGGGATTCAAGGCTGAGCCTTTTGTCTTTGCAACTACTTTCGAGTCAGTCTCCAGTCTCTCATGGTGGCCGAAGCACTTAAATGGTCATTTCAAAATAGCGCAAAATAACCCATTTGATCAGCCGAATCAAATGCAAAACAATGACTCCATATGTACCCGAAACTAAATGTCAGAGCAAGAAAGGACTGACATTTGACTTCCTGATGGATGTCATTATGTCACTAGGCAACATAGCACGAACGTCCTGCCTGAAATAAAAGAGCTATTGTCGACTGCAATCAATAAGAGAGAGAGCTTTATTTATATATTTATTTTGCAAATAATTGACATGAAAAACAAATGGCACATACTAATCAGTTTTTTTTGTTTGTTGTGGAATAGCAGGAAAAATCCCTTTTAAGCAGACTGTTTGTGTTTCGTCTTTTCAAAAGCACTTTTGGCAATGTATTAGGTAGCTATTTTAACAGCCAAAATGAATAAACATTTTTGGCCAGATACACAGGCCAATTTTGTAATGTATCTAGATGCATTTCAAATCATATCAAGGTGATTTGTTTGGTTTGGAAATGACAAAGGCAGAACAATCAAGAGCTGAATCCTGTCACTGGATTAGATCTGTGACATTAGCCCTTCCCTTCACATCAGGTCACAGGCTCCATGTCACATGACACCAGGGCCTTGACCCCTCTGTGGTGACATGTTACTCTAGGGTCAGTCGAGTTGCTCAATTAGCAAAGGAGACAAAGAACTGGGCGTAGGGGAGGCGAGAGATCAGCCGTCCCATCCAAAGAAATTCAACTACGGAGCTCTCCGCCGCACGTCTGCTTCTGTTCGCCTGGCCAAGCCCTCATTTAGCAGTTCACTGACTGGATACGTGCCGCTGCTCTTCACAGAGTGTGCGGTGATAGCCAAGAGTCATGAAAGAGCTGAAGAGTCACTCCTGTGCCACATGGCGGGAACCGTCGGCGAGATTATGATCTTACATCCACGAGTCAAGAGCCTGGTCTTCAATTGACTGGCACGCACATTAGTGTCAGAAAGAGTTTGAGGTCAGACAGACTGGGATCAGTGGGCACACATGCAGGGAGTGCTCTTTGGTGTCATAACAGCTCATGTAGGGAAATGTATGCAAGCACATGTGTTTATGCAGTATAGCTTACGCTGTTACACAAACATAAAGGCGTTTATTCATATGTCTTCAGCAACCCTGACACTAGACACCCACTTATATACAGCCTTTTTCCATACTCATCCTGAGGGAATGAAACAGAGGAAGATTTCAGCTGAGAGCATGATTGTAGTCGGAGATATTTTAGGTGAACCTCATCTTGATAGAGGGCTCAAAACAGAGTTTCAAACCATTCTCTTTGCTGCGATTCAATTGGGTATGGACTTATGCGCAGATAGGCACGCACATACACACACACAACGTTTTCATCTGGCATACAACAACCACACACACATTGCGTACTTTGATAACGAATATAACCAGGTGTCAGAAGGAATTGTTCCCTGTGCTTCATCTATAGCTCTCCTAAACATAGAATATGCTTTGAAAAGTTGAACAGCCAGTAATAAAGGAAAAAAGCTGTGCTTGTCCATCGGTCTTTTGCCACTTGAGCCCCACTATGAAAGGTGAATTGACCTAGTGAGCTTGCAAGTGCTAAACTACAGTAAGTACAGAACAACAGCTGGCCCTGTCATTTCCATAAGAATACAAACCACAACAGCTGCTCTCGCCAGCATCTGCTGAGCTGTTTATGAAAATTAACAGTGCAGATCCTCATAAAGTCATCAACTATCTCCAAATTTACAGCACTAAAAAATGCATTAGGCTCAGCCCTGATTGTCGAATGTTTCGACATGTTTAATAACATTGGGGTATGATTGCACCAAACACAGCCGCTAATGAGAAGCAACTCTGAGGCTGCCCGGCCAAATCACAGGGCCTTGGAGGACTATTCAACCATTGTCAACAATTTCACTCTCAGTCCTCGTGCAAAGCGACAGAGACCACTGTTACTGGATAGCACTTAGCTAATGGCTCCCTTTTGGCAGCCGTAATTACACAATGATTAGCTTTACCCACTTCAGACTTTCACACTTCACCTTGTGTTCCTACAGTCTGCAGTGAGCAGGTCTGGGAACAGCTATGCAGACCCGTCCTGAGCCAGACTTGTTCGAAATGGCGCCTTCACATTGTGGATTCTACGTGTGGAGATATACTTACTTAGTGCTAATCCAATTGAAACCAATACTTCCTGTCAGGCAAGGTGCTGGCAGACTACATATACATATTAGCGGATAATGAAACCTCCACTGACTGTAATCTAAAGTTTAATGAGGTCCAGACAGTGTGAAAGGTTCAGCATGCTTCTGTCAAGTGAACAATACTTAAAGTCAACATGCAAAAACAAGTAAGGTTTTTTTTTTATATCAAGGTTTGTCAAACATCCAAATGCCTGTGGTAAGCAGTATTTTTAGAGTATTTAAAGGGTTAGTTCACCCAAAAATGAAAATTAAGTCATTAATTACTCACCCCATGCTGTACTAACCCTGTCAGACCTTCGTTCGTCTTCGGAACACAAATGAAGATATTTTTGATTAACTCTGAGATCTGTATCACTACCACATAGGCTGCCTAAGGGACTGGCTCTTGACGGCCCAGAAAGTCAATGAACAAAATGTCGTGGAAATCTCTTAATGTCTCATTTCAGGCCAACAAGGAAGAAAAGGAATAGTTGAATAAAGTCATTATTTTTGTTTGTTTTTTCGCACAAAAAGCATTCTCGTCACTTGATAAACTTATAGTTGAGCCACTGTAGGCACAAGGAATATTTAAACATTTTGTTCATTGACTTTCTGGGCTGTCAAGAGCCAGTCCCTTAGGAAGCCTATGTGGTAGTGATACAGCTCTCAGATTTAATCAAAAATATCTTCATTTGTGTTCCGAAGATGAACGAAGGTCTGACAGGGTTAGTACAGCATGGGGGTGAGTAATTAATGACTTAATTTTAATTTTTGGGTGAACTAACCCTTTAAGAACTGAAAAATATATTGGTGAAGAGTAATATATATATATATATATATATATATATATATATATATATATATATATATATGTAACGTTTGTCAAAACAAGTATCTGAGACGTTATTAGAAAAAAGCTTAAAGGGGTGATGAACTGAGAAATCAAATTTTCCTCATATTATAAGAATATCCTGTAAGTTTCAGACCTGAAAACATCCTTGTTAGTCCAATAAAACCTTTTATTGGCAACAGCCTCAGCAAACGACTCGTTTTTCAAAGTGGGGAACTATGACGTCAAAGAGGATAAAACACCACCCCTGCAGAAGAAGATCAACGCCTACTTCAACACAGCCAGTTAAGCCCCGCCCACCGATTTGCGCATTACACACATAGCTAAATAACATAGATGCCTACCTCGTGATGAAAAAAACGGATCGAGCTACTGAGCAATAAATATTGTGCAGTGCCTGTTTAGTGGAAGAAGACAGTCGCTGCCTATGCTTCCTATGGATTCCAATAGGACTGCATCCGGATAAACGTTATTTTAATGACGTTTCAGCTGATGAGGTAAAGCATAGTCCGTTCGGTTCACTTCATTTCACTGAGGATTGTTTTGTAATCAAGACTGGATTTACAGACCAATTAAGATTAAATAATGGTGCTGTGCCATCTATATTGGATCTGACCGGAATGATGCAACACACGACACGCCATTTAACAACATTGGACGTTTTCAAAACAATTTCCCCCACATGCACCGACAGGTGAGTTGAAACTCATTATAATATGCAAAACTGTTATCCATTTACATTTTTAAATATTAATGTTTATTTATTTATTGCCGAATGAAATTGAAGATATTTGTGTGTGTGTGTGTGTGTGTGTGTGGACTTCCCATTAAGATCGCCAGATTCAGACTACTGGTTTATAACCCAAATCTCTCTTTTTCTGCCATGTCACAATAAAATGTAACGTGTACTCTGAGTCAAACCATATGACTCAACCATACATTTTTTTATTTAATTGATTAAATAACTAAAAATCTTGAATGTAGGCAGTTCTATGTCTGTTTCATCTTGAAAAAATGTCCATCTTTGAGTGCATCTTTAACTGTCTGGTTAAATAACTGTAAATCCCTTGTTTGTGTGTGTGTGCAAACACACTTGGCAAGAAAGCTCTTTCTGATTCTGACAATATGATGCTTCCACTGCATGTTGTTCACACAACAGAGATCTGTGCTGTTTCTCTGGCATTTTCAAAGGCTCATAAAATATAATACTGTGGCTTGCCTTGATGCAGTCTAATGGTTTAACAAAATCCAAATTTTAAACGTCTTCTACAGAAGAATTGAGCCTATAGAGCCTACACAGATCTAGTCTTTCAAAATCCACAAGTGTGTGCTGTGATCTACGATTCCCAAATGCATGAAAATGAATGCAAAGACGAGTTGTGTGTGACAAAACACATTTGTAAATATTTTTTTACTTGCAAAAAATGCAAATCTCATTCAATTTATTTGTAAATTCTATGATTTTTTTCTTGACATTTATTTGTGAAACTCAATCTATTTATTTAGAATAATGCAACAATTCTAGCACCATATTTTGAACAACTGAGGCACAGTGAGCAATGCTTTTGTTCCTGGTACAGAGACAAACATGTAAATGTGAAACATGTTAACAAATGGGAACCCTGATGTCATAGCAAATGAACAGTTTTAGTAACAGCTGATCATTTTTTTAAATCAATAACGGCAAAACAAACACAAAAATGTAAACGAGGCTTCTCTACGACTGCATTTGGGTGAAGTTGTCAAGTTATTTGCCCATAACATGCCAAGTTAAATCAATAAATATCCTCTTATGTCAGTTTCTACCATCAATCCTCAGCAGAAATAAAAGAGGGAAGCACACCTTCCTCGGATCAATATTACAACAGCCAAGCACAGGACAGGCATCTAAGACTCCTGCTTTGTAGCCAGAGAGGTCTTTATATGTTCTCTAGAGGACTTATTTACTCCAGCCTTCAGCCTAGATGCTCAAGTCACTACATATCTGGCCTATCAACCTTGACACCTCCCTCTTTGTGCGTGAAGCAGCATAAGAAGTCTGATTCAAGTGATTTCTCTTTTTTTTCCAGTGAAGTTAAATGGTGCACCGTGTATTCTACTGGATGGCAGGAATTGAAACATTTAAAAAGCCAGCAGCGATAAGCCAAGCACAGACACCCCGCAGACAGACCACCTCGCCTTGGAGACACTTAAGCGTCTGTGGCTTTGACAGCATTTTCATCACACCCCCTACCCCCTTCACCATCTGTGAATGTGCCCGGCAACATCAAACCGAGTCTGAGAATCGAAAGCCAGGAGACAAAAACGTTCAGGGGTACTATCCTCTGCTGACAAAAAATGACTGTCACTTGTGGCAAAAAAAAGAGTCACTTGGCGGTGGTTAACGCACGCCATCCATCTTGCAGGTAATGTTTTTTCTCCTTTTCTCTCATGAGGAGAGGCCAGTGTTGCTGCCATGTGTGCAGTTAGAGGCTTCCCTGGCAGCAAGCGCTGCTTGCACTTGCATCAATTACAGCGGATAGGCCTGACAGCTGTAATTACATACCTCAACACTGATTATGTGCGGTCTGTCATGGAGACCAGCAAGGCACCTATTTTCATGCACTCGTTTAAGCAGTCAGTTGTCAGGGCAAAGTGGCAAAGCAAGAACGGCCCTCTTCAAGTAGGAGGAATGGAGGGAAAGTGGTGGGAATTTAGCTTGCATGGAGTCAAGTAAACCCCCTCCGCATACTCTCATCCCTGCCGCCTCGGTCTTGGCAAGATCTCCTGCTGCTCAGGGCAGTAATAGCTACTGCATAAAGAGCCCATGTTATTATTGTCACAATAGTAAAGGACTCATAGGAAATTGGGGTAGACCTGCTCATTGTGCTGCAAGAGAAGACAACAGCATCAAAGCAAAGACCCGTGCACAACCAATTTAACCAGAACTTGTCAATAGGACTCAACCTAGTATTTTAGACAATATCGAGTGTTAAGTGGCACAATGATACCAATATGACTACGTTAGAGGAGAAAATTAAGGAAAGTAAACCTGGCAATAGGAGGAAAAAAATGTTGAGGTCAAGTGCACAGCTGATGCATTGAGCTGAACGAATCGATTCCAAGAAAAATCACATATGCCATTAATATTTAATACACTAAGCAAGGTAAATGCATTTGGAGATCACATGACAAACTAGTGACTTTTTTCTCCAAGTTTAGTAAAAAAATTACTTTAAAAATCAAAGCAGTAGCTCCAACATATTGCCTTGCTGTGCTTCGGGCAACAGAGTTTGAGTTCTGGCTCGTGGTCCTTTCTGATCCTGTCCCCCCACCTCTCCCCTACTTTGCTTCTTAGCTGCTGTCTGTACTGTCCTGCATTAAGGAAAAAAAATAGTAGGCTACTGCCAAATATAAGATGCAACTGACTCTCAAGCACCAGTCTCTTACAAAAATCGTCCCTGTGCCCTAGCCATGTCACCCTCGCCCTTTCCAAACCCCCCATCCCAGACATCCATACTCCAACCCCCAATGCTCGCATTAAACGCCTAGCCAATCCAGCTGTGAGTTCGGGCAAACTGCCAAATTTGTCTGGCAAATACAAATACAGTAGCAATGATTATACCAAGCATCTGGAAATGGTTGCATTTACAGCTGTGATGTGTGACTCAGTTTTGAATCTTGACATAATTTACATAGCTATCATTGAGAAAATTTACATCTCACACCCATTATGTTTACGTGTAATCTCTTGTAAATGTCTCAAAACGTATCTTGGTAAAGTAAACTGGTTAGGCCTACCTGTCCTCCGATATAGACTTGGTAAAGCCATGGTTGCATGAGTTCAAAGATACAAATGGCCCACTGAAAGACAAATAGAAAGAAAACAAGTTAGAACAGTGAAGCCAAAGCCAACTGTTCAAGTTTGCCATATCCAAATATTAATACTGAATAATTTAAGGAGGTTTTCAAAATACTGTATCAGGCCATTGCTGAATTTCAGGATTTTGCTAAACAAAATAAACAAAAGCTTACGCTTGTATAGCTCTCACTCTACCATTCAACAGTGTGAGGTGTGAGTGCTGCCTTTTCAATGACCTTCAATAGCTTATTGATTTTTGCAAATACAAAAGCCACTCGTATTCCAAACTCTACAAACATTTTCATTGAACTGTGTGCAGCAGTTTCTTCTGTAAAATCTCCAAAGATGTAATCACAAGAGTAATAAAAAGCACACTGTTTTGTACCAACAAACAACAAACATAAAAACACCTAAGTGAGAGTGTGCATAGATATTTGTCTGAACACATTGTGAGGATAATGGCATTTAATCCTCACATCAACCCCCAACCCAGACTCACTCCACACACCCTGGCCTTGCAAAGACCGTCCTCCAATAATAAGCTGTCTAGTCCTTGGCTTCCAGGCCTTTGTCATATTGCCTATTGACATGTTAGATTAAACAAAATTTCACATGTCAATTAAATGAGTGTTGCCCGGGTGATTAGCAGATCCCACTAATTGTCTCCCTCCTCCTCTGCCATAATTTTCCACATGAACGAACAGGAAAAAGGCCTTGTCCAAGAGGGCCCCCATCAAACATGTTGGGTCTTTACGTCCTCCTCCACTTCTTTCCATTCTCCTGGGGAAAAGCCATCGAAGAGATGGATGAGGTGGGGAGGAGAGGAGATAAGATGGAGGGGATTCACTTTTCAGGGCGCCCCACTCAGTTTGGTGCATGCCACTGATGGGGTTCAGTGAGAACGCAAACAGTGGGTCCAAGACGCCCGGCGCACAGCCCTATTCACACACTCCCACACGTGCACCCTCACTGATAATTAGCCAACCGGCCCCGGAGACAAGACGCCCACAAAGGCTGGGCTACTAACAGTTTTAGACAGGGGCCAAGACACTGCCACGGTCTTCCTCTTCCACATATTCTAATTTCTTTCTTCCCTGACATATGTTTGTTTTCCTTTTCCCTAATGAACATGTTCTCTGGATCTACCTTTGGTCCATCCCATCAAAGGGGTGAAGTCTGATTGGCTTTGGTGGATCTGAGATGAATGAAAATGACAGAAAACAATTTGTTTTCTGCTTTCAAATAGTAGATTTTAGCAAATGTATAGGCTAACCTTTGCACTTCTGCTGCCTAATTTCACTCCATATGGTTTTTAATCACAAACAACTTTAAGTGTGCTGCCTGCCTGTAATTTCAAAATCAAATGTCAAATCTCATTTTTTAATCTTCTTTCTGCTATCCCATTCTTAATATCAACTATTGAATTTGAATGGCAGCCTATGGTGACATGTACAGTTATTTTGACATTTCACGTAGTGAAACTACGCAAAGTTGACACATGACCAACGTCGGCCAATAGTGAGCCTGTGTGTAATGTGCAACACAGAAGCTTTGTGCAATATCACTATGTGAAATCTCGAGGCCCACATAAAAGGAAATGAATAGTTGAATAAAGTCGCTATTTTTGTTTGTTTTTTTGTGAACAAATAGTAGTCTCGTCGCTTGATAAACTTATGACTGAGCCACTGTCGTCACTCAGACTATTTTAACGATGCCTTTCATAACTTTTGGGCCGGCCAGTTTTGATCCCTTAAGAAGCCCATGGATAAGTGATCCAGCTCTCAGATTTAATCAAAAATATCTTATTTTGTGTTGCGAAGATGAACGAAAGTCTTACGGTATTGGAACAACATGAGGGTGAGTAATTAATGACAGAATTTTCATTTTTGTATGAACTATCCCTTTAAGATTTTTACTAGTGGAAACATAATTCCTGTAATTAAAAAATAGCCATTGTTACTAGAAGAAATCTAATTTCTGATACCAAGGTTTAGCATTTTAACAAGTGAAAACTTAATTGTTGATATCAAGAATTCATATCATCGGAATTAATAAGTCAAAATGGCTTGCCATAGTGCATCGTCCAATATTCAGTATTGATATAAAAGCAATCAGACATTGACAGACTGTTTCAAAACAGCCGATGAATAGGGTTGGTTTTATCAAGCCAATCAAAAGGGGGCAGAAAAACATGTCAGACCGACACTCATACGGTGTGTGAAGACATGAGTGAGTTTGATTTTGGGCTGTCAATTTTAAAGGAGCTGTATGTAAGATTGTGGCCAAAACTGGTACTGCAATCACTTTCAAATTAGGGTGTATAGCTAGCATTCTATGTAAACAAATACTTCAACAGGAAATAGAAAACCGTTTAGTCAGTTGAACCCGCTATGAATCATGAACAAATAGAACGGGTGCAGAAAAAGGTGGATAGGGAAGAAAAGATAATAACATTTTCCATTTCATGTCAACTTTAAAACTGCTTTGCAGAACTCGAAACTCTCTACAGCCATCTGTGTTTGAAACTAGCAATTCCTAGCAAAATTATGTCATCCAGAATCCACTGTGAGACACCAATGTGTCCCTGAGCAAGACACTTAACCCTTAGTTGCTCTGGAGGCGTGTGACCTCTGACATAGCAATTGTAAGTCGCTTTGGATAAAAGTGTCAGCTAAAGGAATAACTGTAAATCCGAGCATTTCACAGCATTTATTTATGGACATAGTGTAAACACACAAGGACAAAAGAGGTAAACCTGAAATTTTCTTGTTGAATCCAACCAGGCAATATTTTCAAATGTACTAGCTCACAAACAATAACTCTTCTCTGCTGAATGCTTTAACCTAGAAATACTTGATCATTCCACAAACTAAAAAACAGCATTTTGAAAAATTTGAAAACCTGACTCAGGTTTTCAAACTTCACTCAAGTGAACACACTTTCTTTGTCTCATTATCTCCTCAAACTGATTATAGGGTCTAGTGACAGAGGACACAACCCTGTTTGCACTGCACTTTCTGAAGTGTACACAATAGAAATAGGGTCCCATTGAGTTCAAATTTGCTGGAAGTTTCCTTTAAAATAAATAAAAATAATTGGCTGTATTGTCTACTTTTTGTGCTGAGGCAGCAGACCATAGGACTAATAATAGATGAGGGGAATCTCTCATCTGAGTCTACTTCACACACTGAACGTGGGCAGGAGAAAAATGACAGGCATGAGTGTGACTTTCATCCGTACTCTAAATTCATTCACTCAGAAATCATGCTCACTCACCCTCTTTTACACACTGCATTTTCCCAGGGGACTATGTTATGTGTGTGTGTACTGTCCGTAAGGGACCGTAAGTGTGTGAGTGTGTAGACAGTGAGTACCAGGTTGTGTCACATGTAAGTGCTCATGCATGAAAATGTGTGTATGAAAAGAAAGCAGACAGTAGCTTGAACAAATCTCAGTGGAGAGTCAAAAGACTGTCTATGAATCTGATTATACCAATAAGTTCTTGTTAACACCATTATTATTGCCCTAAAATTATTCATAACACTGCTTAGTCTTAAAGAATGAAGCACTTTGTTTATTTTATTCAATGTTGATCACATCAACATCCATCTCTGTTGATGTGATCATTTTGCAATATGACTAAATTAAATATGATTAAATAAAACTGATTTCGAATAACCTGCTAAAATTGATCAAATTGTCATCTATTTTAGCAGTATACATTTATTAAGCAGTTTGTCAAACAATATGAGACAAAATAAATAAGTCTATCAAATGTCTTGACAAATTTTTTAAATACAGTTTAATAAACTGATAAAATAATTTAAATAATTTTATATCAAATCATTTCATTTTAGCAGTTTGGCATACATTTGTTTTACTTATCAGTTTGTCATATATATATATATATATATATATATATATATATATATATATACACACACATACATACACACATACATACATACATACGTCTATCATATAATATATATATACCAAATACTTCGACAAACTGCATTAAAAAAATAAAAGTAAGCTAATATCAACAAAAATCTGCATATTAATAGCAGAGTTTGAAAGACTTTCCTTATTATACATTTTAGATTGTCAAGAAGTTAGACATTTCATGAAGAAATTAATGAAATACCAAGTTTCCTGACTCACTGACTAATGAATAAATTCCATCCAACTTCATAAACTGCTAAATTAAACTTCAATTTTTGTAAAATTCCATGATCTGTCCTTCGCAAAGCATTAATAACTGCAACTAGTCACTAAAGGCTGTGAATAAGAGAGGAAAGAGGTAATGGGCAGGGATTTGAGAGGAGGATAAGGTTTCTATGGAAACACTGAAGTTCAAGTCCCACCATGTAGTGGAGAAAGTAGCAGAGCTCTAGAGCAGTGGTGTCAAACTCGCGGCCCGGGATGATTTTTCGTGGCCCCCTGACTTGACATTAAAGGTTGTATCAGCGATCTCAGGCCCAAACAAAAATGATCACATTCATCTAATCTTTCCTAACGATCTGCTAGCTGCCCGCCCCATAAGCAGGCTGTCAAAAACACGCGTCTCTGTAGACACCCTAGGCTCTGAGATCAGCACACAAAAACAAATGGGTTCAACCACCACTCAAAATCAAAATAAACAGTGTTCTAACCAATCACTGACAGAGGGGGGTGTTGTTAGTTTTTGTGCTCGTGCGCCGCGATCGGACGGAAAGTCAACCCTATATCAACAGAACAGATACATTTAACATGGAAGAGGCAATCCCCAAGAAGAGAAGGATTCGGGCGAGGGAATACCGGCATTTTTCATCGAAGAAACAAATAATAATCAGGGAGGCTTTTGAACGGTGAAGAGAATTTTAAAATTGGGACGTCGAGGTTGCACTGTTTCTTTTGGACAGGTGAGTAGCGTCTACTGCTGACTTTTTTGTATGTGAACTGTGTGTGAAAATATAATTCTTTAAAAAATGAGTGAAGCTCAAGACTACAAGAACTAGATCCTACCCTTTCAAACCCACCCATAGGGGGTTGGGCCTAAAGCGCTGAACAGATCAATCACAGATCAGTGCCAGTGTGTCTGATTACACCAGCAGAAACGTTTTGAAAATATGGAAGAAGCTAATGAATACGCAGACGGATGCATTATGGAGGATTGGGATTACACATAGTGTCAGCCATCTTTTTTGGAAGGTCAGCTAGCAGGCTCTTGTTCTGTGAAGAAAGCTGAGTGATAACTTTAGGGGTTACCGTCTTCTTTTTCCCGAACAACGACGGCCGGACGTTATCAGCTTTTTTTTCATTCAGCTTTTGCTTTCTGTGGTCGCCATTCTTGTGTTTACATGCAGAGCTTTTGTTTCAATCTAACTGAATTCATTCTGATTGGTGAATCTGAATGTAGGGTTTACATGTGAACGCTAAACAAGTGATTGGTTGATGTGCATTTTAACATTGCTAAGAAAATTCCCGCTCCTCCGTAGAGACACGAGAACGCAGTAACTTGCGTCTCACAGCTGTTGCTTATCGGTAACAAACATACTGCGCCTGGAAAAAATGGGCACCATTATGAGTGCGTTTGCCACGCACCTACATTTGAAATAACGAACTTGAGCGCGCAAAATATGTGAGTGGTGCGCAATATGTGAACAGGCCCCTTGGTGAACTACCACCAATCAGGCCACAAGCTATTCAGTAGCTCGCGAGCGACGTGTTGGAGACCCCTGCTCTAAAACAATGTGAGAATAATCGGTATAAGAAGGTTTGCTTTGAGTTGTGCAAAGTCAGTAATTTCCCTGCAGACACTATACATGTTTAGAAATAATTCAATAAGACAGGCAGACATGACTGCAAATATTGTATTTCAAAAGCAATAATTGTTTTTCTGAGTATAATAAAAGGAAACGTGCCTTGCACAAAATATTCAATATCATATTAATCTGTTGTATAAAGAAAATAAAAAGGACATGAGCAAATACAAGCATCACAAAGATGTGTGTATAAGGAAAAGACAAAGAAAGTTTGTAAAATGAACTTCAATTGTCAGAAGGACAGCTCATAAGGAACCGATCATGTACAGAAGGGAATGTTCAAATTCACAGAAACAGTTCAGAAGAAGATTGGATCAGTTGTGCTCATTTTTGGGGACACTTGATACTATTTTTTTGTGGAATACTTGATGTGGCCCAGCCTGAGCCAGACTCTACTGTACCTCCAGTGGCCCCAGTTCAGGTTGAGATTTATCCATCCACGTAGCATGGCTCAGGCCCTTTTGGGGGCTGAATGGGGTAGTGTACAGACAGGTTTTGCTGGCTCAGGACTGGCCCTGATATATTAAATAAATCATAGACACAGGCTCCTGAGGGACAGGGCTGTGGAGTGGTCAGGACAGACAGTGGCCCCCTAATGTCTAGAAGGGGTTGGTCTTGGAATGGCACTAATTTGACACAGTGAGGTAATCTGACAAAACGGTGGGCTTCTCTGCTTTGTCACATTCTGTAAGGGCCCTTGCATTTAAGGATGGCTGCTTTCACAGTGGAGTTAATTAAGGTGCAGTTTGGCACAAATTGCTGAGGACAGAACCTAATTGATGGCCTTGCAGGTCATTAGGGTTTTACCAAGTTTAGCAGCCTGAACTGTGAGTATATAAGCTGGGGTGACAGGGGAAAAGTACAGTGAACCATCCTGTGTTCTAGACCAATACAAATCCCACAAAACTCATTGGGTAAAGAGCTATCTGTTATGACAAAGAGACTTGAGATTCCATCAATACAGCAGATCAATACAGTCTCTTACTCTACTCACAACTCTGAAAGACTTGATATATCTTTGCGAGAGCAGCGAGTCACGCTCAAAGGTAACATAAAAAGAAAATCAGCTTTCAACATCTGACAATGATTGCAAATGATGTGCCTCTTCAACAATAGGAAAAGGGTTCTCCCTTAGAATACCACTCATAAGTGGTACAGAATCTAAATTCCATCAAAGGCAAACACCCCTATGCCACCTGTGGCAAAGAATATAACAAGGTCAACATTAAAATCTTTTTTATGTTTTATTCTGTTTATCCTTCCAAAGGCAAATATTCTTAAGGTGGGAATCAGACCGCTTCCTGCATCAATGGCTTCTTGCCAATGCAAAGAATATAAGCAATATGTCCATGGGTTAAATTAAAATATATAAGGGCCGACAAGGGTTTTATAAATTCTGAGGTCCCAAAACTGATCTTGGTAGCTCGTAGCTTATAAATGATTTGTCAAGCAGATAACGTATTCTTAAACATGAGTATCAGGTTAAAGGAGAACTCGGCTAACAATGAACCTTTGGTCTAATAACACATTGGTACCTAGTCAATCGTTCTCTGAGATTTGTTTTTATGATAATCGAATGTAAAGAGTTTTATCTCTAAAAACTGTTTAACGTATAATGCTAGTACTGGGGGCATTGACTAAGTAAAAAGAAATTGCTAGTTTATCCCACTAACAAGGCTCAAAATAGCCCCACACTAACGTAGTCACATAATGAGGGTCCATACATGCAAAACAAAGCATTGAGAACTTTAAGTGTACAGACCGTTTAATAAGAAGATACGTTATAAAGAAAGTTCACTTCGCGTATACAGACAGAAGCCATCTTAGAAAATAAGTCTCGATAAGTCAAACCACGAACGTTGTGCTGAGTGATCTGAACTGTATGAAGTTCAGCGAACTTCTGAATTGTATGAACGGCGTTCGGGTATCGACTTAGAGACTTTTTTTTTAAGATGGCTCCTGCTGTGTATACATGAAGTAAACCGTCTTTATAACGTATCTTCTTATTAAATGGTCTGTACACTTACAAAGTTCTCAATGCTTCGTTTTGCATGTATGGACCCCCATTATGTTACTGTGTGAGTGTGGGGCTATTTTGAGCCTTGTTAGTGGTATAAACTAGCGATTTCCTTTTACTTAGTCAATGCCCCATTACAGGCATTATACGCCAAACAGTTTTTAGAAATAAAACTCTTTACATTCGATTATCATCAATGTTTTATTAGACCAAAGGTTCATTGTTTACGCGGAGTTCTCCTTTAAATGTTGCAATGAATAATCCACACTACTAAATGGAATTGCAGAAGAGGCTTGCTTATTATTGACAACATACAATCACATATTTCAAACAGGGTCTGTCTTAAATAAGAAATGTTTCAAGAAATATTTTGCATAGATTTCAAACACCAATGCAATCCTTCTGTGTCCAGAGGCCTCCCATGCGAACAATTTGTATGAGTATCCTGCTCTTCCTCAATACCTGCTCTTCCTCTCTCATCATATCTCAATCACCTTCTCTCTTTCACTGTCTCCTTATCTTGCCTTGTATCTCTTCCCTTCAAGGAATAATTCACTTAAAATGAAAATTCATCTCATTCATTCATTCATTCATTTTGAAGAATGTTGCTAACAGTTGATGGACCTCATTGGCTTCCATTATATATATTTTTCCTACTATGAAAGTCAATGGGTTTCGCAGTAAGGTAGGCTCAACTTGTAAAAAAATGCTTCGAGACCTTGTGTTATTTTCTAAATTTCACTGCCCATTTTTTTTAAAGAAAAAATGCCTTCTGTGTGAATGGCCCCTTACGAAGTTCGGCTTTGCGCAACATCCTTGTGGCACCAAAGTTGAGTTACTGTTAGGCAATCATTTTTTCATTTATATATTTATTTTATTATACAGTTTTTACAAATACATTTATTTTATTTTTGATCAATCATTTTTTTGATAATACAAGACATATTGGGTGGGCTTAGATGGTCTAAACTTTATAAAATGTGCAATTACAATTTTAATCATTTGCATTAGATTTTTTTTTAATAAATAAAATGAAATAAATTAACAAAATAAAGTAGCCTATATATAAATTAACACAAATGTTTTGGCCAAATTCGCCCAGAATGTATGATTAAAAAATATGCTCTGCCAAAACAACCTTATAGTGTGAAGACAAAACTAAATAAAATAAATAACAAGTGTTGTTACTACAGCAATTATCACTGCATTACTATTTCATGTAAGAAGAAACTCTGTAGAAAGAGAAGACTCTTGTAAATGACTTGGCCCCATGTCTAAAATGGTTAGAGGCCCTGTCTTTGCCCTTGTCTTGTCCTGGGGCCAATTAGGCAATCATCACTGAGAGATGTCTTATTAGAAGCTCTCATCACTATTAAACTACCACTCTTATTGTTTGTTTCGACATGAACGCAGGTCAGAGGATATCAGGTGTGAATTATGAGAGGTTAAAGGACAAATTGAAAATGAAGACTGTATTGCAGCTGTCAAAGGTCTGCAGCTGGCCTTGTCAATACGGTTCTAAAGGACCATACATAATCAGTTTTGGGTCACATGACTGAGAAGCACACACAAATAACACTCAAGAGTTCATACAGTCAGAGTCAGCATCCAATACTGTTAGTCTTCACTGATTCGGTGTGCCTTACTCGTTAAGCTGTGATTTATAAAAGCAATCACAACACAGCTTGACACAAAAACAAACATCATAGGCCCCGTTACACTTAAGTATTAACAATCTGTCTCGGGCTGATCTGGTCACAGTGGTCAACCAAGACATATTACAGTTTATACTAGGTATTTACATGCACGGTGCATCTCAAATGTGACCACATGTCAGATACAGATTTCAAGGGGAGGGTCTCTGAATTCAAAACTAAAAATAATGACTTGCAGTTTATCGCCACATGTTGAACTGTTTAAAGGGGATGGTTAAACTAGAAAGCCTCTCTATAGACCTTATGCACCAGAGAAACGTGGGCACCGTCATCTATTAGAATATTGCTTTAAACTTCCGCTTTTGCGGTCGCTCTGTATATTTCTTTGGCATCGCTGTTCAGGAGTAATTCGCTGGTGATTGTAGAGTGAAAAAAAGTTATCATGAGCATTGTAATGTTTATCATAAGCATTGTAAAGCAGATGTCTTAACAAATGTTCAACTCGGCAATTTTTTACGAGCAGTTCATTCATACCTATGCAAGATCACTGTGAAAATACAGACAGAAGTCAAAGACAACGAGCGCAGCGCTGAAAAGGGGCGGGGCTACATAAGGTCTATTGTGTGGAACACAAAAATGTCCCTTTTTGTTCATACAACTAAAAGTTTATTTGGATGCCCTTGACCTTTATTATATGGATGAAAAAGTAGAAAAATTCTTTAAAATATCTTTGGTTTTGGAATGACATGAATATGACCCAGAATGATTACAGGATTACAGAATGTACATTTTTGGGTTAACTATTCTATAACACTTTACAATAAGGTTCGTCAGTTAACGTTAGTTAACTACATTAGTTAATATGAACTAATAATGAATAGCACATATACAGCATTTGTTAATCTTTGTTAATGTTATTTTCAGCATTTACTAATACTTGATTAAAATCTTATTAACATTAGTTAATGCACCATGAACTAACATGAACAAATAATGAACAGCTGTATTTTTATGAACTAACATTAACAAAGATGAACAAATGCAGTAACAAATGTACTGCTCATGGTTAGTTCATGTTAGTAAATACATTAACTAATGTTAACTAATGAACCTTATTGTAAAGTGTTACCATTATTCCTTAACCCTTTAACATTTTTACACCTGGTATCAGATGATGCCTGGTACCTATCCATTTTCTATAGCCACAAGATGACGCCGAACATTGTGAGTGCTTATTACAAATCAGGAATGGTGAGAAGGTATGTTTTTGTGCTTGGTACATTTTTGTCTTCAAACCAAACTTGGGTACTTCAGCTGACAAAGTTTAAATCCTGTCCTGCTAGTGCTTTCCATAATGTTTTCGCAAGTCAGTAGACGGTCTTATGTGGTTGTTCGATTGGAAGTGGTCGGAGGTGGACAAGCTCAAGTTTTACAACCCCGTTTATACCCATATTTTGCATTGTTTACTTCTGATTGGACTGATGAACACACATCTTAATACCAGGTGTAAACAGGTAATAATAGGTTTGTTCTAAGGAATGAGGAGTCTTAGAAAGTGAAAAGATTAACTTTGACTTAAGGTGTTTTGAGTATATGAAGGATGCAAGTCTCCAAGTTCATCCCGATGGCTACACTAACCTGACTACCTGTCCTTGAAGTATGAAGCTAAGTCCGAATGCAATCATACTAAGAGAGAAACAGCCATTTGCATGGCAAATTCACCATTAAAATCCTATTTGAGGATTGGGGACAAGAGCCAACCCACTTTGTTGCACTGCAGCTGTAAAGCAATGTCAGACTCAAGTTTCCCTGGCCATGAGAAAAAGCCCCAAATGCACCCATCCCATGGCATCCCCCCACCCCTCAGTGCCTGCTGTTCCCTGGGGGGATCACCACCTCCTGACCTCCTCTACTAAAGGGTCAAAGGGAATTAACACAAGGCTCCCACATTCCTCCAAGGTGATAATTGCTGTTGCTCTCTACAGGGGGCCATCAGGCAGTGAGTAAACAGGGAGGAGCTTAAAAAACTCACCTACTCCCTCCCTCTCACACAGCATCTCACGGACAACACACATGAATTATGGCATCAACCGACGGTGTGTCGACAGCGACACCAGCGCAGCGTATGCTTTTTACAGCCCTCGCAAGTGTGCAGCTGTTAGCCTCAGTGTAAACAGCAGACCCACTTCACACCTTCAGTCAGACGTCTCCGAGCACCTCCTATGCTAATAAGATTTATTGAAAATTTCAAACTGAGCCCATAATAAAACAAAGCATCATGGCAGCTTAATTAGTCCTCTTCATCATCTATACCCCCCACTCTGCTATCCCTAAAGGAGAAGGCCTTGGAGGGAACTGATGGATGGACCATGTCAGGGATGAGACCTCGCTCATTAATCCAAGACTGAAGCACTGCTCCTCTCCTGCGGACCTGAGCTGTGATTACATGCAGCTAAGGTCCAAAATGAACTTTTTGCTACACCTGCCACTGGGAGGTGAATCAAGAGAACTTCATCGACTGCAGATATTTCTGACCGGCAGAGGAAGAATGCATTATTTTTATTCTAAAATACATTGTTATCCCTGTAAAATGGGATTAAATAAAGCAGTCACTGGGGAATATTCCATATGCAAGGAATATTACAAATATGTTTCATCATATGGAGCTCTGCAGAAAATAATCACGATAATAGTCTGTAAGTAAATGTTCATGTTTTGTTAAATTAATGTAATCTGAATAGTTTACGTCATTTACATAAACTTAAGCTTCACATTACTCTGTGCACCAATAAAAAACTGCGAGTCAGGAAGCACTGTTATTAAAACTCTGGCTGACCAATAAGCACATAATCACTTTCATGATATTGCTGATAAATTCATGTTATTAAAATTCTTTATTAGTTTGTGAATAAAGGCATCACAATGATATAATGTAGTGCACAAAATTATTATTTTGAAGTACTGTATAAAGAATAATGTACGTTCATTAACATTGATATTTAAATGAACAATAAATTATTTATGTTTTTTAACTTTAGGTAAACTTTAGATGACAGCAAAAGTAATCTTAATGTAGAAATTGTACATAAACGACTAAATCAATACTGACTGAATGAGTGATAATAATAAAAACAAAATGCTGACATCCTCCTGAACCTGCAAGTATTATCATATTTCTAGCAATGCAACATGATTCCCCATTCAGAATTCAGAATTGTAGATACCTGCAGTGATTTAAATGATTATTATGATGAAGAGACAGTCAAATAACCTTCATTAAAAGTCTATTACTCAGACAAAATTGCTAATAAGTGAATACATAGTGTTTTTTCAACTCCAATCCTAGACACCCACCTTCGAGAATGTGTCGCTATTTAAAACACCTAATTCAACTCATCGGCTTGTTAAATAGACAGACATCTAAAACGTTCAGGAGGTGAGTTGAGAAACACTGACTTATATGATAATGACTGATGTTTTAATGCCATGTCAGCTTCCTTCCTCTGGCTATTTTCATGGCGAGTAATGAGTTAAAAAAAGCAATTTACAGACTTATAAAAGGTTTTCAGCTCTCCTCCAGACACAAACAGACATGAAAACTAAGCCATCTAAACAAAACTTCCAAGAATCATTTGTACTTATGATAAATGTCCAACAAAATCATTCTGAAAAACAATATTCAACCATCTATCCAGTACTGCATCCAAAATCTCATAAACGGTTATCAGACAACAAAATCTGGTTAAGAACAGACTGCCCTTTGGTGTTTGGGTTAAGGCTATTACTTTCTAAGGGATAGGAAGACATTTTCTTGTCTGCTCAACATTTCCTGGTCTGTGCCCACATGTGGTTTCCCAGCCACACAGTAAGGCTTTGGGGTAATATAAAGCAGAGGTGGTGATTAAGGAGCAGGAATAATGGCCTCCACAAAACCTGGAATGCGTTTAACTGCCACGCCAACCCGGAAATCATTCAGGGCCCAGCTTCCATTAATATCTGGCATTATTCAGCTTTTCCAGGGCAGATGCATTTTTGACTTATTAGGCTCTGCAAAATACAGCCATTAGTGTAGCAGTCGTACAAATGCCTAACAGGGCATAAAAACAAAGATAAGTTCATAATTTCAGGAACCATATAGGACATTATCAACTTAGGCTACTGTTTCACTTAACACGATCTCATGAGGAAAACTATTCTACATTTTGGTGAATTGGGTGCAAATGCGAATTTGTTCGATTTGATTGGTATGAACTCTTAGGGTTTTTTTGTTAGTTTTGTTTTGTTTAAAGCATGAAGGAATACTCCTAATTCCACCCTAAATCAGATCATACATAAATGAACAAATGAGATAGTACAATTTCATATTAAATTTTGCCACCAATTCACCAAAACATGAAAAAAGTTATGAATTGCCATAAAAGCAAATTAGTTTCAGCTTGAAATCACAGGTTGTCTAGTGCCTACTAGTTTTTGTTAAGGCATGCTTCCGTTATGCTTCTGCTAACCTGCCTACTGGTTTAACCTTGTTAAATTTTCTGAGTCCTCTATAAATCCTGGATTAGGGAGGACAACTGTCACAGAGACTCACTCAAATACATCCTCCTTGTGACTGTGTGCTCAGGCACACCCAAACCCCATCACTTTCCTCATTACAGGCACTTCATGGCTCTTTAAGACTCCAGGTTTTAACTAGGATTTTACATTTCTCCTCTCATTTGATATCAAGGCCCAGTAATTTGCAATTTAGACATGGCGCAGGGCTCTAGAGCTGCAGAGCTGCACCTTGATTTGTGCAAAGTATGGTACAGCTAAGCCCTGATAATTACAGGTCAAAAATACACTCCTAACCTCTCCCTACAAAACACATTGACCTGATCTAATGGTTAGAGTGGGGGAAATAACAGGAGTTAGCGCTGTATCTGTTTGTTCAGTTGTTCTAGACGTGCAGGGTGAGGAGTCTATGTGTGCAACGGCCTGCGCTTCATATGTCTGCTGAGTATGTGTCTAATTGAAGGTAAGCAAAAGAAAAAGTTGTGTGCCTTCCGAAAGTTTCCAATAAATATCCTGCTCTTAATTTTAAACACCTGCCCATAAACCTCTGAGGAATGCTAAATAAAACCAAAGCTTTCAGAGAAAGCCTTCTGTCTGGCTCTCACACTAAGACAGCAGGATTTGTAATGGCTGTAACCAAGATAAGCAGTTCAGGCTGGACCGGCTGTGTAAAAAATATATATATACATGTATAACTGGACTGGTAAATGCTTCACAGTCAGGATGTGCACTACTTGAACACTTGTCTGCACTGCATCATCTAAGGCTCTGTCCCAAATGATAGCCAGCAGTTCTCCTCAATGTACAGTGCATACTAAAAGGACTCATTGAGGGTGGATAGCAAACACACAAAGGCAGGTGCTTCAGGGACCCTATTGTCTAGTGCACTTCAATGACATACATCAGCCATTGCAAGTACAAATCAAATGTACAATTTGGAACAAGTACTTTTTTAATATAAATGTATTTTTCTTTGTAACTTTGCCTATAGCACCCATTCAAAAAGCGTTAGAGCCATAGCCTTATTGACAGTTCTCCAACATATAAAACAGCAGTTTTGGGCGACACCGTTTCAAGTCCCGGCTTCTGTCATCTCTACACTGCTCTATGAAAAGCAAAAGGACAAAAATATAATCTGTAAAAAGGCAATGAGAATCATTTTTATGGTGGAACGAAATAACGCTACAAGAACTCTGATTTTAGACAGAAAACTTAGAGAGAAATATAACATGTAAAATGCTAAAAAAAAGCAATAGCCTTTATAGACTGATAAGTGTCTAGACTAGAGTACAAACTTTGTCAAAAAATTTTAAACAAGAGTCCAATTTTGGTCTCATGTACTGTGAAATAGGAATGAGCAAAGATTTCATGTACTACAAATGTTGTCAGAATGTAAATGAGAGTAAAAAAAATAGGATAACAGCACCAGTCATGCTTTCATTGTGTCAACTCTCCACACTCAATCACAAAACACACAGCAGACCTTATGCACAGCAAAATGGGGCAGGAAAAGGGTCTTGAACTTGCTTTCAATTTTGACCCCCAGGAGGGGGGGCGAAGGGTAACCTAGGGGCCGGAGACTGTTCTACTCAGACTGCAGCTCTGGTTTCGACTGCCCAAACTCCTGACGCCTTCCGCTGCTGCACCTGTTCAGCCGTCAATAGACCCCCCGCCCGCACCCTTTCAGCATGGTGAATATATGGCCATGCTGAATGCCCCCACCCAGCTAATTACTGAGACCTCAAAGGCCTGGCTCTGCTGCACGCACCACTACGACACCAAACCAGCCTGCGCTGACCTCTGAATCTTACATACACCCTAACACACACGCGAATGCACTCTCAGGAGGAACGTGGCTGATGGAAGCACTATTGCGCGGCAGGAGATTAACAGAGCTGTCTACACGCAAGCATGAATAATACAGTTATCACTCCAGACAGACAGGCAACGCAGACAGCAGGTTTAACTGCAGCTCAACACTGAAGCCCTGGCAGGACACCTGCCTCTAAATAGACAATCTCTGCAAGAGAAGATGCGCATACTGCATAGAGCAGATATAAAAATAAAAAAATTAAGATTATGAGGCCAGGGCTAGTTGTCACAGGGCTAGATTTTTAGTTACAATACTTTTACATTTCCAATTGCAAAGGGTGAAACCATAAAACACAACAAAATCACTTTATCTAATCTTCATCTAATCTGAATTTTACTTAAATCGGATCTTTACCTAATCAATAAAATTGTGCAACAGATTACAAGCAATATTATTAATTAAATTTAACAAATTAGAATTTGAGTAATAACTCATCAATAAAATAAATTCTCCTTAAAAGTTAACCATTTAAAATGAGTAACGTTTACACCCAAACATGTTACAAAAATATCTGAATAAACAACAGACGTCAAAGAAATAACTTAAGAACTCTTTATATTTTATTGCCAACATTGAAGACACCTGATGTTAACAAGCAGAATTACTGAAGGAGAAAAAATGTAATTTTAAAACAATCCTAAAACAAACACAGATCACCATAATGGTGACTACTAAATGTATGTTCTTTTGTTTGTTTGTTGTTGTTGTAGAGTTTTACTCTATTTTAATTGGTTAACTTTTGAAGGAATTAATTTGATTAATTTATTAACTCAATTTTAATTTGTTAAATGTAATTAATAATATTGCTTGTAAATCTGTCTGACACATTTTTTATTACACTGTCGTATTCCTGTCAACTGTAATCAAAAGCTAAATGTAACCAAAATAAACCAAGTAGCTGAGAGATCTTTTTTTGCAATGGCTTATTGGGAAAAGAAAATATACATTACTTTAGAGAGAAATCAAGTTATGTCATTTTCAAATAAAAGATTTGAGAGTACAAAAAAATAATACAGGATTAATCGAACCTATCTATATAATTGGACAACAGATATTGTGATTTTTTCATTACATAACTTTAAAGTGTTCTTAAACATTTAAATAAATAAAATAAATAAATAAATAAATAAATGGGGCAAATTGTGTTTTGTATAAAAACAATAGGCCTACATTACAACGTATGTTTGGTATTTTTCTTATGTTATAATTTTGTCATTTCATAAACAGTTTTTTGTTTCATTATTGTTTTACTGTTTTATTTATTGAAACACACTATAGTTCCCATTATGCAACACTTACCAGTGACAAGATCCCGTTACAGCGGGACAAAAAAATCCTAAGGCACGTCACAGATCTACGTGTAATCCCAACAACAACAAAACACATGACCATGTACGCTTTGGCACCTGATTCGCTCTCGTCACAGTGACGCATGAGCTCAAACATGGATGCGCCCTATTAACACTTCATAGCGCAAATCGCAGCAGGTGCATCTTCTTCCGGATCATCATCGCTACATAAAGTGCGTTCACAATCAAATGTGCTGTACAAAATGATACCCACATATAACGACGTTTCCGCCAACTGTCAACACTCCAGCATCCACTCGTCTGTGGTGTTTGCCTTTCTGTCCTCTCCAGACAGCTGAACCTGCGACAGCTTACCGGCTCTTTTATCCCTTCAACACAATTCCCCAACATGAACGCATATATTTTGGTGAAGACAATGTTGCAGAACCAAGATATGCCCAGACTAAAGAGTGCGACAGTTTATTCGTGCCCGCGTGGCAAACTGACATTGCCGCGTAATCGGCTTCACAGAGAAAGTGTGTCGTCTCCGCTGAACTTGCAGAGGATGAAAGTGATGGTTGAGAAGCGCTCACTCAGCTCAGGTCCTCAGCATCTACCCTCCAAAAACTATAGAAACCTGCCGCGAAGCATCTAGTACAGAACAGTTTCAGGGCGTCCCACATCGTCCGCCCCACGACATATTTTTATTCTCGACCCGTTGATGTCATTTCCTGTATGAGTATGCCTTAGTCGTTTCAAGATCACTAATTGGGCGCTTCTTTCAGCTCGCTTGACAGCACTGTTCTAGAAAGGTCACGCGAGCGGTCATTACAGAGAAATTCGTAAACCAAACTGTCGTGTTTAGTGTTTTGAAAATTTTAAAGCGATATTCAACATCCTGCTTTCGAAGCCGTGGCGCATTTAGGCTACGTTTATATAATCACAGAATGATCCAATCGCACATCTTAATGGAGTCACATGCGTTTATCCTACAGGAAATGTTTAAAGTAATCTTTATCAAACCTTCCTAACGGCCTTTCTTAAATGTTTCCCCATTCATATTGTAGAACGTTTAATGACTATGGATTATTAATCTGTAGCCTAGCCTACACAAATCTAGAGAGAGACTACAGATAAATTCCAGTAAGTAAGGTTGTTGTTGTTGTTGTTGTTTTTGGTTTGTTTGTAATTAATGAACTAGGCTACCTAATTAATTAAATTATTTATTCAGCTAGTGCTTTTACATTATTATATTTTATCACCATCTTTGTCTGCTACAAATTAAAAGTAGGCTAGTGTAAATTTATGTCAATTGTTAATCTGATGAAAACGTATGTATGTTCTAAATTATTATTGTCATTCGCTATTTCATTTCAAATATTTAATTAAAAATTTATATATGGGTGTGTGTGGTGTTCTGAAATGAAGAGGCAAAGTCCTCAGTTTTTTTTAATGTGAATCAATTGTAAATTCATGTCCCAGTTACACTTAAGGTTGTCACATTTTCCTGGTTAAATAAACATTATACTTCTACATAACATCAAAAAAGGAAGAAAAAGAAAGCAAATAAAATTCTATTTTTTTATTTTTATGTAAATCATTTTCTATTCATTAAAACCAAGTAAATCTCATCAAGTTAGTGCTTTTATAGCATTTTTACATTTATTCCAAAACAATAACATTTATTCAAAAACAATGATGTTCAGCTATTCAGATAACTTATTTTTGGATCATCAGTTATCAAGCTCAGTAAATGACTGGTCACCAAAGGGATAATATAAAGGGATACTCCACTTTTTTGGAAATATGCTAATTTTACAACTTCCCCAGAGTTAAACAGTTGAGTTTCTACCGTTTTCAAATGCATTCAGGTGATTTTCTGATATTTAGAAGAATATTGGTAACCACACAGTTTCTGGTCTCATTCGACTTCCATAGTAGGAAAAAAAAATATATAATATGGAAGTCAATGTCAGAGACCAGAAACTGTGTGGTTACTGATATTCTTCTAAAATATCAGCTGAATGTATTCGAAAATGGTAAAACTCAAACTGTTTAACTCTGTGGGAAGTTGTAAAATAAGCCTATTCCAAAAAAGTGGAGATATCCCTTTAACAATTGACACTAGTGATTTCTAAAATCCACAAGACCCATTCAAATACCAAGGCTAAAACGTCAATGGATCAACACAAAATGTATGTAGGAGTAAAAAGTGAAGTATCCCTTTAATCCAGGGGCCAGTATAGCATAAACATAGCCATTAGGTTAAGACTGTGTCTTTAGAACTAAGGACTAAGCAGTTAGGGGTAATCAGTCTTACTTTTTGCATTCAAATTAGACAAATCTGTTTTTATGTAACTGACTTGAAGTAATGAACAGTCCTAAAGAAAAAATGGATGCCTAACTTGTAAGACTAGTCTTAGCAAGTTTATGCAACCGGCCCCAGGTGTTTCATTTTCGAGTGTTTGTAGTTGACATTAAGGCGGCAGTGGGTAGCAGCAGTGTCGCCCTAAGCAGTGTCTTAGTGGTATCCCTCTGGAATGCTCTGGTTTCCCCACAATCCAAAAACATGCAGTATCTGCTGAATTGGGTATGCTAAATTGTCCATAGATGTGAATGCAAGTGTGGGTACCAAGCCATGTAATGGGGAGAGTTGGGGAAAGACTTGGCAACCTACCCTGGAAAAATCATTGCTGAGAAAATTCATGGTCAGTCTCTGCGTGCAAGAGATGGCTATAGAATCACCAAAGAGTTGGTTATTGAGAGAGAGTTGACATTGGCCTTCCCTAACTTACTGCCAATTCCTCTCCTGAGTTACAAAAAGAAACACTACAGATTTGCTATCCCTGACTCATGCCCCCTCCACTGCTGGATCAGTGAAAAGAGGCCCTTTTCTTTTTCTTTTTTCTTCTTTGAGGCTGAAAGGATTGTAGGAGTTTCGAAGAACTTGGACTCCCTGCAAGGCACTCTCTTTCTGTCTTTTACCCTCTAACCTGTAGACTTCGCAGCCTATGGCTGATCTATGGAGCTGCTCTCCTTGAGCCAACATGCCATGATAGATGGTCATTGGCCTACAACCCAATATTTCAATTTCCTGCCTAGGCAGAGGCATTTCAGAGTTTGAATAGAGTTCATAGGCACAGTGTGGTTCCTGCCGCTGCCCTCGACACCCGCAGTGAAGACCCCCAGACCCAAACATAGCACTGAGCACATTCCAACGGCTCAGCAAGAGTAACGGAATGGAGTGAGCTACTGCTAGGCTACACCTAATACTGTTAAAAAAAATTACACTACCAGACAAAAATGTTGGACACTTGCCTACGTATATTGATTGATTACTATTTTGCACAAATCTCATAAGTTGAGTCATTAAAACTTTATTTCTTATTTTAGGGTCTACTTTTTCTAGGTTGTCTCAACATTTTCTTAATCAATTTAGCATACCTGGTATATTTGTCAACAATATTGATGTGTTTCACATGTTTTAAACAAAACTATATTTTAAATAAACAAATATATATATTTTTTTTAAAAAAAAGCATAATTTATATTTGCCTACCAAACCAATATAAGACATTTAAGTCAAAAGGTTTTTAAGATCGAGAGGGGGAAAATATGTACGTTCATCAAATAAGAATACACAGACACACACATGCCATTTTATCCTATTTGAGACGTTATAATTTTCATAAAAGATTTTGCCTCAAAATATGCCAGCTAATATTATTTTAATCAGTTTATTTTCTTTTAGCTACATTCACTCATCTATATAAAGATGGTTTGGGATTTTTTTTTTTAAGTCAGTCATTTAGGATATTTGATAAGGAATCCAATTTTCATATATATTTGACATTTTATGCGTAGCCCTCATACACGTATTCACTTTATAGCCCTTAATCCTGTAATTGTGGACAAATGTGGGCACAGAGGACGCAGGTGTGATCCTAATTTTTATTTATTATAGATGTTATATCACCGTCTTCGATAAAGTTTTGTCTATTCATTTATGGTGTTTTCTTTTATTTTGGGGCTTTATTGGGGTTTTATTACCATATTTTCTATGTAAATTATTTCTATGTAAATGAATTACTATGTAGTTTTATTTATTTTATTTTTTTTAACTACATTAAAATATCATTCCAATAAGTTCTTAGAGCTAAAACCTAAAAATGAAGTGACTTTGCTGTCACCTGGTGTCTTATTTTGGCTTATTTTAGAATGCTCTTAATTACAGTTTTTCCCATTCATTTCTATGGGTGCCCATTTTTGACCCAAAAACAAGGATTAAGGAGGGGGTTTTTTTTCCACTTAACATTGTAGAATTGAGTCAAAAAGTAGCCAAGTCTTGTACTGTCAGATAAAGGCAAGTAGGCTATTTAAAAAAAAAAAAAAAAAAATCAAAACTATTTTGCCCACATTTGTCCAGAATACGGTTTTAGCGTTATAAAATAATTTAATGCTTAAAGCATATTTTGCATATTTAGCACAAACATCTATATTTGATATTGTAAGTTACTGTTTATGATGATGCACCTTTCTATTTTTGTCAATAATCTATAGAGTTAAGGTAGCAGAGTATTTGATCAGACAACTTGAAGTGCATAATGCAGTCTGGCAGTAGCACAACCATGCTAACGCAAGGAAAACTCCTAAAGATCAAACGACACTCTTACTTGTGAGTGAGAGTGTGACACATAAGGCAACAAAGTTGAAAGAGAATCCCCTGCACAAAAGAGAAGATATACACCGCTGCTTTTCAAGGAAGCAATGCTTCACTTTGGAATCTTTCCCTTCAGTATGGCGCTCTCTCTCTCCCACCCTCTCCACACATGGCACGAGAGAAGCGAAAGAGACAGAAAAAAACAAAGAGAAAGACAAAAATACATGCAAGAATGAAAGTATAGCTCACACTGTGATATTTGTCTCATTTTGACATTTTTGTTATATGGGTCAGTGTATATTTATGAGTATCATGGTGTTTCAAGGAAACGTGATTATGTATGTTCATTCTAGATGGCAAGGGGGAGCTGATATCTGGTTTCTGGGCGCAAGGAGGAGTAATATGCATGTTAGCATTAACAGAAATTGTTTACATGCTACAAAGTGACTGGATGTGTGTGACTGCAAATTTTCTATCTCTCTAACTATGGATATGTGATGAGTTGCTATTATTGGACGTGGCTCATAGCAAGCAGTGCACCCTAGTGGCATGAGAGGAGGACACACACACACGCAGTCAGAAAGCATATCCTGAAAGCATTATCAGTGTAAAACATCAATAAAATTTGTAGAAAACCATTTTGTACAATTGAGATAACTGTCTTAATCTCATCTATGATTACAATCATGCCGACACATTCACACACTGACTTGCTGCAGGCAAGTGCTCATTCATTTCATTATTCCAGCATCACAACACCAAGATATGCTGTATAATTGTGCTGTAATCAAGTTTAAAAATAGCATGTATCCTTATGCACCCCCTCATATATGGGACATCATTCCTCTATGATCAAAAAAGAGGGTTTATAAAGCCCTCTAACCATCAGATAACCCCGCCCCCATCCCCTCATTCAAACCAAATGGCACTAACAGCGACTTCAAAGTCAATAGGCTTCCGGCTATCAGTTCAGCTTTAACAACAACAACAACAAAAACCTCTAGACTGTATGATAGAAAGCTGAAACGCAGACGCTGTATCTAGGTAGCCCCTCCTCTGCCAAATCAGCCAGCTGTCCCAAACAATCAGTACCTGTTCCTATAAAACGCTACTTAAATAGATGAGCACCAGATTGAGAAATAAGGGGAAGACGGGTGGAATGAGTGGGATGGGACAGGAGGTAAGGATGGGTTTTAGCTGGACGATGAGGATAGTGAAAAGAAGAGGGGGGATGTTTAGGCTGCAGCAAGCAAGACCCCCTAAAGTAGGGTTTAGCCGAGGCCTACAGGCACAGGCAGCAGGCAGACTCCTTTTAGCTCACGAAGTAGATTAATAATGAATTAAGGAATAAACCTTCCCTCACCCCAGCATACACATCCCTAAAAGACATGCATGCTAATGCATTCATTATTTATAATGTGTGTGCACGACTGGGGGCAGGATGGTCAGACTCTTAGCCTGTGAGGGACAGAGAGAGATGAAGGGTGCATGATCACCCCCGGATGGAATTCCGAGGATGGCGAGGAGACATCCGCCAATTGTGCAGCATCTCTGGGCTTTCCTGGGTTGGGTTTGGGGGTGGGGATGGAGTGGGCAGCCTAGTTGTCAGGGGGAGGGGTGGATTAAACAAAAAATACATGATAAGAAATGATCATGCTGGGGTAGAAGGGTTAAAAGAAGACAAAGAGGCTAAAGGAACAAGCAGGGGTTAGATGGGGTTAGACTGACCCAGATTTACTGTCTGGACTACAGACCAGGTCATGGCAGGTCTTTTTTTTATGTAGTAGAAGAAAACCTTGATAAGTGTACATTTAAGTGTACATTTAAAATGGGGTGGTGATGGCGCAGTGGATAAGAGACCGGATTCGAATCCATTGTGAGACACCTAATGTGTCCCTGAGCAAGACACTTAAACCATAGTTGCTCAAGAGGCATGCAACCTCTTACATATATAGCAATTGTAAGTCGCTTTGGATAAAAGTGTCAGCTAAAAAAATTAAAATACAATAAAAATAAAATAAAAACCCATAAGGGCAATACCGGTACATGATGTTCCTTGATGGAAGTAAAGGAGACTGTCAGCACTTATACCAGTATGCAGCTATGGTCCCATGCAGAGTATATGATAAAGTGATAAGATAAAGTCAGTGCTTAAACTTCAGCAGAGCCTTTTTCCACCAATATTTGCATAGATATGGAGAGATCAGGCCTGCAGACTTCCATCATCTCCACAGATACCTGTGGGTCTCCAAATAACCGGAGGCAGACGGTTTTAATCTGACAAAATGTCTTAAAAAAACAGGAGAATCTTGCAAAAGATAAGCATGAAAAGGTCAAGAATGGGTGCTTGGAAAAGTAATGACTCGTGGCTGGTCATCCAGTCAAATAGATTAATTTGACACCTTCTAATTCTAATTTTCATTCATATGTTCTACTTTTAATACACATAATATTTGCTAATGTTATAAATTAACTAATTAAATTGTGTTTGTTGTTAACTGAGCCATTGTCTTATTTCAACATGATTAAACAGCAAAGTGACAGGGAAAGAAAAAGTACAGGAAAAAACACAGTCAGCTTTTCATTTACTGTAGTTTAATGATGCATTCTCAGAAGTTACCACCTGAGGCCAGACCTCACATGAGGACACAGGCATTGTGCAAACATTGCAACATTTGTTTCACACAAGGTGTGCCAGTAAAATCTTTTATACGCAATTTTACCACACAGGAAAATCCATAAACTTTGGAAGTGTGTCAAAATAACACGAGATTGGATTTTCCACTGTTCAAAGACAAAATTGGCCTTGCATCGTCCCTGGCCCTCCTTTTTTATATAACATATACAACAGCATCCTTATTATGTGTGTGAATACCACAGTGTGTGCCATCGTGTTAGCTTGTAAATGCTAAGCCTATCTGAAAGTGCAAGAGAGGTGTTTTGTAATCTTCCCTTTTTGCTTTGACTGCTGGACCTCTAATCAAGAACACGCTGCTCCTCTTTCACACATGTAGCAACAGTGTTTTCAAAATTGCCAGAAACTCTATGAAAAATAATACTCTCTTTCTTATTTATTTTTTCAATGGATTAATAAACTGTGGAAGCAATTTTCCACCTTAGCGTTTAAAAAATTGAGATGAGAATTAAGTGACATTTTGAGATATTAAGTCATATTATGGGAAGTAAAGTCATAAAAGACAAAGCCACATTTGCAGTATATAAAGTCACACTAGTCAAAATTGTGAGATATATCAACACAGTCTCATGAAGATGCGTATCTATACCACGAGTGTCATTTCTCGTGGCATTTATACGCCAAAAATGTTTTTTGCGTGTATACGGTACGCACTAAAAAACCCTGGGTTAGGTTTAGGGGGAGGGGTGGGGAGTTCGTGCATATTATACGCAAAAAGTGCGTATCATATGTATGCGAAAATCGCGTGCCATATACA
The DNA here is from genome assembly GCA_030378365.1 of Hybognathus amarus. Lineage (NCBI taxonomy): Eukaryota > Metazoa > Chordata > Actinopteri > Cypriniformes > Leuciscidae > Hybognathus > Hybognathus amarus. Next base: position 735,627 of record JAQIUQ010001048.1, on the reverse strand, counting down.
CGCAAAACTGTTTTTGGCATATAAATGCCACGAGAAATGACATTCATGCCATAGATACTAACTTTCATGAGATCGAGCTCGAAAATAGAGTCAGAATTGTAAGCTGTAGAGTCTAATTTAGGTGAAACCAAGTCACATTTGCAGGATTATTAAGTCAAACGCTTTTATAATAAAAATAGAGATAATGAAGTGTAAAGACATGCATTCAGTTGTTGTAATAAATGACAAATCAATCAGTCCTGCAGCTTTGGTCAGGATCAGCGTTAAGCACGGATCCCGTGGGCTGCTCACAAGACCAGTACGAACCCCGCAGCTGCAGAAGGTCCAAGTGTCCAAGTCTTTGACCTACCACGGGAGTCTGAACAAAACACTCCGAAGTGTCCCGGTGACGCAGGACCGCCAACCCTCCTTCTCCAGAGGCTTTCATTAGGTTTCAAAGGCTTCCTGGTTTTATATTACTGCGAAACACGCGACTGCACTGACCACACTCTACAGGGCACCATGAAGCCTGGCCGGCTGAAGACACAAGCGCACAACCCTGCTGTGAGTCAGGAGGATCCCATTTACCCCGCTATTTGAACAGAAACGCCACACAAAGACAGGTGTGATTTTCATTACGTAACCTCTGGTTAGAGCGAAACCTTTATGTTCAGGGGACCAAAGGGGAAGCTATTAAATGCTACAGTGCCACACAACGTCAGTCGCCAACTTCCCTGACTCATCCACCTTTACAGTGGTACCTTGTCAATCTTTGAAAAAAACCAAAGCACCATTCATCAACCAAGATGTTAGTCGATGGGATAAGCCCAAAATTGACCCCTCTATCCATTTATACACACATTGTCCCAACAGAAGTCCCTTTAAGACTTCTAAGGCATGTTAAGAGAAAAAGGCCTGGGACGTCCATTCTCGGCGCCCTTTAGCATGAGAAAGACACCTCTCTGCATGCATAATTCTGCAGAGTCATTGTGATGGCCTTTCTACTGGCTGCTGACAAAAAGCACCAGCACGGGGGCTATTGTCATGGACGCATCCATCTGCATCAAGGCCATTAGAGGATATTTGCACTTCCTCAGTCCTGCAGGCCCAGTGGGGTTTTGACATGCGACAGAAGGCACCAGGCTTTACCAACAAGCTCTTCAGGTGCAGATTGGGGTAAAGCGAGGGGCAGCACTTCCGTCAACCTCTGTGATGGACGCACAAGAAGAGGCAAATGTGTAGGAGTGATTGATGTGTGAGGGATCTCGACCACTCAGTGTGGGATCTGCTCTCCTGTCTTTGTGTTTCTGCATGTTGGAGGGAGTTTCTTCTTGTTGAAGTCTGTATGCGGTGAAAATAAATTGGCAAGTCAAAGGAGCACAAGAAAGGCAAAGCATCCCACACACACACAGACATACATGCAGCCAGACTGACAGATGGGAGAAGTGTGTCTGCACCAGAGACCGAACCACATGAATTTCCAATTTATACATTACTAGCATATCGGGGTGTGCGATATCACCAATTTTTGATCATGGATGATTAAAATGTCTCCACGATCTGCTATTGAAGAAATATTGTACTTTCATGCTACAGTGCATTCTATCAGTTGCAGTTCTGGAGCCTGTACCGTACAACACGAGGTACAATCACATCACATGTTAATGCAGCAGTATTGTTAAGGCCATTGCACGCTGAGTATGAAATTTTCGTATGCGTTTTTTCAGTGTGCGTCAGCCTAAAAATTTGTCACGCACAAAAACCTTTGCGGAAAAAACGCAAGCAGTGAGGATGATTTTGTTGCCCTCTCTCTTATTGAGAGAAGAAAGAGAAATATTGGGTCCATCCAATCCTGAAATTGCGCCGAGTATCAAGGAGTTGCGAATTTATCCTGAGCGATTCAAAATTTACTTCAGAATGTCAGTGGAAAAGTTTGAAATTCTGGAAGCTTGCGATTCTGGAGCCACATATTGAAAACAAGACCACCAATTTCGGTGAACCGATTCGATTCCTGAAGAGAGACAGGCAGTATGTCTAAAGGTATGGACACGGACACACACAAGCACACACACGTGGCCCGGCCCTTTTATTACCCTTTAATAAATATCAGTGTTTGGATCCTTAAACTTGTTTCTCGGAGCAGTTTTGTGACAGAAGACTTCAGATCTAAATACTATGTCCTTATTTTAGTAACTACAATTACTGGGTAATAACTAGTACCAACCCTGGACCTACCCCTAAACCTAGCCCTGTTCCATGTACTTACCTTATAATAGCCAGTACTTTCTAGGTAAGTACATGTAAGTACTATACTGTAAAATTAAGTGTTACCAAATATTATTCCTTCCTCAAGGTACCTGTCCCATTGAGGATTACACTGCCCAGGTCTGTGCTTATGCTAACTGTGTAAATTGGAGTGATGCAGTGTTGAAGGTCTTTTATTATCATGGGTTAAACAAAACTATTATATCACTCATGCCAAGAGCGAAAAATGACCTGACCCTGGAACAAGTTGGACTATGCCCTGCTGTATGGGTCCTCCTTCACTGTTGGGTATGCTTCAAGCTACGGTTGCCACAGAGCTTGGCCCATCACAATCTCCAGCACTTCCAGCTTTGATGGTGGCAAGTCCTGTGCACTCAGCGCTTTCCAGTCTGGTGTTCCCAAGACCTGAGCCTCTTCACAACATTGCTGTCATGCCAGAGCCTCTTCAGATCATGGATGCCACGGCAGAGTCTCCAGGCATCATGGACGACACCCCAGAGACTCCAGCCGCCGTGGAAGCCACGCCAGAGTCTCCAGCCGTAGTGGACGCTCACGCCAGTCTCCAGCCATCTTGGACACCACGCCAGAGTCTCCAGCAATCAAGGGCACCATGCCAGGGTTTCTGGTCATTATAAACTTTGCTCATGAAGTTATCAAGATGGTCCCTATATGAGTGAGTCTGGCTCCAGCCCATGAGTCTGCTCCTGAGCCCACTCTAGCCCCAGAGCTCAGTCCTGTGTTGGCTCCAACCCCGTGAGCTCCCTGCCTTTCCTGTCTCAACCTCAGAGGTTGTACTTGAGTTCCCTGCCTGTCCTGATCACAGAGGTCATCAATGAACTCTCTGTCAGTCTTGACACAACCATTGAGGTCCAACCTGAGTTTCCTGTCTGCCCCGATGCAAACACTGAGGTCATTAATAAACCATCTCCCTGCCCAGACCACAGTGTGGATCATCAGTACCGGCTGTGGTGGTCCGCTCCGCCCTGGCTACCCACCCAGCCTGCTCTGCCCTGGCCACCAACTTTGCCCACTCCTCCCTGGCTCACTGATCTGCCTCACTCCCCAGTACTGCCTCCAATACCAGACCGGGCCTCAACTACATGGACCTACATTGGATTACCTCTATGGATTTTCCTTTAATGTCTCCGTTTGGATCCTCAACTCTGTGTCTCAGAGCAGTTTTGTGACAATTTAAGGCTAGATAGTACAATATCCACCCCTTTATATTTAGGCAATTTACATTATCCAATTAACAGGTTTTTAAATATTTTTTTAAAGGGTCACATTATCTAATATTTTAAGCGACTGATTGTCCTCAACAAAAAGGCAAGGGCCAACAGGGGTCCTCTCTAATTTTCTTTCAAAGAAATAATAATACAATATTATACCAAACTCACAAGTTTTTCATAAATTTGAAATTTAAAACATTCTCATATGCATTTTAGTCATTATTTTTGAACTGCATTTAATGAATAAATAAGATGGGACAAAAAAAGTGTCATGTCATTGACCCAAATGCAGCTTTGAGTTTGAAAGAACATGTGAAAATGTGATAGTTCCACTCATGATTGCCATAAAATTTGTTAATTTGTGTTCCCATGTACAAATATGATCTGTCAATCTACAATGTGCTGCATGTAACTTGTATCCCTGATTGTTGTTTCTTCCACTTTTGGAATGCTGGCAGCTGGAGATAAGAATCTTGATTGAATTAAGTGCTGCTAGAGAAGCTCTGTGCTGCCTTGTGCCAGTATGCGTGTGTGTGTGTGTGGTGATGCCAGCGGGCAGGGGGTACCTGTGGGCCGGCTCCTACTGGGACTCATTTGGAGCAGACAGCTCTCAATGTGTTCATTAGGACTGTGATTGGGCCTCACTCCTGTGGGGAGGACCAGCCTACCCAACGCTGAATAGTCCTGATTGTGCTCAGCATAAATTGCCATCTGTTTCAATTGAGAAGAGGGAGACAGATAGAAAGACAGGGAAAAAGAGGGAGAGGGGAATTAGAAGTAGAAAAAAGTGATAAATCATATCTGACTGAATTTTTAGCAGTTAGATCAACTTATGAAATAACATGGCTCTAAATTAAAAGGCTCTAAATAAAAAGAAAAACTATAATTCATTGTCACTAATTTTGTCAATCACCCCTTTTGTTTTAAACCTGTATGCTATTTTTCCATGCAACACAAAAGAAGAGTCTTTGAAAAATAGAACGGCTGATAATAGGTTTCAAGACAAAGAATTGTCAAAAACATACTTTAATACTTAACATCAACAACAAAAAAAATTGTATTGCAGTTGTATTGCAAAACATTTGTGCTGCTATTGAGGTGGGATATGGGTAAAGTTAGGGATAGGTCAACAGTGTAATTATTGCTGTAATTAGATTAAATCAATGTAGGATGTCTACAAACTGAAAGGTTGGTGGTTCAATCGCCAGATCCACCTGACCAAGTGTCGAGGTGTCCATGAGCAAGACACCTAACCCCAGCTGCTCCTGACGAACTGGATGGAACTATGGCTGACATCGCCGTTGGTGTGTGAATGAGTGTATGAATGGGTAAATATGAGGCAAATTGTAAAACTCTTTGGTGACCATTGGGTCTATGAAAGCACTATATAAATGCAGTCCATTTACCAATGTAAAAACATGTAAATAAGAAGTGCATAGTATCAAATGATACATTTAAATGTCAGTACTAGTAGTTAAAGAGACCTACTTTAAAGAAGGACCAAAAAACCTTTCTGAAGTCATACAATAGTTTTGCAACAGTCCAACAATTATTCACTGTTGATCTTTCTCTCCACCGAAGCTCTGCAATTCATTTTGTGTCTGCAGTGCTTTAAAGTGGTTCAATGGACAGAACTTAAAATTCAGAATTTAAGGATTGGTTGTCTTTCAGTTCAAACACCCATGCCTACAGGAAGTTGAAGTTGAAATGACAGGAAGAAGAAATTTATTAACTTATTAAGAAATTAGCTTAAATTTCAGTATGATTTTCACACAATGCTGTTTTTGAGGAAACATTTACTTTAATATGTAAACCTTGAGATTGCTCATCTAAGTTTTTCTCTCCTTTCCTGACAGCCTAAAAGGTAAAGATAATTTACTGTTTAAACATATATACAAAATACTGATAAGAATATAATGTATGCCTGTTATACTTTTTACAGTATGCCTGTTATACTTAGTATTTCTAACAAACGCAGTCCCCGGCCTCATCTACGCATGTATGCATCTGTACACAAACACATTCCCAAAGATAAACTGTGCTTTCCATTGTAGACTATAATGAATCACATGATGCATGTGATAGCACGCAATGTCACTCTGTCTTTGGATGGGACCCCCTTAGAGAGAGTTTGACAGGCCAGGCAGATTGATCGTGTAGAACGTTACAGTAAACTAGAGTTTTTCTCTCTGTCCCACCAATCAATGCCAGCAATGTAGTGTAGAGTAGGGTTCACTGGCTCTGAGTCCAGAATACAGGTTAGTCAAAGGCCAGCAAATTTTTATCATGGTGTTGACTTTCCATTGACTTAAATTTTAATCCTGTACCCTAAACCCGATCCTTATATTTTTAAATTTCAAAACATTTAGTACAACACAAAGGTTCAACACAAGTTAAGATACATTCCCAGTATGTTGTCATGACAACAAATTTTAAGTTGTGATGTATTGGAAGTAGTGACATCTTTTTTTCCAGTATTATGAGGTACATCCATGTATAATATAAATATTTTGCGCTGACACTTTCAGTCCAGCTGTTGTTAAATGGATTTTGAGATGTGAATGTTGCTCTCAAAAGTTAATGTGAGCTTACAGACAATTGTGGAGGGTTGTTTTTTAAGCTGACTAAATGATTGGAGAAGTCTGGCATACATCACTACAGAGAAGTCGTGACGTTTCATCGGAAGAGTTTTGACATTTTGGCTAAAAATTAGGTTACACTTCCTTTTACAGAACAGTACTTACAGTGTACTTACCTAGAAAGTACTGTCTAATATAAGGTAAGTACATGGAACAGGGGTAGGTTTAGGGGTAGGTCCAGGGTTAGTACTAGTTATTACCCAGTAATTGTAGTTACTAAAATAAGTACATAGTATTTACATGGGTAACTGGACTGTAGTTCAAATATAAAACATCACAGATTGATTGTTCACAATAAAATCAATAAGATGCATTTAGAAAATAGATAGAGTGAAGTTTAATTTCATGCTGACTTTAAAGTAAAAATTCCTGGTTTTGCTCATGAACACTGACTGACTAATATAGATGATTTCAGTTTTTATTGAACTTGAATGGAAATTTGATCTCTGTACACACACCTCTACACTCATGAGTACACACATGTGCATCAGAATTCCCATGTTAACCAATTTTACCATTATTCAACTCTATTTGCATTCAGATATGTGCCTATCAATAGTTATGAAGGCTGAAATTTTAATCTATCTATCTATCTTTCTTTCTTTCTTTCTTTCTTCTCTTTCTTTCTTTCTTTCTTTCTCTTCTTTCTTTCTTTCTTTCTTTCTTTCTTTCTTTCTTTCTTTCTTTCTTTCTTTCTTTCTTTCTTTCTTTCTTTCTTTCTTTCTTTGGCACTGCAGGGTCTTGGGAAAAAAGAAAGAGATGGAGAAGAAGAGGGCCCTGGTTCCTCATGGCTCGACTTTTTCGAAGCGTCTTTATCGGGCCTAGCAGTGGCGTCCTGCGTGTCCAAGCCTCGCTTCGCTTTTTATCCTTTGTGCTGGCCAAGGTGTGTCAAATGCACTGAGCTTTTGTGCGGCAAGAAAAGACGACACATCGCATTCTGTCTTCTGTCTCCAATGGGTGCGAAGGGGGGGTTGAAAGGGGATACGAGGGAGACAAAAAGCCAACTTACAGAGGGCCCGGGCGCTTCAAAGCACAGTCGCACAAAGGCTTATGAAGCGTTACTTCATGCAGAGTTGTGCCAGATGTAATTGCGGGGTTCCCAAAGATAGAGAATCACGCCCAACACCATGCCCCACCCCACAATATCTTGAAAGAACCACTGCTAAAAGGCGGCAATGCCATAGAGAGTGAAAGTTTGCTGCACTTTGATTAACCATAAACAACTGTGTAAATAAGCTATCCTTCAGGGCTCCGTTACAAATTTTTCCACTTGCTGACTCCAAAAGGTGATTTCACGCATGAAGCTTGATAGATGCCGAGTGAATGGAGGCCTCAGCCGGAAAGGGCTCTGCAAAGTGTCAAACTATTTCATAACTGCTTCACACGTTTCTAGTATCAGCAGGATCGGAGTCTCTGGCAGCCTCTTTCAAGTTTAAATTGAACTTTTGACAGGCAATGATGTTGATTCATCGTTGATAAGCAGGCTCTTTGCTCGCTGACTGTGTGTGTCATGCGGGGACATGTAGGCTCCACTGTTCGAGATAAGCCTTACTCGTCTTGATGTGTCTCACGGTGGCCTCCTGCTGAGACGTAAGCGCATGTAGCGTGCATGTCTAAATATGTTTCTGGGCACAAACAACCTAGAGGGGGGAGGTAGCTCTGAGGCACCGCACCTTGTCGTGCCCGAGTGTTGCGTAATTGAAGATGACCCAATGATTGGCTGAGGAGACGGGGAGGGTCTGATAACTTCCACACGAAGCTCTCCAGGGAATGAGGTGTTCCTGTGCTTGTGGCGGCAGAACTTCCAGGTCCTCGAATATGGTGATTTGTTTGAATGCCTCCATCCGGCTCGCCACGGGTGGGCTCACAGACACTTAGGGCATGTCAGGTTGTTGGCACCAGGTGTGGTTTGACTCCATTATGCCAAAAGAATAGATATGAATGAGAAGTGAAGAAAGGTAAAATGAAGAACTTTTGAAGTGCTGACTTTTTGACTTGTGAATTGAAAAATCAAATGCCATTTTACTTTGGGATTGCATTATGCATCTTATTAGTAGTCCTTTGGGACATCAACTTCTCTGTGTAGCCATTAGTAAATTGAGTAAGTTGTTGTTTTAAAAGTGCTTCATTAGATTCGTTAATGTCCAATGCAATTCCCCCCACTCACTGAAGCTATTTGGTGAAACGTGCCCTAATAGTGTTGTTAGTTAGCGGCTTAATTACTTTTTGTCTGTGCTGAAATGAAATCTTCCCCTGATTTAAAGCTACACTGTGTGATTTTTACCATCTAGTGGAGAAAGGTATATGACCATCCAGTGATTATTGAGTTTCTGTTCCTCTCAATTCCGATTTCCGTTTTAACTCCTACGGTGGCCAATGTAGTCCAAGATTAACATGGCTTCCAGTTCGACCTCGTCCATGAGTGTTAACTCTAAACGTGAAAGGCAAAGCTTGAATTAACGGGTATGTCCCTCTTTGGCTAATGTACTTTCAAGATGGAGGTGCAACATGGCGACAAATATTAGAACCCCTTACCCGTATGTATTTTCAATGGCATATTATACACTCATGAGAATACTTTATTACTTGAACGAAGTAAATATACATTAATGGGGACATATATTTTTGAAAGAACACAGTGTAGCTTTAAATGGATATGAAGAAGTCCTTGTACATCCAAGTGATGTTAAATGGCACCTGGCAGAGTGGGAAAGGCCTAGCTCTCCTTTGTTTCATATTAATGATGAGATGGCTATGAAAGAGAATAATTCATTCTCTACTACAGCAGCACACATGTAATAGAGCTAGAGCACTAGATAAGTATAACGTCTGCGTCTCGGCCCTACACTCACAAAATGGCAGACATGCCAAAAGGTGACAATGTATGGAAAAAACTTTTCAGAGATGTGAAAAATCTTGACACTAAAGTCAAAATGTGCTATTCATTCACAAAAAGTGTAGAGTAGACAAAGAGTATATGACTGATTAATTGTTTTGTTGGCAGTCTCCTGCTGCCAGTAGCAGCTGGACATAGTGTGCCATGATCAGTAGGGGGGGTTGCTCACAAAGCTAAAAAAATAATTTATTGATGAGCCCCTCTACCAGTTTTGCAGAGTGAGCATATTGAAATATGTTTTATTCTTTTGGGGGCAGACAGAAACGTATGATGAAAAGTTTTGAACAGCATTTTACCAGAAAAATCAATCTACCAATCTATATATCATTCTCATCCATTCCATCCATCCATCCAGTATTTATGGCTATACATCTTTAAACTTTTAAAGGATTTAAACTTATTTGTCAAATTAAAATTACAGTTTAATTAATTTATTTCTATTTTCATACATTCCAATTCAAATTGCAATTCTGCATTATATTTGCTCACCAAACACTATGGTTCATTCTGCATCAATTTATGGCTCTACCAGTGGGTGACCAGTTAATTACTTCTAATGAAATGTATCATTGTGCAAAACAAACAACAACAACAACAACAAAAAACAAAGCACAAGCTTTTGTATCAGGTGTTTAGGTTGTAATGCTAAATATAATGGTAGAATTGTGATTACAAAACGCCAGGACCCGATGTGAGATCCACAAATCAAATCAGAGAGGTTCCTGAATCTCATTTGATTTTTTATTTTTTTTTAATTGTTAAATTAAATTAGGATTTCTCTGTTTTTTCATGGGTGCTCGGCCATCGGGGATCGGCGCGCTATATGGTGGATGACTGACCTGTCACATCAAGGTCAAGGATGATGCAAGGATGAGGAAAACCAACAAACTGCCAGCTTATGATATAAATAATAGAAACATATTGAAAATAATAGGACTCAGCTACCTATCTTCGTAGATATACAAATGAGCTGAGTCCTCCAGCAGAACTCATAAAGAGAGAAGCTCCAAGAACATTTAAACTATTTTAAATAGCTTTTACACATTTCTAGTTTCAGCCAGATTGGAGTCTCTGGCACCCTCTTTCAAGATTAAATTGAACTTAATGGGTAATGATGTCTGCCTCAACTCAGCAAACCTCACAGAGGAAAACGTCATGTTTTAGGCCGAGATGTGACAACAAAGTTTAATCTAGTAAACCATCTTCTGTCAGTTCTTCCCTGCATATTAGGGATTCACACTTGAAAAAGGTTCTAAAAGTTTTACTTTTTCTTCACAGCATTGCCATAGCGGAAAAGTTCTTTGGGTTCTCCAATGAACCTTTTAGCAATTAGTTATTAAAATAAATTAAAATTCTTAGCGTGAAGAACAATTTAATAATCAAAAGAACGTTATTAAATTGCATCTTTATAAAGAACCCATTTGTGCAATGGAAAGGTTCCATGATGTTCAACGTTCTTCACTGAATCATCAATGCCAATAAACTAAGAACGTTTATTTTTAAGAGTGTAAGTTGAGCTTCAGTTTAATCGGTCGAGAACAACTCATCGAGTCCAATCAGAACATATAAAAAGTAGAAAATTAAAATGTCTTCAGTGTGGAACACGGCAATTAAACATATGCATACATAACATGTTGGGGCTGCGGCCTCCTGCTGGGAGCAGGCAGACAAAGCCTCTCTAAAAGGAATACCTCTGGGATCGCTAATGATTAATTAGCTTGTGTCATTAAGTGAAGCAAATGTCACCCAAACTTCCTAGGGAAGCTGTCACACCATGTGCGCTCGCTAAAACTCCCCAAGGGGCTGCGAGCAGACGCGCCTCTGCGGTGAGCAAACCCTGACATCCAGTGGCCACATGTAGAACTGCAGCGTTAAAAACTTGAATCGTTGTCGATCAAATGCTTTGATATTCAATTATTTTGACGTTTAGGAGGTCATCAAAAGAGTTGTTTGATTCTATCTTCGATCGTATTCTGCTAAAGTTTAGAATTTTGTCAGTCAATGTATTCGGCACTGCTTTTAGGCCTAATTGTAGAGTAGCCTATCATTGGATCAATGTTTGAAAACCACTGGAGGAGCTTAGATACCAGTCAGGAAGCTACATATATCAGCAGAGAAGCAAACAGATAGTTACACGCTCTTACCCACAGCTTCATCCAGAATACATCCAATCGGGCCAACCGAGGCCTATGGCCTAAACGCATACAAACTCCTTTAGTGCTTCCTGTAGAATGGTCACTATTCACCGCTTCCTGCTTTCTGTCACGTAGGTCTCTCGTTCTTGCTCTCACACCATTTTTTCCTCCTCTGCTCATTCTCTTGACCTGTGTGTGGGTCTGAATGGTGACTAGCGCTGTCTGTCTGCACTCATTAGAAGAGGTCCAGCCAACTGTGCAAGAGAGGCTTTCTCTTTTCAACCAGTTCCTGAGGGGACGCGGAAGTAGACAGGAGGGGAGAGGCAAGCAGGCAAAAAAAACAAAAAAAAACAACTGGCGATAAACACATTAGCAGAAACGAGACTCCCTGGAACGCTCACACACCCTTACTCGTACAATGGCACACCTGTCAGAGCATTTCCACTCAGTAAGCACGAGCAAAGCGCCCGGGCCCTCCCTCTGGTGCGCTCTCACGTGGTGCTGCGTGTCTTCAAGAAGACTCTATTCAGTCGCCTTGCTTTCTCGGCTACAACCATGAGATAATGGCGTAATTTCACCTCAATGTGCACACACATGCGTTCTTACTGGCCTCTGAGGCGCTCCCTCCTTTCTCTCACTCTCAAACAGACACTATCACTATTGTCCAAAATGGTGTGCAGTGTTTTCTTTGAGGCCAGGGTGGTCGCGCACACCCTCCAGGAGGTAGAGATGGACAGAGCGAATGGTGCTTTGATGGACTTCTGAGTGCTGGCACAAAGCTCTCCATATAGTCTTTGTGTAATCGAGGTGAAGGGTGACCTGCACTAATCCTGCTGATCAACCCTTTGGTGCTCTTCTTCTGGTGCTCTCAACTACAACATCATTATCACTTTTTTTAAGTGTATTTATGTAAATAGCTAAACAAATATGTGGTAGATTGATTGGTTTTTATGTTATGCAGCCAGATTCCTTTAAATTTGTTGTTCTTTTTCATGTTTTATAACTGCCGACAGTGTAAATCTTCAGCAATGCCGTTCTGTCTCCATCTTCACTCTTTGTGCTCTGAATCTGTCGTATGTTCGGGGCCCAGACAGACAGCAAATCGGACACCTCCTGCTAGACCGGCCTTGTGATGTGTGTATGTTTCAGGGCCGCCTGTCAGATAGGGAGATTTAATTAAAGTCTACTTTGTTCCTTTATGCCGTCTTTCCTTACAACACCACTCCTCTGAAATTAATTAGACCGGTGTTATTTGCTATCCTCAATGTGGAATCACCTTCCTCTGAAAGGAGGCTTACATCTAAGAAGACACTTTATTTTTACACACTTGAGGTTTGTTGTTTTTTGTGGTCATTACCCTATTCAGTCTAGGCTTTCATGCAGCTGTGGCCTTGGCTAAAAAATAAAGGCCTTTGTACTGGCTTCATGAAATGCAAGCAATGGGTCCATGGCAGGTAGCCCTCATAGTAAGTTAATCTCCTGAAAGAGCCCCATACAAGTAGTTTTAATGTCTTCCTTTGGCCCACTGAGGACTGTCATCAATCGAGCACTTCGTTCCTTTGTGCCTGTGGTCCGGTTGCATGAATGGGAAGCACCAGAATGTGACAATGGCTGCCAAGAGTGGCAAAGTAATCACCTTCTAGGGAAAACATAAGTAATCACGTCTAAACTGTTTGAGCATCCTTACAAACAGCATTTTGTGATCTGGGAATGTCAATGGGAGCTATTAAAAAGTGCTAGTCATTGTAGGGCTTCTGTTTGTTTAGATGTGAGCACCAGAATCTTTCTGTCACTGCTCTCTCTGTGCTGGAGAAGTGGTCAGAAAGTGGCCATCACATTTAGTTTAAGAAGGTGGTCAATGCAGAAATATAGTACATTTACAATATAATATAGTACAATATAATATAGGTTGTATTAAATGCATCACACAACTTAATCAGTGTTTATGATCACTATGGATATTAATCTCTGTGATAAAGGCAGGGGCTGCATTACAGAAGCTTCTTAATTCTTGACTTAAGATTTGACAATGTTAAATGAGAGTTAATAAAATGATGAGAGTTATATTTATTTTATTAGCATATTCAATTTCACATAAAAGGACTTATGAATGTAAATAATAATTAATTGGCTAAATAAGACATAAACTTCAGTTGCAATTCCACTCTTCATACACTAGATGGTACTAAACACCAGCAGCACATAAATTGCGGACTTGATGAAAACATTACAATAGCAGTACCAATCAGTACGTCTGGCATCGGAAAAAACACTAATAAAGCTAATAAAGATGAATAAGTTGTATGTATTCATTATCATTGCGGACAGTTAATGTAAAATAATTATATGTGTGGCCCTTTAAAAATAATGTGTAAAACACATTATCTATCAATCTGTGATATTTGCAATCTGTCTGTTTGTTTGGGCTGCCTGACTAAGTGAGACATAACATTGGCTAAATAAATGGTGTGAGTTTGAATGAAATAGAAGATGAACACATGTTTGATCACTGAAAACAGTAACTCATTTTGCCGTTTAGATTGCAGATCTTGTATGTTTTAGCTATACATTTTACAGGGGTAATTTCAAACCTGTCTAGGATGATACCCAGCACTGCACATTTTGCATGGCTGTGTTCAAAAATGACATAGGCCTACCATCCTTCTACTCTTACTATTTTTGCAGTATCCCGTATGCACAGTGGGGCCAAAAAGTATTTAGTCAGCCCCTTTTCCACCCAAAAAGAACTGGTTCGGAACTGGTGCTGGTTCAAAGTTGGTTCGGAGTTGGTTCAAAGTTGGTTCGGAGTTGGTACAACTTGCGAACCCGTTCAGAACCTGTTTGTTTTTCCACTGACTAGAGCGCCCAAGGAATAACGTCGTTACGTCACTGTGTACGTCGCCATACGTTTTAGCTAGAAACGCTTGCATTATAATCCCGAATAATAATAAATAATTTATAATAAAACATTACTTCGGGATTATATCAAACTTCGTGTACCAAGAAGGGTTTAAAAACAATTGAAATATGTATTTTAATCTTTTCCTTTGATATGTAGCCTAATTTCTTCTGAAGTTATGTACCCCTGTCTTGTGTCTTTTTACATTTATTTGTTCTATATTATGACTGATTTCTTCTTTGCTTATAATGTTTTCAATAAAAAAAAATAGAAACGCTTGCGCCAACTTCAAGCATAACAATTACAAAGGCAGACTCCATCGTGTTTCTGCAAAATGTTTCTCCTGGCTTTGCAATCCTTTATTATGGTCAGAAAAGATGTTTAGAACACATCTAAACCCGCCCTCAGCCCCCGACGTAAGCATGACGGGGTAAAGGAACGGTTCTAGTCCAGCAAAGAGTTGGTGCCGCTTTGGAACCAGTTTTCCTGGCCGGAACCGGTTCTTTGGCTGTCGAAACACAAAGAACTGGTTCGCGCGCAGGCACCAGCTCTCGAACCGGCTCTCAAAATGCTTTGGTGGAAAAGGGGCTGCTGTAGCTGGTATTTTGGCCCATTCCTCCATGCAGATCTCCTCTAGAGCAGTGATCTTTCGGGGCTGTCGCTGGGCAACATGGACTTTTAACTTCCTCCACAAATGTTCTATGGGGTTGAGGTCTGGAGACTGGCTAGGCCACTCCAGGACCTTGAAATGCTTTTAATGGAGCCACTCCTTCGTTGTCCGGGCGGTGTGTTTGGGATCATTGTCATTCTGGAAGATCCAGCCACGTTTCATCTTCAAGGCTCTCACTGATGGAAGGAGGTTTTGGCTTAAAATCTCATCATACATGAGGTTCATGAGGTTGAGGTTCATTCTTCCCTCAACATGGATCACTTTTTCCTGTCCCCTTTGCATGATGTTTCCTCCCCCATGCTTCACAGTAGGTATGGTGTTCTTGGGACACAACTCTGCATTCCTCTTCCTCCAAACACGACGAGTTGAGTTTTTACCAAAAAGTTCTATTTTGACCACATGATATTCTCCCAATCCTCTTCTGGATCATCCATATGCTCTCTGGCAATCTTCAGATGGGCCTGGACATGTACTGGCTTAAGCAGGGGGACACGCCTGGCACTGCAGGATTTGAGTCCCTCACGGTGTAGTGTGTTACTCATGGTAGCCTTTGTTACTTTGGTCCCAGCTCTCTGCAGGTCATTCATCAGGTCCCTCCGTGTAGTTCTGGGATTTTTGCTCACCGTTCTCATTATCATTTTGACCCCACAGGATGAGATCTTGCGTGGAGCCCCAGATCGAGGGAGATTATCAGTGGTCTTTTATGTCTTCCATTTTCTTACAATTGCTCCCACAGTTGATTTTTTCACACCAAGTTGCTTGCCTATTGTAGATTCACTCTTCCCAGCCTGGTGCAGGTGTACAATTTTCTTCCTGGTGTCCTTCGACAGCTCTTTGGTCTTGGCCATGGTTGAGTTTGGAATGTGACTGTTTGAGGCTTTGGATGGGTTCAAACAGGTACCAGTAATACAGGTAACGAGAGGAGGACAGAAGAGCTTCTTAAAAGTTACAGGTCTGTGAGAGCCAGAAATTTTGCTGGTTTGTGGGTGACCAAATACTTATTTTCCACCATAATTTACAAATAAATTATTTAAAAATCCTTCAATGTGATTTCCTGATTTTTTTTTTAATCATTTTGTCTTTCATGGTTGAAGTGTAGCTACCTATGATGAAAATTACAGACCTCTCTCATTATTCTAAGTAGGAGAACTTGCACAATCAGTGGCTGACTAAATACTTTTTGGCCCCACTGTATACTGTGCTATTAAAGGGGTCATGAATTGGCTTTTTAAATCTTATTATATTGTTGTCTGAGGTCAACTTATGACGTTCGCTTGGTTTTTGCATTCAAAAAACATCAAAATGAATAAGTAATAGGCTATTTTCTACCCTCGTTTTGAGCCTAGCTTATATACGCTCGGTTTTTATGGGCGTCTCGCATAAAACTAGCACGGCTCAGCCCTGGCCCGGGAGTGGAAACGAGGCTATTGATTATCCCAAGTCTTTTTCTGTTTGGCAATCTCTATAGCAAACAATTCTCTATTTTCTGTTCAATCAACAGTCTGTCACCTTTAGACAGTGTATAATTACATTGTTTGGTTATTTATGATTCTTGTAAATTGAAACATAATTAATAACACATTGCAACCAATAACTTAATGTAATAGAAGTGTTTGCAATCGTAAAAAAAACAAATAAATAAAAATGTATTGCTTTATAATAAATAAAGCAATAAATAATTGTAAGGTTATATAGTGTGCACTATGTTGCATGCTTTATTTTTATAGCCTACCAACTGGATGTGATAAGCACGGTTATTTATTGTGGAAGATTTGTGCACCCAAGGCAAGAGCACAACAGCCAGCGTTACAGTCCTAATGAGCAAAACCCGTGTGTGGTAACATGTAACCGCTGTGACACTGCTGTATGTGCGCCACCGCAAGTTCACTAACAAAGCCCACAAACCCACGGCGGATTATTGAAAAGATATCTGCTCTGATACGACAATCGAACGGTTGACTGATTATTCTCCATCACTGAATGAAGTCCTGCTCATGCTCAAGGAGCCGAGGCGAGAGGACGCGACTGCTATTGATGACATTGAGGAGACTAAAATGGGAGAACATCACTGGAGCCCTGTCAGTGAAGAGAGAGATACAAAGGCGACTGACAACCGACAGCCATTCGAAAAGAGCCGAGCGGATGCTTCTCGGTGATCGTTTTACGGCAAATATCTTCTATTCATTGGTTATTTTTGCATGAGATTTGTACCGTAGAGAAACCAGCGCCACTTTTAGTCCGCGGTTCACAATGGAATTATGACAGCGGTGGATTCCAGCTGTTTATCATTGTTCGCATGACAAGTAGATGCACATAATTTGGCCCGTGATTACTAACAGTGACTGAAGACAAGGTAGGAAACGATGCACACAGCCTTTAAGCCATGCAAATGGATTACAAATGTCTCTGTACACAGTTTTCTCTCTTTAAGTATTTTATTTTACTCTGCTTATTATAATGTGCGTAGGATTTTGTGCATGTAACTGTATTGTGTAGAATGCATTGTGATATAGAAAGTAGCCTGAGTATGCATCTTTGTGTATAGGTAGGCCTATATAAAAATGCATAATTATACATTATAGTCTGTAGTGAGCACTGCTATGTAGCCTAGATAGGATATCCTGGAGGGTCTTTATAGTAAGAATAAATGCTCTTTAATCTACAAGATTTATACAAGTATCTACAGTATACATTTTGGAACTATGTACTATGTATGAGATTATTATTGGGTCTTGTTTAATAAAGTTGCATAGGAGTGTTATGGATGCACCAATTAATATTCTGGCCAATTCATTAAGCCAAAGTTTAGGTAGCAGATAAATATTACATATATTAATATTATTAATTTATGTAATATTTAATATCAGCCTACCCATATTAATAGGACTATATTTTACATTTAAATAACACAAAAATTAAATATCAGTAGTTTTGAATGCTTATTTTAAAGATAAACTTTGATTAAATGATGTGTAGATAACAAAAAAGGTAATCTAAAAGAATTGAAGAAACATGCATGCACAATTAATTATCCATTATCACCCAATAACCTTCTAGTAAATTATTTTAATTGTTTGATAACCGATATGTTAGTTAAATAAATCAGTATATCTGTATCATGCATCCCTAAAAAGCATCTGCTTAAAGACTAATTCATGAAATAGATGTAAAGTATGTGTATGTAGCAGGAGACAATAGCTCATTCAGATGTCTGGTTTACTGTGACTCAAATATCATTACAGAAGTGTGAACATTCATCTAAAAAGAATCAGGATGTGTTGAACATTTTTCCTTCTGTTACATCCTCTCTCAAGGTGTGAACAGTGATTAAACAGTCATCAGACTTTCAGGCTGGTGTTGGGGATACCTGAAAAACTACAAATGTGTCATCTGCCACATTGTCTCTGTCAACATGCCCACCTTACCACCTCTGGGCAGTAACTCCAGCACAGTGCCCTGGGACCCTGGCTCACCCCTGTCGCCATCTCTGGTGAACAGCACGGTAAAGATGGTGGTCATATCGGCAATCGTGTGCACATCACTTTTTGGAAACGTCGTGGTGCTGCTGGTATTCCAGCGCAAGCCACAGCTGCTCCACGTCGCCAACCGCTTCGTGCTTAACCTGCTCCTGGCCGACCTTCTGCAGACGGTGCTGGTCATGCCCTTCGCCATCGCCGCCACCGTGCCCGAGGTCTGGCCACTGGACGCCCGCCTGTGCCTGGCCCTTGTTGTGCTCATGCACCTGTTCGCATTTGCTGGCGTCAACACCATCATCGTGGTGTCCGTAGATCGCTACCTGGCCATCATCCACCCGCTCTCCTACCCCACTCGAATCACTCCTCACCTGGGGACCAACCTGATTGCTCTCACCTGGTTTCTCAGCGTGCTTCAGAGCACTCCGCCACTATATGGATGGGGGACCATTGAATTCGACCGCCGCCATAATGCCTGCACTGTTGTGTGGTCCTCTAGCTACTCGTATTCAGCCCTGGTGTCCGCACTTTCATTCTGGCTGCCCGTGATCATCATGCTTTGCTGCTACTGGATGGTGTTCAGGGCTGCAAGGAGGCAGAATGCTCTCGTTCACCCCATCCAATCCAACCACCCTCCGGATTCCCAAGCGTCCTGTTCCAGCCCCCAAAGGCAGCAGCCTCAATCAGAAGGACCTTTTTCGGCCACTTATCCCATCAGAACCCGCCACAGACGCTTCCACTATCACTGTAAAGCGGCGCGAGTGGTGTTTGTCATCATGGCATCTTACGTACTCAGCATGGGGCCATACAGCGTCCTGAGCACCGATATCCATTTACTCCAGCTCGGCGGTGCCACCCTGGTTGGCCTCGATGGCGCTCATTCTCTTTTTCCTGCAGTGCAGCTTACACCCCTACATCTATGGCTACATGCACCGCAGCGTACGCAAGGAGTTCCTGGCGCTGCTCTGTGGGCCGCTGTGTGGGCAGGGCCGGGTCAGTCAAGGCTCCGCCGTGGATAGCTGCTTCACGGTGACGGGACGGGCGTCTGGCGCACACCCATCATTCAAGCCAGAATGCCCGTGTGTACCCTCTCCCCACTTGGGAGGAAGGCACAACGTCTTCTTCCCCTACTGAGAGGAGGTCTAAAGATAGCCGAAAGGAAACCACCTCTATCAGTCTGAGCTCAGAGAAGGAGCTCACTGTGCACAGCTACACTAACAAGCAACCTAAGGAAACACCTTAAGGCAACATGTCAATATATTTTTATCAGTGTTGGGGTATGTACAGCATTTGGTTTTGGTCAAATCAAATACTGTGCCTTCGAAACACAAGTTTACTGAATACATTGTAAACATGTGCTTGCTACGCTATGGACCTACTACGTTTATAAGTTAGTATGTACAAAAACAATATTGTAGGCATCAGAAAAGCCTAGCTAACATTCTTGTCATTTAAGATTTGTATAAAAAAAGAGATTCTGTATAAAACTTTTAGGTGGTCGGGGGTGGGGGGATGGGGTAGTGCATCGGGAAAGGTCCAAGAGCCAGGACTTGAACTCTGGACGAAGCGCAACTGCGCTATATGTCGGCGCTGCCCACAAGGCTATTGCCGCTGACCCACTGTTCTTTGAAAAAATAAAAAATAAAATAAATATATATATATATATATATATATATATATATATATATATATTATATTCAGCAAAGGATGCATTCAATTGCTTTAAAATAACAAACATTTACACAAAAATTTTAAGCAGCACAACGGTTTTAAAAAATGATAATTCTAAGAAATGTTTTTGAGAAGCAAATGAGCAAATAGCAACATAGAATGATTTTTGAAAAAATCATGCGACACTGAAGACTGGAATAATCGATTGCTGAAAATAAAAGATTTAACATCACAGGAGTGAATTACTCCTCAATTCTAAAAATATATTAAAATAGATAAGAGTTATTTGAGTTATAATAATATTTCACAATATTACTTTTTTTACAGTATTTTTGCTCAAATAAATACAAAATTGATGAGCATAGGAGACTTAAAGGACATCTCTTGCGCAAAATGAACCTTTACACATCGGTACCTGAGATTGGTTGAACCGAACCGATCTTTGAGATTTGCTTTCATGATAATCGAATGTTAGGAGTTTTATCTCTAAAAACTGTTTAGCGTAGTGTTTTATGTATAGTGTTCACAGTTTTATGTTACTGTGTTAGTGTGGGGCTATTTTGAGCCTTGTTAGTGGTATTAACTATCGATTTTTATTTTTCATTATGATGCCCTATATACTAGCATTATACGCTAAACAGTTTTTAGAGATAAAACTCTTTACATTCGATTATCATGAAAACAAATCTCAGAGAACGGTTGACTAGGTACCGATGTTTTATTAGACCAAAGGTTTATTTTGCGCCGGAGTTCTCCTTTTTAAACACAAAACAAAATCCAGCTTTTAAATGATAGTGTATGTTTACACTATGGGAAAGTGGTTTAAAATCTACTTTATTCAGTTATAGTAAACGTCATGGTTATTTATTTTGAAGAATTCTTAAAAATGAAAGTTTTGAAATTTCAATACCTTTGTATGTAAAATATAAAATTTTGGAGACATGGTATAAAGTGCTCCATAGAGTAGTGTATAAAATGTCTAACTAAATGTTCTTTATATATACCTAGAGGGCAAAACACCTGTTTTTTAAGAAATCAGACATGGCTGCTGTAAAAGGTTGTCATATAAAAATTAAATATATGATGTCTGAGGATCACAACCTGGGTGGACAACCCAGTCAACAAGATGCTGGAAACTTGCAATTAGCAGACTGATCTCATGAAATTGCGTGTGTATTACACGCCAATTCGTATTTCCATTTTTGGCATGCTATCAGAGACGCATAATCGCTTTTCAGCGTGTTTATCAACGCGGTTGACTTAACGTTACATTACTGTGTATATAAATATAATATGACCTACCCCAACCTCGTTCCTAAACCTACCCGTCACTGGGGTTAATAGCATTTATGAGTCTTCCCCTACAATCCTAGGAAAAAAAAATATCGCTCCCCAGATGTAGATCTACATTTTGCTTCGGTTCGCTCGGACATTTAACGGCATGCGGAATCACTCGGACATTAATGGCTTAAACATACACGCAGACGGATAACTCAAAATGCGAATAGGGAACATGCCACTTGACTTGAAAGTGTGTTTGTTTACGCAAAAGTCATGATGTCATGTTGCAATTACGGTCAAAACAATGCTACCTCAAATTCTGCTTTAACTCCCCAGAATCACTAACCTGGTTAAAACCAGACCATTCTCAGTTGTAACGGAGTTATGGTATTGCAAAGCTTCATGTTTTTACAACACAACAATTTTTTTAACTATGTTACTGTTACAGTAGTCGGCTGGATCTCTTCAGTTAGTCAACAGAAGCCGCTCGCGTTCTGCCACCCGGAAGTATCTTGGTGCCTATTGTTTACAAACATCCTGAAATGCTTTATAGCAGCCTCTGAAGCACCACTAACTCCGCCTCTGTTTCCTTCATAAGCTGATATTAGAATTTAAACATTGTCTATGATAAAAAATTTTTGTGAAAAAAATATGGTTTTGGCAGGTATAGAGTTCTAACGACGGTTTTCAACTATTATCAACTATATATAACCGTCACAGTCCAAGTTCCGTCATCGTGTAAAGTACGCCCGACGCTTCTGATTGGCGCCGATGATTTTGACGGATTAGAAATGGGCTTGAATGAGCTCTTTGCCAGACTAATTTGCAGAGCAAATCTAAATTTACAGTTGTCTGGGTTTTCCAGGCTACGGAATAACCCAAACATGCTAAAAAGGTTTAATTAAATTCATGAATCCTGAGCCATTTCTCCCTGAAACTTTATGCTAGAAACAAACTGAGCATGATTGTATATGTAATTAGAATGTAGGCTTGCTGCTCTTCTCACCATCAAATAACCAGCGGGCTTGAAATCCACATGCATTTAGTCTGCATCTTATGACCGTCAAAAGGCAGCAGATGCATAAATACACTTACTTTGTTTTTGTTTACTCCATGTTGTCTGAGAACTGAGGTGCATATTTTGATTTTCTCAGACACATCAAGGTGAGTTCTCGTTACAAATTTGACCTCTTCCCAACAGGGAAAACCACCAACAATCACAAATGCATGATTACATGGTGTCATGGCTTTGCAATAAAAAAATGTGGATATAATGGAAGTTAATGAGACAAAAACAGCTACGAACAGTAAATGTGGGAGAAAATGTTGAATCTGATGCTGCGAAAACTAACAATGCATCAAAACCACCAATGTTGTTTCTAATATTTGAAATGTCACAAGACTGTGATAAAAGGAGAGAAAAAAATCCAGTCCACAATCACATTTTATATTGAAAATAAGTCATTTTGTGTGTGTGTGTGTATATATATATATATATATATATATATATATAGTGAATTAAGAGGCATAATTACATGTACAATCAAGGCATCCGAGTTTCCAGCAGCTTGTTGACTGGGTTGTCCACCCAGGTTGTGATCCTGGATTTCATTTTTATATGACAACCTTTTACAGCAGCCCATGTCTGCTAAACCCCCTTTGCCCCTGGGTAATACATAGATGTCAAATGTATTGCTTTACAATTTAAAGACCAAGTATTCCATATGTTGTTTTGAAATGAATTTAGAATGTAGAGAGATTTTTGTCTATTTTTATAAGCATACATACACAATGATATCAACTAAATCATTGTCACTGGAGAAAAGTTCTCTTAAATGTGAGGGTAATTACAAGCAAACTATATTATGAAATTGAAGATACTCTTATTTATTGTTTATGCAACAATAATACTTCAGCGAATAATCTCATCAACATTAGGGTATGGGTCAGTTATTCACATTATTTATTTTTGGTATTTTTTATTTTATTTTACCTTTATTTTAACAGGAAATAATCTTATTGAGATTGAAAATCTTTTTTCAAGGGAGTCCTGATTTAACAGATGTGTAATGTGGAGGGTTTCAGGTGTTAATTTAATTCAGTTTAATTTAAAATATTTATACATTATGGTAGTATTTGTTGGACTGCCTTATGATTTTTTTGGGTGAAATGTGACCTGAAAAGCAGCTAATGAGCCAATGATCTCAGGGTATTTATGATGTACCTCTTGGCCAGTGTGGGGTCGGCTCTCATAAAAGAGTGCCTCCTTAGATAATTTGTACATTGTCTCTGTGCAGTATAAAATGTTTTTATCCCCAGACACTGCCAATTATATCATTTAACCACAGACATGATAAATAAGACGGCTTTGCAACTGATGGAGCACTTTTATGTTATTGACCACTCAGCACTGCAGGAAGCAAACATTAACCATTATTGAACACTTAGCGTGACCCTGTATGAAGATAGAACAGCAAGTGCTTCATTTTCTGGCTGCTGTGTTTGGAAGTCATCTGAATTTATAAATCAAACCTGCAGTTTCTTATGCTAGATCAAGTATTATTTTGTGAGTGCAACAATACAGTTGTATACAACAATACAACAATACAGTCAGTTTCCACTGATGTCCGCAGCGCTTACAAAAAGGTCCCATGACATGGAGTTATTTTATTATAATGTTTCCTGTATGTTTCCAGTGTGTTTTTAGATCAAAAATAGTCATAATTTAGAAATAAAAGGCATTTTCCTTGCCTGGTTTTAGCCTCTGATTTGAACGCTCTGTTTGAGGGGCGTGTCTGCTGTGGGATTCAGTGGAACCGCCCACTGCTGTGATTGGCTGACATGCTTGTAATGAAATGGCTACAGTACATGTGAAACTCTCTCGAACACTTTTACTACAGCTATTATATGATTACTTGTTACAGCTATCGAGATTAACAAATTGTGAGAAGTCTTTAAAGTATTTAGATCTACCGGTATTCCCATCACATAAAATATTGGCGTGATGAGCATTGAGAAAGCAGATGAGAGTGTGTTGATTCGCGAGAATGAAGATTCTGCAGTTTCTGCACTCTCTCTAATGCTTTCACTAATTCAAACACAATGATGTAAGTTACCATAGGCTGTAAAAAGTGATGTAAGGCCTACATACAGTAAGAGCTTTGTTGTGCAGTGTAACGTGCGTCATTGATTTCATAACTAGTTTTCCAGATAAACTCACACTGTGTGAAAAGATATAATTTGTTAACAATTTAAATAAGGTAATTTTCATCACATTGTTTAGGAAGTTATTTTAGTCACTGGCTTGACCTACTGATGCATAAACAGTATTGAACGATTTTGGGAAGAAAGATTAAAGCTACACGGTGTAATTTTTACCCCATCTAGCAGTGAAAAGGTATATGACCATCCAGTGAATATTAGTTTCTGTTCCTCTCAATTCCGATTTCGTTTTAAAGGGGACATATCATGCAAAATCCCTGGCTTAAATGCATTTTGTTGTAGATTTTGAGTGTTTATAAGTACAGACAAGATGAAATTATTCACTTCAGGTGCTTCGTTTATATCTTTATATTCAGTTTTGGTCATATTTTTCAACCTGTTCAGATTTTTCTGTTGTCTATAACGTTTTTTGAGCAAGTAACGTTACGTCAACGTATCTGCAGCGGAACTGACAAATAAGGACATTGACTACTCATTTATCTTGTCAGTGTGTTTGTTTTAACAAGAGAAAATAGTCGACTTTCACTAATAACACATAATAATGCACTAAATCAACGACTTGCTCACAGAAACGCATCAGAAATGGGGTAGAAAAGGGGCCTGTGGAGCTATAATAATGAGGAATTCAGACCCAAGCATTGCAGTTATGCTTTATATAGACCACAAATGTATGATTTATAAGTAAAAATGAATGATTTAAAAGCATGATCTGTACCCTTTAACTCCTACGGTGGCCAATGTAGTCCAAGATTAACATGGTTCGACCTCGTCCATGAATTTTAACTCAAACGTAAACGCGAAAGGCGGAAGCTTTGAATTAACGGGTATGTCCCTCTTTGGCTAATGTACTTTCAAGATGGAGGGGCAACATGGCGACTGACATTAGAACCCCTTACCCGTATGTATTTTTAATGGCATTTATACATCACGAAAATACTTTATTACTCGAACGAAGTAAATATACATTAATGAGCACATATATTTTTGAAAGAACTTAGTGTTTTTAGCTAAGAATAAACTAAAAGAGTTACACAGTGTAGGTTTAACTTTCTGAGCTTGAACAATTAGGCTACACATCAGAAATTGTTGCTAGGTAGCTTGATCGATTTATTTTCAGATGTTCAGAGGCCAACTCTATTGTCATCGGTGAAATGTGTGGAGCATACAAAACTGTGGGAAGATGTTTTGGTGCATTCCCAGTGAAAATAAAATTAACCCATTGTTTTTTCAGAGGCTTGGATGAAGAAACTAAAAAATACTTTTGTGTTCATTTGTACATCTGAACACTGAAACTGCCATGCTTCGCTCATTTGTAAGCCATGATCTCTCTGATGAAAAACTCAAATCGCGCCAGTTCTCTACTTCCTAGCTCATTTTATCATGGGCGAGCCACATTCTCTGGGCAGGCAAAGCAGGGAAGGGGAGGTTACCTTTCCCCCTTATGATTCAAGATCAGCCCGTCTGAGCTTTCATTTTCTCAAAGGCAGGGAAAGATATCCGAAGCTCAGTTTCCAACGATTGAAATTTCTAGCCACTGGGGTACCATATACAGGCTAGGGGAACTCATATTAATGTTTTAAACCCAGAAAGTGAAAATTTCATGTCATGGGACCTTGACACGAAATTATAGACAATCACTTTCAACAGAGTCAGATGAAGCAAGTCATCATCAGTGTACTCCAACTGTAACAGACTGTTTTTTACTTCAAAAAAAGTTTAGCAGACTTTTTTGTAATGTACTTTGTGCTTTATTTTTCTTTTGTTATAACGTGGTGAAGAATGTTTATGTATACCTCATAAGACTTGATCAGTACATTCTGTGGGTTTCAAATTAAAGTTATTGAAAAAAAGATGTGTACACCTGTTTTAATTAATGACATTTAAATAATTTACAAAGAACAAAATCACTAAATAGCTCCCATTATTTAGATATTATTACTTGTATAAAAAAGCCACCATCAAGCAAAAAAAGTGCTTCTTAACCATCCCATTTCCTGGGATCCACACTCCATAAAAACAAATTTGTCAGCAAGTTAAAACTATAAAAACACATGGAACAAAATCATTGTATTATATTAACAACATAGTAAAAAATTTTACTGAGATTCCACCAATAGGTGACATTAGAGAGGTTACTGTGGTCTGGTTACTGTAGTGCGGTCACATTAGTGAAATTTGCGGCTGCGGAGATTCATTGTCAGTAACATAGCGATTCACTTTCAAATCCAGCTGCTTTTTTTTGTTCGACACAAAAAATTAGCATGGCCAACTTCAACACAAGCTAAATATACACTTTTTTGTGCACACGTGAAACTCCTGATTGCATGGATTCTATTTGAAATTACTGGATAATGCCAGAGCAAGTTTTGCTGAGCAGCGGTTAACGTCAATCTAGTGCAGTCACATTAGCATAAACATGGCCATTGTAAACAGTGTACATATTGATGAGGCACTGCTCATACAGAAGTCACTTTCAAACCAAGCATCTTTTTTTCCAGATCGCACAGATTCCCATTGAAATTTTGGTTAGCAACAGTAAAAATGGTAATTTTGATGGGCAAAGAAGGTCCATTTATACATTTTCATCAGTGTAGCGACACTGCTTACTCATAGGTTCAAACTAAGCAGTGAATTTGAGTGTTTCAAATGAACAAATTTGAATCTGATGTGAAATTCAATATGGCCTGGTTTCTATTAACATGACCGCATTAAGCCCACAGAATTTCACCATGCAAAGGTAAATATGACCACACCCCAATCTGCGTCCATCTGGTCTTTGAAAACAAATTCTATACACAAAGAATTGATGATGAAATAAAACAAAGCAAGTAAAACACATCCAGTCAAAGTAAAAGCATAAAAAGAACTATGTTTAAAGATATGGGCTTCTGCTCTCATCACAGTGGGTTTAGCTGAAATAAAGTCATAGGCAATATGAGATAAATAAAGCACTGAAATGGGGTCTTTGGAGTTCACACGCACACATACTGCAGATCATTGAATTACAATTGAGCCACACAGCAGCGGATCAAAAAAAAAATCCTCTGATTCCTCCCTTCATTTAAATGTCTCTTCAAACTTTCACATGAAAGCTGATCTGTAAAAAGGTGATGTGATCTCCAAAAGGTCCTTCCCTTAGTCCACTTTCAGCACACTGTAGATTTTATTTACAAACAAGTAGCAGGCGAAGAAGCCTATAGTACCTGGGTGGAAGAAGAAACAAAAAAAAAGAGCTTTTCAGCACATATACGTCATAAAATGTCCCAGACTAACTGATAGTGTATACATAATGAACCAGCACTTCTATTAAATCGCAATTGGAGTCATTTTACACAAAAAAAACATCAACTAATAGTGGCGTTTCAATGCATCAAATTATCTCACAGCCAAACTGAGCGGAGTGTGATAAAGCTTAGAATTAAATCTAATCGTCGCTGGCGGCAGTGACAGCAAATCAACAATAGGTCTGATTGAAATCTTCAGCTCGGAATCTATTTTCAGATGCATTTATACACACGATTCTCAGTCCTCCTCCTCATCCTCCACTCACGCTCTCACTCTATCTTCAGTTTGCTTTGGGATCTGAGAAACAAACCATTTTGGGGAAGCGTAAATTTTAAGATGTGGGACTGAGATCGTAAATGGAATCCAGTAAGCATTGTTTAACTCGTCTCATATTTTCACCCCTCAAATGTGTGCAGAAGTTGCCATAACAGCCATTGCCAGGGATCCTAAAGCATCTAGAAGAATCCATGGCAACAAATATATTGTGGCTAATATCCAATGGCTGTGGTTTCCATCATTCAAAAGAAAAGCCGTAAGAATTGTGTTTTTGGTAAAGGATCAGTATCTAAAATACTCTTGCTACAAATGACCTATGTGAAATGTCAAAGTACTGTTCGCAGAGAAGCTTGTGGCATTTTATAGAGTTGATCATTGACAAACAGTTCAAATCACTTTTCTTCATGCTGGGTGAGGAAAACACATGCTACAAAGCTAGAACCTGCCGTTTGGGAGAGACTGAGTGGACACAAGTAAGCATATGTAGATTTTATCAACCCACAGGTGTTTATAGATTGGAGACAGCTGGCCATCGCTCGCCACCTCCGCCTCAGCATATCAATGAGGGAAGCGACAGAGATTTGATTAAGGCCGGAGGAGCGGCGCTACCTTTCAACAACAATGAAAGATGAAGAATATTTATACGTGTCCCAATTACCCTCTGCCTAAACACAGTGCGACCTATCGGGCAGGAACAAAACAACTAGCACTGGTCACCTGCTAAACAAAAGGACCAGCAGGGAGACATAATGCAGTATCAAAACCACCAATATCATGACAATCTCTGAACATTTAAGATTGTATGTAAAGTAACAAATTAAGAAAAATAAGAAATGTAAATGTCACGAAAAGTGTTGAATTTCAGGAACAGGATACAACTTACAAGCTACTAAAAATGTTTGCATTGCACTAACAAATAGTTAATAAGTAAGGGATAATTCACGGCTAGCCATGCATTAAAGGATTTTAATGCACTAACGTATAGGCAAAGAACCACCCGACGCGAAGCGCATACGCGTGCATTAAAATTCTTTAATGCATGGCTAGCCGTGGATTATCCCGCTTATACCTCGGTTATTTGCCAAGTTAAAAAGAAGTTAAAGTGTTGTTTACAGTGTGATTTTTTTAACAGACGTTTAAAATGACGGTAATTTTCTTAAGTTACGGCTCGTTAGTTCTAGCACTTGAAATGCAAAAATCATCCATTTAGCCTACCTAAATAAATGTTGTTTTTTTCATGTGTCTCTCACTCTGTTTGCAAGCGTAACTGTTACTATGGTTACCAATGTTTTTTTTTACAGTCTGTGGTTTATAGTAGCGGATTCATTTCGAACTGTAATCAAACTGACTGGAACTACCTGTGCATTAAACGGTTTTACTGCACACCTTCCAGCCAATCAGAATTGAGTATTTAAACAGCCCGTGGTATAAACTACATATATTTATAGAAGTATCCAACCTGGAGTAACAGGTGAAATAAAATGACAGACTGACTGAATTGCACCAATAAATTATTGTTTTAGCTGACAGACTAAAACCTTATATGATAATGTTGGCAATGGCATTTGCATATTAAAGGAGAACTTTGACGCAAAATGAACCTTTGGTCTAATAAAACATCGGTACAGTCAACCGTTCTCTGAGATTTGTTTTCATGATAATCGAATGTAAAGAGTTTTATCTCTAAAAACTGTTTCGCGTATAATGCTAGTACTGGGGGCATTGACTCAGTAAAAAGAAATCACTTGTTTATACCACTAACAAGGCTCAAAATAGCCCCACACTAACACAGTAACATAATGAGTGTCTATACATGCAAAACGAAGCATTGAGAACTTTATAAGTGTACAGACCGTTTAATAAGAAGATACGTTATAAAGACAGTTCACTTCGTGTATACAGGCAGCAGTCATCTTAGAAAATAGTCTCGATAAGTCGAATCTCCGAACGCCGTTCATAGAGTTCAGAAGTTTGCTGAACTTCATATAGTTCAGCTCACTCAGCACGTCGTTCGTGGTTTGACTTGTCGTGATTGTTTTCCAAGATGGCTCCTGTCTGAATACACGAAGTGAACTGTCTTTATAAAGTATCTTCTTATTAAACACTCTGTACACTTACAAAGTTCTCAATGCTTCGTTTTGCATGTTTGGGCCCTCTTTATATTACTGTGTTAGTGTGGGCAATTAGGAGTCTTGTTAGTTGTATTAACTAGCGATTTCTTTTTACTTAAGTTAATTCCCCTAGTACTAGCGTTATACGTTAAACCGTTTTTTAGAGATAAAACTCTTTACATTCGATTATCATGAAAACAAATCTCAGAGAACGGTTGACTAGGTACCGATGTTTTATAGACCAAAGGATCATTTTGCATCGAAGTTCTCCTTTAAGAGAGAACATCAAGTGAATAAATTACTTTATTCAGTTTATTCAACACCAACCTAAATAGTGGGTGTTATTTGTCATTTCTTGTGCATTTTTTAATCAGGATAATTTATTGATCCTAATTCACTTCAAATACTGTTTCTGTATGTTATTTTCCATCTATAAAAAACACACCTATTATGTCATTGAAGATTAAGTGGTTACATATTTCAATGGATATATTTTTTTAGTTATTTACGTGAAGCAAAAGTTATCGAATAAAGGACAAATTAAAATTCACAGCATTTAAAACTTCTTCTCAGGATAAATGTCATTTTATGTGAATACACAATATATGGAGAGCCTACGACCTACTAGCTATGTTCTGCCTTAAGAACAAACTGTGCTAGTTAGTTACAAACAAGCTAATAGTTACTAAGCCTCTAATATGGACTTTGTGTTCCAATTTAAATAAGAACTTACGAAGGCTGGTGCAACCTCTACCCTGTAGAGTAAATATATTCAATGGAACACACTCAGTTCTCTCCTCAAAGATTACACGTTGTTCTTGACTTGTACTGTAGCAATTTACTCTAAACTTTTATTTGATGGAGGAGAATTCAGTGAAAGCTTCATCAGTATAGGATTGGTTAGATTGATTCATGCTATTAAGTTGTGAGCATAGACTGTTAGAAAAAGATGAACGATTCATCCTCCTTCCACTATAGGAAAATCAAGTCAAAATATATAAAAAATATAATGTTAACATTTTGCACTGATCACATCATCTGGAGCCCAAGTCTGCCAGTATGCTACAGCCAGCGACCAGGGAAATCGAAAGGTTTTGTCTTCACTTCTCAGGAAGCGTGCGGCACATTCGGTTGTGGCGTTGAGTCAAAATACATATGCAGTGTGTTCGTTTTTGATTATAGCCAGTGAAGACAACACAACAGAAAAACTGTAAGCTAAAAGTAAAAAAAAAAGAAAAAAATGATTTTGCCATTTCCTATAGATTCACTGAAAACCAGAAACACCTGTGATAAAATGTAACTTTAACCCAAGTAAAAAAGTCATGACACAAACCAATGCTCGTAAATTGATTATCAAATCATAAAAATATATTTTAAAAATCAATATTTTTACTTTTTACTTTACTTTAGTAGGCAATTATTAATCCCCTGGAGCCATATGGCTTACTTTTATGATGGATAGATGCGCCATGATATTTTTTCATATAACTCTGATTGTGTTTGGCTGAAAGAAGAAAGTCATATATAACTACGATGGCTCTAGGGTGAGAAATTATTGGAATAATTTTTGGGTGAACTAACCCTTTAACTGCATGTCATGTGTTGCTAAATTATTGAATAATTACTTTCAAATCTCAGCTTCAAGTAAATATTATATTTCAAAATAATTTGGAAAATTTGGGAATGTATATTAGGGGTGTAATGGTATACAAAGGTGACGGTTAGGTACATGCCTAGATTTTGAAGTAATAGTATGTTTTCAGTACAGCAGGGGAAAAACAAAACTTTTTCTTTCTTTTCTTGCAGCCCTAACCCTTACTGAACAAACTATGAAGCTATCTTTCAATACAAAAACTGTCAATACTGCTGCAACACTCTCTTTCTAATTCATTTTATGCTGTAAAGGGGAACAAAAATTTGAAGTGTTTTCACTTTTGGATGCAAAATAATTTAACAAAAATGTTATATGTTACTGTTACACCCATTGCATATCAACTTGTATTATCAAGGCCAAAGGGAAACAGACCATCTCTCATACCTGTGAAAATGAAGAAAATGAGCACCATGATCGAGGTGTAGCCAAAGTAGAGGATGGTGCTTGCCAACCCTATAATTTGTAGTTTTGAGTAGAAGTAATGCACTGCGTAGACAAACAGATAGACTGCCGTGAAACCGCTGGTCAGGAATGATCGCCACCACCAATGATAATCCTGTCAAATACAAAACAGGCATTAAACAAAACATGCTTTTTTTGTATATATATAACTGTATAAAATACTTCAGACTAACATTTAATGATGTACACTCTTAAGAGACTGATTTATATCAGTGATGAATAAGAACCAGCCAAACATGAACCAAAATCTTTTAAACAATGCCATGATCAGTGTTCAGTCTCACCTCTGCACATAAATGGAAGTAGCAGAGCAGAACAGTGGCCTCAGAGCAGGTAATGAGCAGGATGATGAAGACCAGGAAGAGGAAGCCAAACATGTAATACATCTGATGAGACCTGCGAAACATTTCAGTTAGTTATTGTTAGAGATGAAACATCAGTTCTGACATTAACTCATTTCAGCATGATATGATTTCAAACTATACCAAATGCTATTGAGGATGAAGAAGAGCTGGATGAAGATGCAGCCGAAGGGCAGGATGCCACCCATGATAATGCCCGGCACAGGTTTGGTGAAGAATGACTGCTGAGGAATTTGGCGTGGGATCTGGTTTGTTCTCACAGGAGGCTCGATGCCCTGTTAAAACAGGAAAATAAAAACACCCACAATCATGATATCGTGCATGACAGCGTGCCAAAAGAAAAGCTCACACAGATGGGAAATGCAATAGCAGCTGATTAAAATGTTTAGAAATACATAAATATTAGGCAAGCATAAGAATTCTGGAGTATCAAAACCTGTGAGCCTATTATTAAATGTAATTTTCTTATATCCCCAAGTGTGGAATCAGCGCCTGTCAGAATGCCAGGAATTAGAATTGTACCCTGTGGAAAAGCCCTTACTCCTGTTTAACACAAGCTCAGCTTGCAGTACATATTTTAGTACGCATTTCATTTAAGATGTCTTTGCAGTGCACTACTGAGCCATGGCTTTAAACACAATAAATATAAACAACGTAATATTTAATTCATTACTTCTATATAGATTTGTATATTAAGATACTCAAGCAAGTGCCAAAACATTTAAATATGATATTTCTCTAACATGAAACATGTCTTTCATGTATGAATATTTATGAAAAGTCTTATGTACAAAAAGTACAGTGCTGTATGTTTTTCCCATCTCAATGATTAGATCAGGTCTATTAGGTCATACATTGTGTACTGTATAGCCTTCTTGTTCCAAGTGTAGTTCTCAGACAACCAGATATACTTTAAGTAGTGTATTGTTTCTGAATGTCATTTTTTTTTTCCGTTGAAATACATCTGAAAAACTGGGGATGATGGCAGGGGGTGTGTTGGTGTGTAGCTGAGGGAAGAAATGAGGGAGCCAGAATAGCCAGAGCTGTCATCCAGCTGAAGGTACTGGATATCGCCAAAGAGCTGAACGTACACATCTGTGATGCCCCTTGTTTCTTATTTCGGCTACGTTGTGTGATGCACTTGCCTGTCAATTTCAACAAATCAGCCTATTTGCTTTACCCAAGTTTAAAGTAATTATATGCATGTATGGTAAAATTACTACATTTTCCTGTCAATCCCAAGCGGCAACATTCTAATCTGAAAGATGAAGCCTACCCGGATAAACTGCAATACATCTCAAATCCGCTAGAGGGAGGTCCCAAAAGGGAGCAAATATCCATAGAACAAATATCATGTTAAAATCTCCATTTTCACAGCATAAATTCATATGTTTACAGTTTGGTCCCATGGACTTTTATTGTAATCTTCAATATGTTCCACGTGCCTGACAACTGTGAGGGGGGTGAATTTTTTTTCTAACTCGTTAGTTTAGATCATACTTAGATATAAAATGTATGACAAATGAGGGCGGTTAACTTTGATTGACAGCTGATAACGGGCTGCGCCGAGTAAATTTGAAGTCTTGGCCATGATCTGACACAACACATCATACCACCTCTGTATCCTTTCTGAAACGTTTGTATTTTATTTTCCAAGATTTTCCAGTATGGCGCCACAGACGCTTTGTCCATATTTTTTACAGTCTATGGTCAATCCATGTTCATTTTGACCATGAACAATGCACTATTATGAACTGTAATTTAGTAAAAATGCTCTAACCTGTTAACATGGGCACTGAAAAAAAATATGAACCGCATACACACTTCAATTGGGTCACATGTGAAACAGGCGTTAAGAACAATGGGCTTTATGCACAGCTGCACTACTTCCTGAACTTAAGCCAGCTCCCTTGTTTCCTGTCTGCCATTATTGGTCAAATTGATTAATTCAGGTGTGCTTGACCTCAGTAGTCACGGCAACAATAATCAGTCACACCTGAATTAATCAATTTGGCCAATAATGGCAGACAGGAAACAAGGAGCTGGCTTAAGTTCAGGAAGTAGTGCAGCTGTGCATAAAGCCCCTTGGTCTGTTCAAGAAGGCATACTCACTGGTTTTTTGAAGCCGAAGTATGCACCCAAAAAAGTAAGAGGAACAGAGATGCCAAACCACAGCGCCAGGATGGCCACGAGTGTACCAAAAGGAATAGCAGCAGAGGAGACCCTCTACCCACAGGATCAGATTCATCAGGAAAAAGTCCACAAACACAATCCTGCAAAAACACAAGCCACGTCTTTGAAACTGCATACTGGCATAAATCATATTATTTCTGTTCTCAAGAAATAAAAATGAAAATATTATTCATA
This sequence comes from Hybognathus amarus, assembly GCA_030378365.1. Classification (NCBI taxonomy): domain Eukaryota; kingdom Metazoa; phylum Chordata; class Actinopteri; order Cypriniformes; family Leuciscidae; genus Hybognathus; species Hybognathus amarus. The sequence goes on along the minus strand of JAQIUQ010001048.1, from coordinate 700,751 downwards.
CCCAGGACACAAAAGGGCTGTGAGAAGGACATTGGTTTTCCATTTTTCACCACCGAAAGCTGATGATATAGAAGGAATTGATTGGAAAAGGAAGTGATTGAGATGAATATTTGGCATTTTTAAGGAGGACTTAGTTATTTTCCCCTCACTAAAAATAAAACAATAGTATGTGTTGGAGCCATTTGTTGTAAAGTTTTTCTTGGCCAGCTGTAGTCGCACTGTGACACAGTATAATTGTAGCACAGGTGTAGCGTTGGTATGGACAAGGTATGGACTGTTTATACACTTTCTAAAACTTGCTCACTCCTATTATCAACAGCAAAGCCATTACATTACTTTTGAAAAACATGTGGAGACACACGTGTTTTTGTCCAAACAAATATCACCTCTTTAGATCTTCATAATGACTTCCAGAAAAAAATAAGTAAGATAAAACAAGATTTTCCACTGCAATCTTTCCTTACTCTTATAGAGTCTGGATGACACATATCCAGCGGGTGTGCCAAGCAAAACCCACAACACCACCGAACAGGTCATGAGAGCCCCTCTGTTGGCTGGAGACAGGAAGCCCAGACAGGCCAAGACTAAAGGCAAAAACAGAATTGTCACTTTTTTTCCATTTAATGCTTCTAACTAATGTGAAATAACATGCAATCAAAATGTGTTAAAAACAATTGTCTATTTTGAGCGTAAATAATCTAATAAGAACATTTAGGAAAGTGAACATTGTAGGCATTTTCATGATGCACTCAAATATTTGACTGTTCTCACGGATCTAGAAAAGCAAACATTAGAGTTAATTTGTAATACAAAAATCTGCAGTACTTTTAATTCACTTCTGTTCCAGATGCACTTACAAAGGGTGATGAAGGTCATGATGAAGATCTGACAGCCCTGTCCGAGGAAGACAGACAGAAGCATGCCCATCTTGGGAGGCCTAAACACATCACCATGAACCTGCTTCCAGCCAGACTCCTCCTGGGCCTCCTCCTGCAGGAGAAATGACATATCTCAATATAATAACTATCATCAGATAAACCATTATGGCCATAACACAGAAGATGGCATATGGCACATATGTTTTATCACTGCAAAACAGCTTCCTTCATTTTATTATCTTGATTGGTGAGTATGGTTATGTACAATTAAACTGTTTTACCATTAAACAACAAACATAAGCAAACATAAGCTAATACGCTTACATAGGTAATGTTTGCAGCTGGAGGGATCTTAACCCAGTCTGCCTGTGAATGTCACAACAGAGGATTCATTGACTGGATGTATTCTTTGGTTATTAATATTAGAAAAATAATAACACACTTAGCTAGGAGAAAAATCAGCCAGGCAATATGTGCTTGAGGATTAGGATATGACCGATGAAAACCTGACATTTATATCTCAAACCAAACAAAATATATAACAGGAAGTTTGATGCGGGAGTGTCAGCTCTGTTGACACAAGAGACTGTAGTGACGTAACAGAGTCATTCATTTCTTCTGTTATCTAGATTATAGATAACAGTTGGGAGGAGAACAAAGTAAATTCATGGTACCTGGTCCATCTGGTTGTACCGGGCAATATCCTTGTGCAGTGTTCGAAGCATGATCATGGCCACCATGCCAGACAAGAAGAGCACAATAACCAAAGAGTTCATGATGCTAAAAAAAAATTAACATGAAAGCCATTAGAATGCATGGAAATATAGATATAAGAGCCTTCTTATTTTTTGATATATATATACCTGCTCACCTGAACCACTGGATGTTGCTGTGAGGCATGGAAACCAATATGTAATCCCATCGAGAAGCCCACTTAATTTCATTATTTTGCTAAAAAGGAAGAAATAAACTCTATCACACAAACTTCTTTCCAACCATCACCATATACTGTCTCCATAAACAAGCTTACCTCAAATTTAACTGAATAAGTGTAGGTCACTTTGAGACTGCTGGAATCTGCTGGAATGTCCATGGGAGCACCTTCACAGGTTGGATTATCATGATCACCATGCTTGATGCTGTTCAACAGACAAATATATGTAAAGTCCATTTTTACTTGGTTTTCTAATTGATATCACAGATGTCGCTATGCCTAACTTTAAAGATGCTATGTGTAGGTTTTTACTTAAAAAAAAAATTAAGATAGAGTCTTCATTTGCACATTTATGAGCCAATCATAATGCATTAGAAAGAATGACACCTTGACTGTCCACCACGGTTGCCTCTTATTAGCCTGTAGGCTCAATTGTGTGTGGAGGAGGAGGGTCCAAATTGGCGTGAAAATTCACAAAATATGACGTCATGCGCATTCTCGTCTACTTGGGCTTACGGAAGGAAGCCATTCAGTAAGCAGCAGCAATCGCTAGCACTAGTGTTTCAAATATACTGTGGGGCGACCAGCCTCCAGCACAATCCAGAAACCCACGGAAACTCCTCGTAAGTTTAAAAAAAAAAAAGCCTTATCTAGTGCGGCCAACGAGCGTGCGCACCGAAAAAGGCGAGCATGAGACTAGCTGCAGTTTCGCTAACAGCCACTGGTGTCAGCAGTGTTGGGAAAGTTAACTTTAGGGTGACCAACTGTCCTGTTTTCATATAACAATATATAACCATTTTCTATCCATACAGAGGAGTCATAACCTACTTTAAATGTATTGAAATTAATAAGGTATCTTTGAGTAAACTTTGAGTATCATTTGAGTAGGCCCATCTGTTTGCCGGGCCGAGTGTCCTGGTTTTTGGTAATCAAAATATGGTCACCCTAAAGTAACTTTCTATATGAACTACTTCACGTACAGTTCACAAATTTTCAGTTCATAGTTCATCCTTCACAATTTTGAAATAAGTTCACGGTTCCAAAAAACGAACTAGTTCATAATAATTTTTTTCTATATTTGCTGCAAGCTATTTTTTTTAAATTATTGCCATAACCCATATAGAACCACTACAACAATTATTTTATCAGCAGGCAAAATTTGCAGACAGCCTGCGTTCACAGACACCAGAATAAACACTTTCACGTTCGCCCAAAATATTAACAAGTTTATGAACTATCGTTTAATGAACTTCCCCAATGCTCCTTTAAAAAGCACATTACGAAAGATTGTTGTATAAAAATATCCAAAAATATACATTATTTCCACACCAGTGTTTCTGCAGGTTTCACAAAGTAAAATTAAAAATTGTAAGACCTTTTTAAGACCATTATGGATGAAATTTCAGACCTATCACGACAAAAAAAAAAAAAAACATACAAAGGAAACGCAGAGTCTCAAAATTACTTGCAAAGTACTTCAATTTACTCAAACTGAACATTCGTTGAAAATTAGCATGATTTTGGAAATTAGTTCTGTTTCTGTTTTTATAAAATCCCTATTCCAAAGCGCGTAATATATCTTTCCCGCACCTAAAGGATTTCAGCGATGTCAGAGTCCTGAAACATCAATTGACACAATGTACATCTGTTGTCTTGTCACCATGTGGAGAACCAGACACCTCTGCATTTAGTGTTGGCTCTGATTCAAAAGCAACACGGAGGTCGATTGTGGGAGTTGCGGAGCTAGTTGAGCTAGTTCGGCCTGGCCTAGGCAGTGTAGAAGTAACATTAGTGCTGGAGCCGCCAGATACTTGCAAGAACTGGCTGATGGCTGTCGTTTGCTGGAGACCCTTCACAGCAGTTAGAGGTTTATCACTTTTTGCATGTGACTCCAGTGAACGTACACCCAACGTTCCCAATTAAATAGCTTTCTTGCATAAGCAGTAGGCTTTAAATACATTGTTTGCAACTGGCTTTAACCAAGCACGAAATTCAGATTTTTCAAGCCAAGTATCACTACACTTCCACTTCCCCATAGCTGAATAAAATCCGTTTTATGTCTGTCTGTGGTATTTGAGAGGCGCACCAATAACACAAAACCTTAAAGCTGATTGGCTGTCGCATGTTGATCTATCTTGTAGTCGCAATACAGCGAATTATATTTGAACTAGCGAAATAAGGAACTACAACCACGGAATAAAAACATAAGTAAAAAAAAAAAACATTCCAAAGCGCTGCGGGAGCATTTCAATAAGATTTAAATGGACAGAGGAAAATTAAAACCCGTTTAAAATGATTTAAGACCTAGAACACAATACTAGAAATGTTTGACTTTTTTAGACTTTAAGTCCCCACGGAAACCCTGCCCATAAACTTGGTTCTATCGGCATGACGACAGGTTCCAGGATTCCACAAGCATCAATCTATGCCTTTGTTATTGTAAGAGGTTAGTGACCCCTTGAGGCAAAAAAATAATAATAAAAATCACAGATTGTAGGTTTAAAGTATTTTTTGATGAAACTGGTTACATGGGTCCACAGAAAGTAGAGAAAGACCTAACATCAGGTTAAGGACACTACCTAAAGTAAAGTTAGTTACAGTTAGTTGCAAAATCAGACCTCTTAGGTTCCAGTTTAGCCGCCACAAGTTCGAGCTCCCATCCCATTCGTTTCGTCTTCGCTGTGGTAACTTATGGTGATGTCCACATGGTTGAAAACATAATAAGTGTTTTTTCTGTTGAAATCAGCCTAAAGGAGTGGATAAAAATCATCATGTCAGAAGCCAGTCCGCATCAAAATGGCATCTCTCTACTTCTCTTGCTTAATCGCTTGGTTACTTGTAGTGAAGTCATTTTTAAATTGTTGATATTTCTTCAATCAGCTTAATATTTCCTCTTCGTCAATGTATTCCTGGTAACGTCTTCTAATGTTATATAAAGATTTAACTTATTGAAACTTTAAACTTAAAAATATACACTCAGCTAAAGGATTATCAGGAACACCATATTAATACTGTGTTTGACCCCCTTTTGCCTTCAGAACTGCCTTAATTCTACGTGGCGTTCTTTAAAAATGTTGGCCCAAATTGATAGGATAGCATCTTGCAGTTGATGGAGATTTGTGGGATGCACATCCAGGGCACAAAGCTCCCGTTCCACCACATCCCAAAGATGCTCTATTGGGTTGAGATCTGGTGTCTGTGGGGTCCATTTTAGTACAGTGAACTCATTGTCATGTTCAAGAAACCAGTTTGAAATGATTCGAGCTTTGAGACATAATGCATTATCCAGCTGGAAGTAGACATCAGAGGATGGGTACATGGCAGCCATAAAGGGATGGACATGGTCAGAAACAATGCTCAGGTAGGCCGTGGCATTTAAACGATGCCCAATTGGCACTAAGGGGCCTAAAGTGTGCCAAGAAAACATCCCCCACACCATTACACCACCACCAGCAGCCTGCACAGTGGTAACAAGGCATGACGGATCCATGTTGTCATTCTGTTTACGCCAAATTCTGACTCTACCATCCGAAAGTCTCAACAGAAATCGAGACTCATCAGACCAGGGAACATTTTTCCAGTCTTCAACTGTCCAATTTTGGTGAGCTCTTGTAAATTGTAGCCTCTTTTTCCTATTTGTAGTGGAGATGAGTGGTACCCGGTGGGGTCTTCTGCTGTTGTAGCTCATCCGCCACAAGGTTGTGGGTGTTGTGGCTTCACAAATGCTTTGCTACATACCTCGGTTGTAACGAGTGGTTATTTCAGTCAAGGTTGCTCTTCTATCAGCTTGAATCAGTCGGCCCATTCTCCTCTGACCTCTAGCATCAACAAGACATTTTCACCCATAGGACTGCAGCATACTGGATGTTTTTCCCTTTTCACACCCTTCTTTGTAAAGCCTAGAAATGGTCGTGCGTGAAAATTCCAGTAACTGAGCAGATTGTGAAATACTCAGACCGGCCCGTCTGGCACCAACAGCCATGCCACGATCAAGATTGCTTAAATCACATTTCTTTCCCATTCTGACATTCAGTTTAGAGTTCAAGAGCTTGTCTTGACCAGGACCACACCCCTAAATGCATTGAAGCAACTGGCATGTGATTGGTTAATTAGATAATTGCATTAATGAGAATAATATGTAAATAATAGTTCCTAATAATCCTTCAGGTGAGTGTACATACCGGTATATGGTTTTTATTGGGGAAAGTTACTTTTAAAACTAATGTATTACGATATTGCATTACTCCCTAAAAAAGTAACTAATTACCTTACTCAGTTACTTTATATGAAAAGTAATGCGTACTTTTGATTTACTTTTTTAACATGGGAGCTCACAACTCAAGTGTCTCTCTTACATTGATAACACAGGCGTCCTTTGGGTTTCCTTCTTGGTTTACTAGACATCCAATGGGAAATCCTGGGTTGCAGACTTGCTGCCCGTCTTCCACCAAATAACACCAAGTTACGGGCATGTTGTCAACAATCCTGCAAAACAAGTGTAAAATAAACCAAATCCACTAACCTGTTATGGAACCTGTAAAACCTTTACATACCCAGTAAAGCATAATATGCCAAACCCTAAGATGGCAAATAGGTATTGTGTCTTTTCTAAAAGGATTTGAGCATTGCATCTTGCTTATGCTAGTAACTGATAAAGCAAGATGACAACTTCCACAGTGCTACCACGCCTACTGTAGGCAAGGCATTCCATGTAGACTTACCAGTGGTGCTGGTAATTCAGCTCCATTCCTCTCTTTAGAAAGTCCAACTTTAACTTGTCTTCTTTTGTATTCTCATACACTATGGTGCAGACCTTCTCACATGCCTTGTTAGCCTTAAATGAAAACTAAGAAGAAAATTTCTAAAATCAGTATCTTCCATCCATCCATTATAAGAGAAACCAAGCACTAGAGTTAATTATAACATGCACATTCTGCAGAATGGTATCAAACCAGAATATACTGTTTAAAAACCAACAACATAATTATATAACGATATTGTATAAAAAAAGTCAAACAAAACACCTAGGACGAAGACTGTGTCAGTTACAGCTACATTTAGTAAAACTTGACAAACAAGATGCCAGAGGCCAGTTGCATAAATATAGCCATTATGTTAAGACAGTGTCTTAAGAACTAGTTTGACCAACTAGCAGTTAGTTAGGCGTAATCAGTCTTACTGTTTGGTATCAAAACAGACCAATGTACGTTTTTATGTAACTAACTTTAAAAAGTCTTGAAGAAAATAAATTGGATGGCTAACTTGTAAGACTAGTCTTAGCAGTTAATGCAACTCGCCATAAGTAGGTTGTACAATCTTTAAAATGTCACTGCTACATTAAAGTCGGCATGAAATGGAAGCCTTTTATTTCCCTGTTGTGTGAAAACGTGAAACGGCTTCATGAACAATACAAAAAAAGCAGGGCAGGGCTTTGTCCATCGGCGATTGATTGGATTGTTCTAGTTTGCTATTGCTATAATCTCATGTGAGTGAAAGATTGTCCTGTTCTTGAACCGAAAAACATTCTTTAGAGAAGAGATGTCATTGCAAATGGGAGGGGAAGTGATTTAGATTAAAGATTACAAGGGCAAATTCATTTTAAAAAATGTGCGGGACAAATCATTTATAATAAAAACTGCAATATACCATAAAAATAAGAATTGTCCATTTTGATTTCATTGTGATATTAAAGGTGCTGTATGTAAGGCTGTCAAACGATTAATCGCATCCAAAATAAAAGTTTGTGTTTACATAATATATGTGGGTGCACTGTTTATAATTATCTATATATATATATATATATATATATATATATATATATATATATATATATACACGTTTGTATATTTATTTAATATTTTCATGTATATACTGTATATAGATTTATATATAATTTATATTATACATAAATATAAATAGTTTATATATAAATAATATTTTTTTCTTAAATATACATGCATGTGTGTGTATTTATATAATTTATATAAAAAAAACACAACATAATTATACACAGTGCACCCACATATATTAAGTAAACACAAACTTTTATTTTGGATGCGATTATTCGCAATTAATCGTTTGACAGCCCTAGCTGCACGTTAACTTTTTAACTCTACTAAAGAATAAAAATGGCATATGTTTGCATATATTGAGTTCAAATACTTGTTTCTCCGAAAAACACTTCTACACCCTACTATTTTACTGTGCGTTTCCAGGCTGGAATGTTTGTTATTGTTTTGGTTTGTGATACTACACTTTGCCAATTTGAATTGTTCATTGCGCTCATTCATGTTGCGTGTGCTCTAACTGGCAACCTGATCACTGTCCAGTCTGAGGAGCAGGTGGACGTTCTTCAATATTTTTTTAATTCGACTGCAGTACCTATTTCGACCACTAGTTGTCATTCTTACATACTGCACCTTTAAAGATAAAATAGTCTACAAAAGTTAAAGTAAATCGAATTAAATTAAAATAAAAAAACAATAACTTATTAGGTGATGTCTGTACTATACCTTGTAAGGTGACGTCTCTATTCTTTCTCCAAACAACACCTGCCCAAGGTTCTCTGAGGGCCTTCTTTCATTCTCGTCTTTGCAAAAGTTAAACCTAAAGCAAAAATTATGCCCTCACTGATCAGTGCTTGTAACGAAATGCATGTAGCTGCTATATATAATGAATGAAGCTTATATGTAAATGTCAAGCATACTTACGCATCATATTCGTAAGGCAAGACTGATTCCACAGAGTCCAGTCTATTCACAAACAGCTGTATCTCAGACTGTGGGAATGACAGCAGGGGAGGTGGGTCAAGGGGACAGCTGACTATAAACATATCTATCTATCTATCTATCTATCTATCTATCTATAACAGAGAAAAGAGAGAGAGAGAGAGAGAGAGAGAGAGAGAGAGAGAGAGAGAGAGAGAGAGAGAGAGATGCTATCTAAACCTTTGTTATGTGCCAACTGTCTGTACATAATCATACGATAACAAGAAATGTAAGACAATATAAGCTCACCTGACATTCCTCCGCATCTCCCTTCGAGTTTTTCTCACAAAAACTGACTGGCGCTAAACCCGGAAGGTAGAATCCAACGCTTGAACTGACTAGAGTTAAACTAAAAATAAAACTCGAAATTAAAGACTTCATATTTCAAACCAGCGTCTTGTGAGGTTTCTGATTTACTCTGCTGGAGCAAACCATAAAACTAACCGACGATAATTCACAAAGAAAATCACTAAGACAACGAGCTCGCAGTTACTGCCTCAAGAAAGATTTGTATTAGTGTCACTTCCTTACTGTGCACATAACTCCGCCCCCCTCATGACTCATCCTCTAATCCCTCTACATCATTGATCCACAAAACCCGGCAGTTTTTTTTTATTAATATATTTATACAATCAATATATTTGATTAATTCAGTAGTTTTTTTTAAATAATTGTATTTTAATTTAACAATAGTAAAAAATGTATTTTTAATGTATTTGTTTTATTTCATTATCAACATTTTATAATATATTTATCTACTTTATTCATGAATGTATTAATTTGCTTTATTGTGTTCGGCTGGTCATGTCTGCTCCGTGAGGCGACCCGCTTCATACACACAACAGTTTTTGTTTAGCTTCAGATATGACTCTTATACCACTGTATATATTATTTTTATTATTATTTTTAAATCTATTTAAAACCATATTCAGGGTTTTTCCTGCATGAGACAATTATGTCCCCCGTCAAATTTCGGGCCGCCTCCGCCTCTCGGCAAAACTCAAGTCAGGCAGTGTTGTGCATGAACGCGTTCAATGAACGACGTTCACTGAACTCGTTCATATTTTCGCCGAACGCTGAACTGAACGAATCATTTTTCATACAATTAACGTGAACGAGAGCGTCGCTCACTCTGTCAGAAATTAATGAGCAGCACGCCACGCGCAGTTCACGCTCATTTGAAAAGTCAGGTTTTATCTCCAACCCCAGTTTTGAGTCGCCGAATCCATTTGTTTATAGATCACTGATTGAAAGTGTTTTAACTTACAATATTTGTAGCAGGGTATGTATATCCCTTGCTGTTAGTGCCGAATGTAGCCAAGTACACCTGGCTGCAGCCCGCAGATCGGGGTGGGGCTGCACCTGGGGCGGGGCTACACGTGCAGCTCCGCCCATAACAATTTCAATTGGTTAGTGACAAAGTGATGACGTCGATCGAGGCTGGGCCGCATTTGCAGTCCCGCCCAAAACGCTTCTCATTGGTTAGTGGCACAGCTATGACGTCGACGCCATGCACGGTAAACAGGAAATGAGGTTGAAAAACTCACGCGCTAAATCGCGCTGAAACCTCTCACGTAGATTTAACTCAGTCAGTCAACTCAGAGTTGATTGAACCAACTCATTTCAGCTGTTCTGTAACCGAAAACGCAGAGTTTCCTATCTCAGGGTAAGTCAACTCAGAGTTCAAGCTTTAACTCAGAGTTGGTTGAACCTCCTTATTGAAACGGGCCCCAGAGCAGAGGCAGTTTACAAAAAATAAATAAATAAGAGCATTGTCTTTTTGTGAATTGAGGAACATTCAGGTAAATGGTTTATTGCTTGTAAAAAGTGTTTGTTTGTTTTTTCAGCCAGTAGGCGCGTACACTTTCATGTGTACACATGATCTGGATTTTTTTTTTTACCACCTAATTTTGAGCCAGAAAACGTTCCATATTGACGTGCGGAGTGCACCAGATTAATGCATTTATCTTTAAAATGTGCATAATTTTCTTGCCATATTCTGCCATATTCATTTACTTGTGTAAAATTCATCAGTGAAAGCAATTTTAACATTTACCACTTAATGAGACAGTAACAGTTTGCAAACATGACAATAGAGGGCGCAAGAGACTTTTAACCCGTTAAGTTCCTCCCTCTTACCGTAGAATAAGTGACTGCACTGTGGGCGGATCGAAACCACACATTAGACACATATAAACCAGTAGACGCTTTGTTTCTGCCTATTGATCCTGAGGTGAGTAAATAGCTCAATCAAATACACTCATCATACTTATATTTTTGGTTTATTTATTTATTGATTGCAATTGCATTGTGCACGTTCAGTTCAATTCATGGCCTCATGTAGATTGTTGACGGCAAAGATGTTTTTCTATACGCACATTTCAATCGCCATTTTGAACATGTAAAAAGTAGCTTTATTCTCTTTTATATTTAAATCTAAAACACGATTTTTAGTGAGTGTGTGTTATGATTATATGAGGTTCTTCATCAAACATGTGTTGCAAGTTAGCCATATGGCCTGAAGATGTCTCAGGCTGCCAGTAGCCTTGTAATTTTAAGCGTCCGCCATTTTGTGAAGCATGCTTTGAAAACGTGTATGTAAATGCTATATAAAATGTTCGACCGAAACATTTAGTATCTTCAAAAGCTTTACTAATAAAAGTTCGCAGTGTTTGCACGTGATCCGCAGCAACTAACGGTTACGGTTGGCAAAACAGGGCCTATTAGCTAATGGTTGCTGAGTTAACTAAGTTACGCCAGAGAATGACGCTTTTCCATCGTCAAATAACTTATCTGTTCCAACTCCATTAACCGGTAACGTTACAGCAACACGTACATACTTTTTTTCATTGTGTTCTGCTATTATGCATGTAGTAATGTTGATAACCCATTTAAACAATTTATATTTTGCTCTCCCACTTGGTGAGGTTGGTCTATTTGCTGGTTTGAGGCCCCTTTTAGTTAGACTGTGAGACCACCAGTTTATGCTGGTTTTTAACTGTTCTCTTGTAATGTCTCTCTTCTTTAGTGGCAACAGTGGGAAATATGGCAGAGGCAGACCGACCAGGAAAGCTGTTCATTGGTGGCCTGAACACTGAAACTAGTGAGAAGGTCCTTGAAGCATATTTCAGCAAGTTTGGCCGAATAGCTGAAGGTAACAGTAGTTTTGTATGATCTAAATTGCTTGATAATTTAATTTTGCTTTGCAAGTGTTTATTTATTAATTTTTGGGCTGCTGCAACATGAGTTAAAAATGTTAAAGGGCTAGTTCACACAATTAAAATTCTGTCATCCTCATGCCATTCCAAAACCATAACGATTCAGACACGTTGATTAAACCACTAAATTCATATGGGCTTACAATCTCTTAATGAACATTTTGAACCATTAGAGTTTTGGGTAAATAGCATTTTCATGGGTTTTAAGTTACATGAGTGTGTCATTGGTGTCGAGTGTGACCATATTTGTCCTACCCCTTGTCCTTTGTAGTTCTGTTGATGAAGGATCGTGAAACAAACAAATCTAGAGGTTTTGCGTTTGTGACTTTTGAAAATCCTGGTGATGCTAAAGATGCTGCGAGGGAAATGAATGGAAAGGTGAGTAATGGTGTTAAGTTTACAACTTCACATTTGTAAGCTGTGATGATGGTTTGTGGTAGTGATCATCTTGAACTGATGTAGTCCACAATTGTCCTCTAAGAAGTTCTGAGCTTACATAATAGATTTGAAAAAATGCTTTTCAGTGAGCTTGTATATTTAAAAGCAACCATTTCCTAAACTTCGGTTATTTGTGTTTTAAGCCCCTTGACGGGAAACCGATTAAAGTGGAACAGGCCACCAAACCTCAGTTTGAGTCTTCAGGACGCCGTGGTCCACCAGTTTATACACGGAGTCGTGGCCCTTCCAGAGGTCCACGAGGGTCCAGAGGAGCACCAAGTGGAATGCGGGGACCACCAAGCAGAGGTACCATTCAAAACATTCTCTTTTCTTTTCTCTTGTTTGCAGTGATGACACTATTTTGATGATCTATTTGAAATGATTGTCTTCTAAGAAGTTCTGAGCCTACACTTTAAACATACTTGCTGCCAAAAATATTACCAAGGTAACGTAGAGATTGTAGAACCTTTTTTTAAAGGCATGTCTTCAAGAGGGCCGCCACCACTGAAGAGAGGCCCCCCAGGTGCGGAACGGAGGACCCCCACCCAAGAGATCCGCACCCTCTGGTCCAATGGGCAGGCGTTAGTTTGCCGAACACTGTTTTGTGCTCTTTTTATTGTTTGAACCATACAGTCATTGTTTTCTCAACGTATTTAATAGTGCCAGTATCCAGAGACCGGGACCCCTATGGCCCCCCTCGCAGAGATTCTCATGTCACGGCGGGATGATGGTCCTCCACCTCGTGATGACCACTACAGTAGTAAAGACAGGTGAGATGTAAAATCATTAATAATTTAGACCTGCTACAAGTTAGGCTTTCTCTGTTCAACTTCAAATAGCTGGATAATGCTATTTGTGGTGTGCTATAATAAAGTGTGGACACTTTCAACTTGCACAGCGGAGAGTGGGAGGGTCTGGTCTGTGTTAAGTGAAACTATTAAATCATTTTCATTATTTGACAGGATTATTAGAGAACTTTATGAAGAAAATTAAGTTATTTGAGTAGAAATAACAATCTAACTTCAATATTTACTGATACTAATATAACTTTTGTGATGGTCGGTTGCCAAATGCAATGACACAAGCTGTGCATATTTTGCAGTTATTCCAGCCGTGACTACATGAGTTCAAGGGACAGTCGAAGACTACGCTCCGGCACCACGTGATTATCCATACCGAGAATATTCAAGCCATTCCAGTTCTAGAGATGACTATGGCTCAGGATCCAGAGGTTACAGGTATGTTAACCGGTGTGTTCGAACTTCATGAAGGTCTGCGCAGATTGGTCGGCAGCTGTCTTGAAAGTGCACGCCGGTTAGAAATTGTCCGAACTTGATGCAACGCCCCATTATTGATTTATGCCATCAAAGTACAGAAAGTAGCCGGAGAACTCGGCCAGCGCAGCTGCACAAGCTCTGACGTCACAGCTGTTCACAATTCTCCAGATTTACCGCATAACAACAATCATGTGTTTCATGTTAATTCTCACCTTTAGTTCCACAAGCTCACAAATCTGTTTTATAATAGTAAACAGTCATGCAGTTGTGATTTTATAGTGTCATTGATTAAAAATCGTTGACTCCACTTCATTGATATAGGCTTGAACTTTATTCTTGTTCAAACAGATGCTGTATGAAGCATTCAAGAATTGAATGAAAATGTGTCTGAAATATCTGTATTTGGCAAATATTGCACTTATTTCACTTCAACTGTGGTAAAGTATGCAAACACCACGTGAGCGGTCACTACAGGAACCAGAAAGTGTCCGACTTGCGTCTCGGTTTGCAGCTTCGGCATGCGGCAACTCGCCGATTGGTTACATCCAGCTGACGTCGAACACGCCTAACATCTATTGTCAAATGTATTTGATGGCAGTTTGAGAATCCAGACTAATGTTTCATTGTTTCTCAGTGATCGCGACGGCTATGGTGGAGGACGAGAGCCCCGGGGTTACATGGAACGCCCCAGTACAGGCTCCTATAGAGACCCTTACGACGGTTACGGTAAGATTCAACCTTAAGTGTGGTGAAAAGGGTAATGGGGCTCTACTCAAACCGCCTGTTTTGGGCCTGGAAAGGGCTGCCTCGTGTGATTGCCAAAAAGTGGAAACATCAAACGTGGCATCTTTTCATCGTGAATTCCAACCAAAATCGCACCAACAAGGATTCTCTTGCAAGCTGTTTTTTGCCGCCCAAAAGTCTGAGTCGTTCCAGTAGCTCTGTCCGAACAACCAAGAGAGATGCAGTACTCAAACTACAATCTATCTGGAATTCAATCCAAACCAAGGAAAGCGCATTTACTCAACAATGACGTGTCAAAGGCATCTGAGTGGTCAATTGTCTACACTCCGGTTGGGTAGTTCAGTTATTTTAGGTTTATGTAGTCCCACCCAGAATCTAGGATCCAAATTTGTTCTAGCCCCATTTGGAAAGTTTCTAACATTTGAGCTAGACGTGATGCAGACTTAGGGAAATGGGCACTTGAGATCGCAGTATCATGCAACAAATGTTTAAGTAAAATTTTGCCAATTACATGACCCCGTTGACCCTGCAGGTAACTCACGCAGCGCCCCACCCTCAAGGGGTCCCCCTCCGTCCTACAGTGGGAGTGGCGGAAGCAGTCGTTATGACGACTATGGCAGCAGTTCCCGGGATGGATATGGCAGTCGCGACAGTTATCCCAGCAGTCGGAGTGACCCGTACTCCACTAATCGTGGTGACAGACCGGGTAGGCAGGAGCGGGGACCGCCCCCTCTTGAAAGAGGCTATCCTCGTGAATACAGCAGCTCGAGCCGTGGGGCACCTCGGGGTGGTGGCCGCGGCGGCGGTCGGGCAGATAGAGGAATGGCCCGGAGCCGATACTGAGAAAAAGGGGGGGGGAGAAATTGTGGCTCCTCATTGAGACTTTCAAAAGACTTAAGATTCAAAGGAGCGCCCTTTTAAACTCTGGACTTCAAGCTTCAGTTTAAAGCTGTACACAGTTGTGGAGGTTTTGTCCTTTTTAAATGCAAAGTTTATTTTCCCTTGCCCACATCCCATTTAATGGTACTGTTGCAAATCTGTGTTCTTTTTGTATACTAGTGATTTGTTAAACCTGCAATTCCCTAGCGTATGGCTTTCATTTACCAATAAAATGTTTTTATTTAAAGACCTTGAGCAACACTTTTCAAGAGAATGAGAAAACTAAAGTGTAAATATCTATTCACCTCTTCGCACCCAATTGCGCTTAATATAGATGCAATGCAGAATATTCATGTAGGCATGATTGTTCACATTGTTGAGGAATGGACAAATGTCACCTTTTTCCAAACTCTCTGGGTGTAGTTTTCCTCAGTGCAAATGGATCCTTCATCACAAAGCCTAAACATTGACGTCTTGCATCGACCAATCCAAAGACAACCAAAATGCAAGAAACAATTCAGCACCACAGATATAACCTGCCAACAGCTGGTAAGCAAAGCAAACCCTTTTGTTCTGGTATAAGTCAAGTCTCTGTGGTGTTAATTTGCAGCCTGAAGGTTAGTGTAATTTAGTCAAACATCGTCTTGCCCTGGCTTTTTCAAATGCAATCTGAAACGCTGTTTCCAACATTAACAAAACCTCATCTCTGCCTTCAAAGGAGTCTGATCCCTCCCCAACCACTGGATCACTGAGTTTAGGAGGTCTTAGTCTCAGAAAAATCAGTCAATTCTGTTGCACTAAAGGAGAATGTCTGGATTATTTTTTTTTTGCCCCTTTCAAATGAGAAATGGCCTGCTTTTTCTTTTTTCTAAAGGATATTAAGATGAATCTTCTCAATGGATCTATCCCTACAGTCAAATATAAACCACATAGCTGCAAAACCTCTTGAAACTTCCCAGTGGAACCGTTTTGAAATTGTAAATACTCGTAGTGTTAAAACCAGAACCGCTTGCAAGCATGCCATATCTAACAAAGGAGACCACACGGAGAAAGACTGCACTCTATCAACAAACCTGGAAAACCTTTCAGATTGGGTCATTATTTTAAAGAATATATGTCCCTTATGCTGAGCTACAACAGTTTGCTGATTGTAACACTCTTGTTGCAGGGTGAATGGAGGAAAGGGAGTTTGATGGTAAATCGTACATGAATGCATCATTGCTGATCAGGACCTGTTGTCATTGTGGATGAGCCATAAGCCTTTCTGAAGATGCAGGTATGTTAAAGACCTTAAATCCTTACAAATTGATAACTTGCAGCATAATTATTATAATTTCTTTTTCATTACCTAGATCCAGAATCTCGGTGTTCTTTGGAGGCTGCTGTTTGAGACGTTTACTTTAGATGGAGTACTGCAGATGAATTGCATTGACCCCTTCCTTTCAATAAACAATCCTTTGAGTTGAAGTTAATGTATTACTTGTCTGTTTCTTAATTCCCACCATAATAGTGGTGTATAGGTATGATGTCAGTGTTCACCCATACTGCATACAGGCCAGTTTAATAAAATACTACAAAGTTGAACAGTATGTAAAGTTCCTGTGGCATTTAAAGCAAAAACCGTTACTTAAGTATCACTGAAATGTCAGAGCCTCTATGTTGGTAATGAAGCAGACATCCACTGGAGAACTAAGTGGCGTGGCTGAATGGTCGTTGTAACATACAGAAAAAAGCAGAAGCGCGACGGATGTGGGTAGCATCTCAACACAAATAGTGAGAGCCGGCGCACCAAGGGTGCAGCTAAATCTAAAAGGCCCATTGAGCCTAAAATATGAACCCCGAGGAGCAGACTGTTACGTGGCTAATAACATTAGGTGTTCTCAATTCACCCAAAAAGAATATCGCTGATCCTGAGGAATTTCTGAAAACATCTCTCAGAGATGGGGTCGTCCTGTGTAAGCTTATGGAGCGGCTGCTGCCTGGAGCCACCTTAAAGGTAAGTTATTATATGCACATGTAACGTTATTTCTTTCATCAAACAGTCGTAAACATTAGTGGATTGTATATAATTTAATGCAACCGCAGCAAATAACTGCCATGCGGAACTGACGGTGCACGATGTCCATGTCAAGACGCTACTGTTGGGGACAATTTAAGATGCTCTATATTGTGCAAATATAAAATACGTTGTTTAAAAAAAGTTAAACTAACGTTACGCGATGAATGTGTATTTAACTAGGTTTATTCAGGGCGCACAATTTAAGCGAGATGCATCTGACTTCCTGTTACATGAGAAATTGTTCCGCATTCTCAAAAATGTTCAAAAAAAGTCCTTGT
The DNA here is from genome assembly GCA_030378365.1 of Hybognathus amarus. Classification (NCBI taxonomy): domain Eukaryota; kingdom Metazoa; phylum Chordata; class Actinopteri; order Cypriniformes; family Leuciscidae; genus Hybognathus; species Hybognathus amarus. The sequence goes on along the minus strand of JAQIUQ010001048.1, from coordinate 683,279 downwards.
CAATCTACCCCTTTATATAAAATGCCAAGGACATTTGTAAAGCAATATTCTTCTGTGTAAAAGCCATTTAACTGTCATGAGATCTCTCAGATCATTGAATGTCTTTCTGAGTGTGCCTCTGCTGCTAACAAGTAACGTTACCAAATTCAACTCCCCTTTTTTACTCATTACACACAGGATCGTTATTAATTAGATCGCATACGGTATATATTTTGATCTTTGCTGAATAACGTTCGTTTAAAATCGATTTAAACTTTGAATTCATGTTTCGATGCAGGGACGTAATAACGAATGTGCTGATCAATACAACTTGACAGAGAAAAGTTTCTCTCTTTTTAAATAAAGGTCCCTTTATAAGTTTTGTTGGTTCGTGTCTTCTTTCCTTTCTTTTTATAATGTTCCATATCGCTTTACGGATTTTACGACGGTTTCAAATAAATATTTTTCTGTAAAAAAATCCCAAATATTCGAATTGTTCTTTGGAGTCGGATCTTTTTAATGATTTGAATTAGCCTGTTCGCAAAACGTGACTGAACGATTCGTTAAAAAAACTTCAGCTAAGCTTTCACTTAAAATAATTAGTATAGTGTTAATGCAAATTAGATTTGAATTTAAATGAGTAGCTAAATCACTTCTGCCGCCTTTTTTGTATATTTTATGTAGCCCATATTATGGTCAATGCGAAAAAAAGAATTGGATTTGGAGCCGGTTCTTTGAAACGAACTGTTTGAAAGAATCGATTTGTTGAAATGAGTCGGATTTGCCATCACTAGTTAGCGGTCCAAGTAGAATCTTGCTGAGCAAACATCGTCACTTCCTGTTAAATATATTTTCCTGGTACGACAGGGCCCAATGAGATCAAGCAGATGTGTGTGTGAGAGAGTGTGTACTATGGCGAAGCTCACGCAAAGAAATAGTAACAGTATACTGAACGCCAAAGAAATTTAGCAAGCGATACAGGACAGCAGTGGCTGGGTACAATGTGGCTCATAGGCTAGGCTGACATTCACATCTAAAACGAGATCTTGTTGATCTCTCTTTGCTTTGCAGTGTGGTTGAAGCAAAGTTGAGATTATTTACATCCTCATTCTTTCATTGGTTACAGTATTCAACTGAACCCAGATGCGAATCGGCCTGCATTGCAAACATTCGGGAGTTTCTAAAAGGATGCCAGTCTCTAAAGGTTGAGGTAGGATACTTTTTATCTTCTTTTCTGTGTTTTGTATCACCCGAATGCCTTTGAGGAACACAGCTGAGTGTGTATAAAATATGCGACCCCTAGGCTGAGGATCTATATTACAAACAAAATCAGTTCTGTAGTGTATGTGCATGAAAAGACATTTCAGATTAAAGCTTTGCCTATATAAACATTGCTTTTATGAAGGAATGATTTACTTAGACTCTTATTAATTTATATTTAATAATATATTTAATAATTTATATTGGTAGGCTAGGCTATCTAGAGTACTTCTCTCTTCTGCCCATCTAATTTAGTTTAGCTCTCCCTGAGGACAGACAAATAAATAGCAGGGTTTTGTTTTGGTTTTGCACATGTGATCTTCAAATATGCCAGTAAACAAGATTGCTCATAATACTAGCTCTTTTGCATGTGCATTTCTTTTATTATGGTTATTATGTTCTTGAGCTGCAGCAACATTACAGACGTCTCAGGAAGATGGTCAGGAATTATACCAATCACAGTAAACATTGTCAATCTGCATTGTCTATTATTGACACAAACACATAGCCAGACTTTGATGCCACACCCTCTGCATTGATAGTGTTCCTGTACTAAAACTTTGGGCATAATGTGGTTATGGACTTATAAACTGTGCACATGTGGTGAACATGACTTATTAGTGTCATGTTTCTTGTTTATATGTAATGTTTAGTTATGACTTTGTTAAAGTACCCCTGCAGCCAATCATTTTATCCCTTAATCTTTGATAATATAAATGGCATATTTAATTTTTTTTTATTGAATGGTTTTGGCTTCACTTATTATGATGCGTTCGGCACACTTGAACTCTGCACCTTTTCTTGGAGTTTATATGGGTCAATAAATTATACAGGATTGTCTACAAGTCGGTGTCTCAGTAATGCATTTTATATATCACATTTTGTAAAGTTTCCAAAGATCAGTGATAAACAGATGGGGTTTTTTTGAGTAGCCAACACAGATGGGAGATTTGTCCGATTACAAATAAGATACATGCATTTAAATATAAACAAACACTTTTTTTGCACAAAATGCATGCATGGAAAATGTAGGCTATGCGTGGACAATGCTCTCTGCAAATTTTGGCGCTGAACACTATTAACCAGTCAATCAGGATTAGATCTATATTAAATCAACAAACGTTTATATTCGATTTAACAGCACAAAAAAACTATATTTTGATCATGTCATATATATCGTTATTGGTGAAAATGTGAAGAATGTTTCGATATAAATTATGTCGTCATATCTGGTTTGAAGAAAGCTCCAGTTTCATGCTCTGTTAAAGGCCCAATGGGCATATAGTTGATGCAAGTCATGTGACTGGACAAACAAGCCAGGCGCATAACTTTCACTTCTGCTTCTAAAGGAGCTGCAAACGAGAAGTATCGTAGCACAAGATTAAGCTTGATATGAGCCATTTTAAACTACTGATGAGAGAGAAATGCAAACTACAATTAACAAATGTTCTAAAGCAAAAGGTAAAGTGCAATCTATAAACTGAACTGACTGCTGAAGTTGCTTAACTGTTCATCTTGTTGCAGCCTTTGAAACGGTGCTCAGCAAATACAAGGACATGCACTTCTTGCATTGCTGTGTAAATGCTAATATGTTTTATTTAACATGTGAAACCGTACCCTTAACAAGAAAGGCGATAGCTTTCTGTACCCAGCGACCGACAGGGCCTTGTTGACCAAACATCAAAAAATGTGGGTCACACTAAAGATGTTTTCCATAACCATTGAGATTGGTGTAGCGATTCACGGATGTAGTTTGATGCATCGATCAAATGACTAATGATATGATGTAATGTGGAAAAAATCCATATATATTTAAGTTTTATTTTTAAGATGTATATTTCTTCCATTTTTTTTTAAATGATTGAAAACCTTTTTAAAGGGTTAGTTAACTCAAAAATGACAATTATGTCATAATGAAGATATTCTTGATTCAATTTGAGAGGTGGATCACTACTGCATAGGCTCCTAAAGGATTGAAAATTGACGGCCCAGAAAGTCATTGAAGAAAATGTTTAAAAATTACATGTGACTACAGTCAGTGGCTCAACAAGTATAAGTTTATCAAGTGACACAAATACTATTTGTGCAAAAAAACAAACAAAAATAACAACTTTATTCTAGGGATGCTCCGATCGATCGGCCGGAGATCGGTATCGGCTGATCATAACAATTTTTGACTCAATCGGTACTCACTAACTTGGCCGATCTTACAAACCAATCGCGATTTGATGACGTCAACGCGCGAGGACGTACGTGATACTTATATTGGAGAATGTTTAATTAAACCTTATTTGTTACATCAGACTTCTCCATGTTGGAGTTTAAATGTTTCTATTTATTTTATTCTCTTTAACATTGAACAATGTTTAATTAAACCAAATGAGTTGTATCAAACCACTTCAATTTGTTCTTTTAGGAGTTTAAATGTTGTTTGATTTTTTATTTATTTATTTTGTCCTGCTCAGACTTGTATTGGACGATGTTTAAGTTACATCCGACTTCTCCATTTTAGGAGACTAAATGTTTATTTCGTCCTCCACAATATTGGACAATGTTTAAATAAACCTTATGAGCTGCATTAAACTGTTCCATTTTGTTTATTTGTCTTTTATTAAGTCAATTAAGCATCGGAAACAGTATCGTTATCGGCCGATCACCATGACAAGAAATCGGTACTCGGTATCGGCTGCAAAAATCCTGATCGGAGCATCCCTACTTTATTCGATTATTCCTTTTCTTGCTTGTAGGCCTGGAATATTTAGGCTATACATTTTCTTCATTGACTTTCTGGGCCATCAAGTTTCAATCCTTTAGGCAGCCTATGTAGCAGTGATCCACCTCTCAAATTTAATTAAAAAAAAGGGCTGTCAAACGATTAATCATGATTAATCGCATCCAAAATAGAAGTTTGTTTGTGTTTACATAATATATGTGGGTGCACTGTGTATAATTATTTTACAAATATAAATACACACACATGCTTGTATATATTTAAGAAATATTTTCATGTATATACTGTATATAGATTTTTATAAAACGGGTAGTTCGAATCCTTGATTCTGATTGGTCAAGAGCTGTGCTTTATTCACGATGAAACACGGCTACGACCGCTTCACCCAACGGTTCTATTGATCGCTGCGCAACACTGCGGTTCTATGTTGTTTTTATTTGAGCTTTCATGCATTTTACACATTGGAACGTTGTTGCTGTTCACGCTCATGGACTATTTTTTCCAGCGGAAGGTAGGCTTTTAGTGATTTTAATTCAAGAAAGTTGCACTTATATTGTTTTTTACTTTAATATTGTGTGGCAACCGTTTTATAAAAGCAATAAGATACTCGAGGCAAGTGCTGTATCGTGAAATAATTAACAGCTGAAGGGGTTGCAGGCACTCCGCTTCGCGTCGTGCCTAACAACGCCCTTCAGCTGTTACTTATTTCACGATACAGCACAGCCTCTCGTACCTTATTGCTTACATATATAATTTATATTATATAATATAAATATTTTACATATAAATTATGTTTTTTCTTAAATATATATGCTTGCGTGTGTATTTATATATATACAAAATAATTATACACAGTGCACCCACATATATTATGTAAACACAAACTTTTATTTTGGATGCGATTAATCACGATTAATCGTTTGACAGCCCTATAAAAGACGATTGGTCTTACGGGGTTGGTACAGCATGGGGTGAGTAAATAATGACTTAATTTTGATTTTTGGGTGAACTAACCCTTTAATTGTGAATGTCCCATATGGTATACAGAATTTACAATTTTCCGAGAGTTCAACTACATGTTCATGTTATGATTGCATTTGTTAGTTTATAAAAAATATAACTGGTTGTGTAAAATAGACATACTATATCTTGAGGTATCTGACCTACTTCGGCTGCTTCTTCTTCTGGCTCTGTGGACAGTTTTTCCTGTCTTTGACTTGTGTCTTTCCCTTAGGGCTTTGATCCAGAGAGCTTATATACTGGGGAAAACTTCAACAAGGTTCTGTCAACACTCTCAGCAATAAACATCGCCACTCAAGGTAATTCGTAATATTATGGATATGTTCTTTAATAATATTTGGTGTCTTCTCGTTTTGAGTACTGTAGGCATCTGCTTTGTTTTCTCATTGGTGAGTTTCTTCTTCCTCCCCAAGTGATAGTCGTGTTAACACTTCTGAGGGTTTTGCTAGACCGAGCAGACAGTCTAAAAGACGGCATTGTGTGCAAGCCTTGTGTAAAAGACATATTTAGAAAATTAGGTCCTGCTGGTCACTTATAATCTAGGAAGAATGTCTCTGTTTAAATCAGGATTGCAGGCACTCCATAATCACTCAGTGTTATGATTCTGGTGGAAATGAGCCACATCTTTCCTGTTGCATGTTCCCAGAGGACCTGTGGCAACAACTGTCTTCCTTCATCCCACTACCATCAGCTGCGTTTGTTTGTTTTTAAAGTAGATATAATGCATTGTTTCTACAGTGAACATATTTTAATTCCATTATCAGTTCAAGTTCATTTTTAGATATCCCATCACATTTCAATGCAAGTTTATCTTGGTCAAATGCACAGAAGGCCATTTAATTCAGTTGAAGAGTGCAGTAAACATGAGATACAAATCACATTTTTCTCAGGATGAGGATGACTGACCTCTTGTATTTTCTTTGTGAACGTCAAGTCGTGATTTGTCTGGGGTCGTGCTCGCATTTGTGTCTTTCAGCTGCAGCTGCTCCCAACTACTGGAGGCAACAGACAGTTGCTTTTTGTAGGGCCTGTCCGGGCGGCTGACAGTATCTGCATAAGCATGTGGAATTCATGAGACATGTAGTTATTCTCAGTTTTTGCTTCCTTGTCATATGTTTCCCACTCTTTTCTGTGGCTGTTGCCTTAAAATTGTGTCCTCCCCATATATATATATATATATATATATATATATATATATATATATATATACAGCTATGGAAAAAATTAAGAGACCACTGCCAAATCAGCAGTTGCTCTGGATTTATTATTTATATTATAAATAATAAATCCAGAGCAACTGCTGATTTGGCAGTGGTCTCTTAATTTTTTCCATAGCTGTATGTATGTATATATATATATATATATATATATATATATATATATATATATATATATATATATATATATATATTCTTTGATGAATATAAAGTTCAAAAGAACAGCTTTTATCTGAAATGGAAAGCTTTTATTACATTAAACACTACCCTTTAAAAGTTTTGGGTCAGTAAGAATTTGTATTTTATTTTTGGGGGAAATAAATAAGAAATCAATACTTCTATTCATCAAGGATGAGTTACATTGATGAAAATTTACAGTAAAGACATTTACAATGTTAGAAAAGATTCTAATTAAATAAATGCTGTTCTTTGAACTTTCTATTCATCAAAGAATCCTGAAATAAAAATGTAAAAAACTGTTTTCAACATGGATAAAAATCATACATGTTTTTGGAGCATAAAATCATCATATTAGAGTGATTTGTGAAGGATCATGTGACACTGAAGACTGGAGTAATGATGCTGAAAATTCAGCTTTTTTCAGAGGAATAAATTACATTTCAATATATATTAACATAAAAAAAGTCATTTTAAATTGTCATAATATTTCACAATATTACTGTGTTTTTTGTGTATTTTTTATCAAAAAATTGCAGCCTTGGTGAGCAGAAGAGACTTCTTTTAAAAACATAAAAAATCTTACCGATCTTAAACTTTTGTCGGGTATGTGTGTGTATATATATATATATATATATATATATATATATATATATATATATATATATATATATATATATATATATATATATATATATATATATATATATATATATCAGTATAAATATTGATTGGTTGATTTTGTGTCCTAGAAATATATATTTTTTAATATTTTTTAATTAAGTCTCGTTTGCTTAAAGTTGCATTTATTTGATCAAAATACATTTGATTTCTTTTTAAACATGTAATTTATTTGGCACTAATTAGATAGATGGCAAAGCTGAATTTTCAACAGCCATGCCTTTAATCTTCATGTCCCATGATCCTTCAGCAATCATTCTAATATACTGATGTTTGTAAAAATTTAGTGCTTTTTTCAGGATTCTTTGATGAATACAAAGTAAAAAAAAATATATATTAAAATTATGTTATAATTATAATTTGTTTTTACATTCATTTTGGATCAATTTAATGCAACAGTACTGAATAAAACTGTTAATTCTTTACAAATAAATTGAACAAACTACTCAAATGTGCCATCCATGTCAAATGTTTGTGGAATGATCACCCCAGTGCACAATAATGTTTATTTTATGGAGGAAAAAAAATCAGGATATTCTTCCAAAATTAACTTTTTCTATTAGATGAAAAGTCATTCATGTTTGGATCAATGTTACAGTGAATAATCTAAAGGTGCAGTGTTTAGATTTTAACGGCATCTAGCGGTTCGGTTGCAAGTTGCACTAATGGCTCAGCCCACTGCTCAAACGGGACAAACATATCGTCTGAGACAGCAGAGAATAGCCAGAGTAAGCCAAGTTTCTGTACCACAGTCCATTATAAACCACATCTTGGATAAAGTTCATAAAGTAGGGCTGCAACAAACGATTATTTTGATAGATTATTACGATTATTAAAGTAGGGCTGCAACAAATCGATTATTTTGCCAGCTAATCATTGAAGGGTCAGTTTACCCAAAAATGAAAATTCTGTCAGTATTTACTCACCCTTATGTTGTTTCAAACCTCTATGTGTTTATTTGTTCTGCTGAACATAAAGGAAGATATTTGGAAGAATGTTTTAATCAAACAGATCTCAATCCCCATTGACTACCATAGTAGGAAAAAATACATACTATGGTAGTCAAAGGGGATTTAGATCTGTTTGGTTAAAACATTCTTCCAAATATTTTCCTTTGTGTTCAGCAGAACAAATAAACACATAGAGGTTTGAACAACATGAGGGTGAGTAAATACTGACAGAATTTTCATTTTTGGGTGAACTAACCCTTTAAGTTTGAAATGATTATTCAGCTTTTTCAATTAGTTAAAACACTTTGAAATAGTGGTTTTAATTAACTTGGAGCCAACTAAACAGGTCATTCTCTTTAAGTTTAACTCAAATCACACACAAATGCTCTCTAAGCATTGTTTAATAAGCCCACTGCTTTTCATAGAACTGAAACAGAAAAAGGGCCATTACTTCAGGACACAAAAAGGGTAAAATATTAATCTGCAAACCATTATTAAAGATATAAAATTACAATCGTTTTTTTACATGAGAATTGAGCTGACAGAGATGTTCTCATTCACCTGTTAATTTACAGAATGAAAAAGAAAACGTAACTGCCATGATGATATTATTCCTAACATCACCTTTTGTAAGTCTTCATGATTATGGAACAAAATACAGGCGAGTGATACGACTGTAATACCTAATAGCGTTACAATCATAAAAACAGCCCTGACTCCTAAGCTCAATCAAGCTTTATTATATGCAAAATAAATCATCATATTACTGTAATTATATTATTATTGATGATATTATTACTATTAGTAGTATTGCATGATCTAATAAAGATATTTACCACTAGTCTAATTAGCTCCAGCTGGAGAACACTCACCGGCTCCTCTTGTGTAGGGGATGTTTCCGCTTTAGTGCTCCAACATGCATGTTGTGCTCCGGTAAAAAGCAAGTTCTGCCTTGCATGTATTTCACATGACAGCATTGTTGGTTTTAAGTTTTGGTAAACTTTGCCAAACCTTGCTAGTTCGGATTCGTTTGTACTCGTCATAATTCGCGCTGTTTTTTCTTTCACCGCACTTGCATTTATATGGGGTGCATTTACACTCTAGCGCCAAAGCGCCGTAGCGGTCAAATCGCGATATTGCACGCCCTTACATTAGGTCACGTGAGATCAAACGACTACTCGACAACAAAGATATTTGTCGTATAAAGTATAAAGATTGATTGGTTGATTTTGTGCCTAGAAATATATATTTTTTATATTTTTGAATAAAGTCTCGTTTGCTTAAAGTTGCATTTATTTGATCAAAATACATTTGATTTTTTTTAAATGTAATTTATTTGGCAGTAATTAGATGACAAAGCTGAATTTTCAACAGCCATGCCTTTAATCTTCATGTCCCATGATCCTTCAGCAATCATTCAAATATACTGATGTTTGTAAAAATTTAGTGCTTTTTTCAGGATTCTTTGATGAATACAAAGTAAAAAAAATATATATTATAATTATGTTGTAATTATAATTTGTTTTTACATTCATTTTGGATCAATTTAATGCAACAGTACTGAATAAAAATGTTAATTCTTTAAAAATAAATCGAACAAACTACTCAAATGTGCCATCCATCTCAAATGCCATTAGTTATTGTGTTTGTGGAATGATCACCCCAGTGCACAATAATGTTTATTTTATGGAGGAAAAAAATTCAGGATATTCTTTCAAAATTAACTTTTTCTATTAGATGAAAAGTCATTCATGTTTGGATCAATGTTACAGTGAATAATCTAAAGGTGCAGTGTGTAGATTTTAACGGCATCTAGCGGTTCGGTTGCAAGTTGCACTAATGGCTCAGCCCACTGCTCAAACGGGACAAACATATCGTCTGAGACAGCAGAGAATAGCCAGAGTAAGCCAAGTTTCTGTACCACAGTCCATTATAAACCACATCATGGATAAAGTTCATAAAGCCATAGTCAGGTGAGGATCAAGGGTCTTAGTATCTAATATAATAGTAATCGACTGATTGTCAGCACATTTTTCCCCACATAGCAAACCCATAATACAGCGAGGGAGAAGAACTGCAAGAAACTATCTAACTACATTTTTTTTCTAACAGGGTAATAAAAGTTTAGCTGGCTAATATGAGCTGTTATGCTGTAAGGCTGTGGCTGAGCTGGTTGTAGCGAAAAGCATTGTTTATACTTGACTCATCCGCATGAGCGCAAAGGTGCGCCAAAAAAAATGACGTGATTGTAACAGCATGATGCGCCTTCTGGGAGGAGATTTAGGGCTCATCGCTGCAGATTGAATAGATTTAAAAATTCAGTAAAAAATTTGGTGTCTGTAAAGATGTTAAATAGTGGCGGTATGGAGCTGTAATTGTAAATTGCTACTTCTTCGTTCTATTATTGTCTTATTTGTTGATTATTGTGTGTTATTTGTGTACTGACTGCAGCATGGGTGATGGCCTGAGACAAATTTCCCCCAGTGGGATAATAAAGTTTTACCTTGCCTCCGCATCCTCTCAGACAGTAGACACCATTTACTACACAAATTAATAAATGATAATGAATAAAGAATATAGTTTTTTTTCTCTGGTTTTGAAATTTCTTCGTGATCGACTTAAAGGAGAACTCCGCGGAGACAATGAACCTTTGGTCTAATAAAACATCGGTACCTAGTCAATCGTTCTCTGAGTTTTGTTTTCATGATAATTCGAATGTAAAGAGTTTTATCTCTAAAAACTGTTTAGCGTGTAATGCTAGCACTGGGGGCATTGACTCAAGTAAAAAGAAATCGCTAGTTTATACCACTAACAAGGCTCAAAATAGCCCCACACTAACGCAATAACATAATGAGTGTCTATACATGCAAAACGAAGCATTGAGAACTTTGTAAGAGTACAGACCGTTTAATAAGAAAATACGTTATAAAGACAGTTCACTCCACGTATACAGACAGGAGCCATCTTAGAATATAGTCTCGATAAGTCGATCCCCGAACGCCGTTCATACAGTTTAAAAGTTCGCTGAACTTCAAACAGTTCAGTCACTAAGCTCACGAACGTTCGTGGTTTGAGGCTTATCGAGACTATATTCTAAGATGGCTACTGTCTGTATACATGAAGTAAACTGTCTTTAATAGCTGTATTCTTCTTATTGGGCAGTGTCTATAGCACTTTACAAAGTTCTCAATGCTTCATTTTTGCATGTTATGGACACTCCATTTATGTTACTGTGTTAGTGTGGGTCTAGTTTGAGCCTTGTTTAGTGGTATAAACTGGCGATTTCTTTTTACTTAGTTCAATGCCCCATTGCTAGCATTATATGGCTCAAACAGTTTTTAGAGATAAAATTCTTTTACATTACAGATTGTCATGAAAACAAATCTCAGAGACGATTGACTAGGTCCTCGAAATGTTTTATTAGACCAAAGGTTCATTGTTCGACCAGAGTTCTCCTTTATAAATGCTTCCATGATCGTTCTTGTCGACCGCGAATTGACGGGTTTGTAACTCCTGTAACATTACTGTTTTACGGTCAGTAGTACTAATCAGCTGATTGTCAAAGCCATAACGCAGCAGGGAGAAGAACTATGTGAAACAATCCAACTACATATTTTACACCATTGACAAGGGAAAAGTCACTACTCCTGGTGTCTATGGCTAGCTTCTAGCTTTCTGCGGCTTCTCTTTCAAGGTATGAACGAAACGTGCTCTGTAGCGCCGTTTGTTCGCTGTCGGCTGCGGTAGAAACATGACGTCACAATATGTCGACCTTCATAGAAGTGGGTGCCCACGGTTAAGTAGATATAAATATCTCATTCTAAGGTATTGAAAACAACGGTTCATTGAGTAAGGTCTTTATACATCACTGAACACATAGTTATTGATCTTATATTGCATTGCTGTCAATAGATCCTCAGAAATATTACACATTGCACCTTTAAGAATTTTTATTTATGAGCAAAAATGCCTTTATCAGCGCCTGAGTCAATGGCTTGTTTATTATTCATAAAAAACGCTCTTATTTATTGATAGAATATTCAAATGTAATCCTGTTTACACATGACCCAACTTTAAACGCTTGCAAATAGCTTTGCAAACTCGCTATATTGAAGATATGTGTTAGTTCTTAAGAATGACTCACTAATAGAGGCAGATCGATTTGACTGGATTTGTGTGAAAGATCTCTATGATGAAACAGCGAGGGTTTCACTCTGAAGTGTGCTCAAGGCATAGAGAAGACGTTCCCTGGCCTGGCTTTATCTGAATTCTCTGTTGTGTTTGCTGTGGAAAGCTTGGAGCAGGTTCACACACACTGTTTGTGCGCCATGGGTGTTCGGAAAGATCCTGCCGTGAAATCCAGCAGACATGCTGAGCTTTTATTGTGTATATGGAGCAGGCGAGAACAGCGACGTGTGAGTCAGTGAAGAGCCCCAGAGGCCCCTGCAGCGCTGGAAATCTGTCAGGACCCAAAGTGTAGCAAACAGGGCACCTGACTGTTTGCTTCTGTCGCTGCATACTGCATGCCTCCTCATCCCTAATCGTCTTCTATTTATGAACAACATATTGCTCATAGCAAATTAATACATGCCAGTCATGCAAATTTGCCGTAAATATGCAATGTCTTTTTATGACTCAATAGTATACTATGTTTCAGGCCTTGCATTGGGTGTACTGGAACATACATTGTCTGTCTGTCTTGATACTTGTCATCATATACCAGAGACAGTGGAGAGTATGTGTCTGGCTGCTTTCAGTAGTTGTGTGTTGTGACCATAGACTGTAAAAAAAAAGGGGTGACCCATATGCTAGTGCATTAGGCTGTGGATTATTGGTCTTCTCAGAGATTACAGAATTATGAATGGGTGAGTGAGTGCTTTGATTGGGATGTTTAACGATGACAGAATGACCTGGCCTGACTTTGTACTACATTTAGAGGGTCTGACAAGCCTTTTGACATGTCCTGGATATAATGTGGGAAAATGTTTTTTAAGAAATCATTAATATTATTTCTTTCTATTTTTGTCAAATAATCCGAGCTGAAAAAGTTAGTTGCACTGAATTTTGCTAAATGTTTGGCTAATGGAATTTTGGGCTGACTATGTTGTTGTTCATAAGTTTAAACATACACTAGCTTTCAAAAGTCAGTCCCACTTTATATTAAGTGGCTTTAACAGGGTGTCCGCGGGGTTTTAAAAAGTATTAAAAAGTGATAAATCAAAATTGTCAAATTCAAGGCCATTAAAAGTGTTAAATGTAGTCTGAGAGGTATTATTTTTTTTAAATTAGGTATTATTATTATTATTTTTTTTTCAGACTATCAGGTGTCCTATTCTGTGTTTGCGTTAGTCCGTTTAAATATGGGCTTTAGCTTATCTGGGCACAATCAAATATCTTTCGTCTCTGTCTATGTTTGATGCTGACGTCATTATTCAGTGGTCGTTCGACATCATCTGTGAACAGCGTTGAGCGTTCAACAGAAGTGGCTGGCTTACGTTTTATTTTAGACTTGCTTCAAGGCATATCTTCAACGAGTGGATAACCATCGTTGTTTTCATGGGCAAATGCAAGTTTTCTGATAGCTGGGTAATAACACTGACCAAAAAAAAAAACAACAATAAGCTATATGTTTTAGGGCTGGACGATATGATGATCTATATAGGTTATATATAACACTGATATAAGTCACCCCGATTTAGACCTACCTATATTGTATTTATATAAAAGCGTTCACAGGCATTTAGCCTATGTAGGGCTATATATTGCTTTTATTTCCCTATTTTCCCTATTAAAAGTATTTGTTTTAGTCAAATTTTCTCAGTTTCCCCTATTAAATCCAGTCCCATGTCAATGCATTCCCTCTTTTGTTTGGTGTGTAAAAAAAAAAAATCAATGTCAACTGGATGGGAGCTAATGCACTTTGGTCGCTGCTATCCACTAAACACAAAAATGAATGAAAATGTTATAAATGTCCAAATCTGTGTAAATAATAAAATAATACAGTGATGGTTTTAAAAAAAAAATTCTGAAGGTAGTAAAAAAGGTATTAAAAAGTAGTACATTTAACTTAAGGAATACTGTACCTGTTTAAGTACTATGTACTTACATTGAAATTAATAATTTGATACAATGGACTTATTGTGTACATACATGCTTTTACATTGTACTTATATTTTGAAAATACCTGCATCTAGTTACAGCTGTAACTAATAAATGTAATTACGTTTGTATTTACACAGTTGATCCTTCCCTTGCACCTTAACCTACCAATACAACCAAACCTGACCCTAACCTTACCCGTATCACACCTCAATAGCAGTAAAAGTGTTTTACAATACAACCTGAACAAAATAAGTAAATTGTACTTATTTTTCGATGTAAGTACATCGTACTTAAAGCCACTTAATACAAAGTGGGACCCAAAAGTCTTATGTTCACAAAGGCTGCATATATTTCACCAAAAAAACAGGACAAACTCTAATATTGTGAAATATTATTACAATTTAAAACAATACTCCATTAGTCTTCAATGCCACACTGTCCATCAAAAATAATAATAATAATAATAAACATTTATCATCATTATCATTGTTGAAATCAGTTGTGCTGCTTAATATTTTTGTGGAAACTGAAAAAAAAATAGGATTATTTGATTAATTAAAAGTTCAAAAGACAAGCAATTATTTGAAATAGAAGTCTTTTGTAACATTATAAATGTCTTTACTGTCATTTTTGTTTAGTTTAATGCATCCTTGCTTAAAAAAAAAGAAAAACAAATAAAAATCTTATTGACCCCAAACTTTAAAACAGCAGTGTATGTTTCTTTAGATGTGGTTAAACAAATTTGGACATCTTGTAATATGATTTTGCAATAGCATACACCATATTTTGGGGTGACATTTGATGATAATTTGATTTGAAATCATATGGCTTCAAGTAATTTGAATGTCACTTCATGAAAAATGAAAGACAGTTACATTTGCCAAAGCTACTTCATATTTTATGCATGTCATTCACTCATGTTGTAAGTGTTATAAGTGTAGCAGGCCATGCTGAACTGAAATGTAGAGTACACAGGGACAGAATCATTGAACTGTCGACTGTAAGCATGTCTCATCCTTGTTCAGGACTTTCTGTATATCTATATCAGTTGACCTATAATCCAGTGACCACCCACAGATGTTCTGCTCTCTTTTTTTCAAGTGAGAAATGTTATCAGACACAGACTGGTGTTGTTCTAAACCTTATTCCCTGTATTTATATTAAAAAAATGTTTTCTTCTTTGTTTCTCCATGTATCCAGATTGTACCCCTAATAGATCATGTCCACAGTCCAGTGCCTCTTCTACTAGCCTTTCAACCCCTTCACAAGCTGTTTCCAGCTTGAAGTCCAGCAGGTCCTTACGGAGGCAGTCAAAAGCAGTGGCAAGTATCTGAACAGTGCCGTAAATGCTGATTACTTAAAAAAAACAAAAAAAAACAACAATATATATATATATATATATATATATATATATATATATATATATATATATATATATATATATATATATATTGTATATATCAGTATCAGTATATACATATTAATTTTCAAATTCATACCTAGTTAGATGGCTATTCAGATCAGATATCTGTAGGAATACTATAAGAAAATCTAGATTTGGGCGAGCTTATTATGGTCACTTCTACTATATTTCAAAGAAACACAAACTTATTAAGGAACATTATGCAAATAACCCTCATAAGATGACTAATTACAACACACTCTGCATTATATTTAGATAATCATTTTAATTAGTTCAGATTCACTAGCTGCTCTATTATAACAGTATTGTTCTAACCTCATAACATGTAAAATAATAAATGAATAATGTGAATAATAATAATTTTACCACCCAATACTTATATAGTTTTATTTAGAGCTGGTAATCACTTAAAAAAATTAACTAATAGCACAAGTTTCTTGTCAAAATAATCACACCCAGCATTGAAATTTGTAGTCATAAACTTATTTCTCACAGTGAGTGAATCTCTTAATTATTATGAACACAGTCTAAAGACAGAGTTTTAATCAATTAAATAATTGTTTAATAGCAAGTATATCTATTCAACTTTGCAGTATAATTGAAAGCTAGGCTTTTTGTCATATTTATCATTTTTGAAATATTAATAACTTTTTTTAAGTGAACGTAAAACAATATTTGCATAAACCCATTATAATAAATGTGACATTTTAGCCTCTTAAACCAAGTTCATAGAGCAGCAGAATACGGTTTTCAGTCCCGCATTTTAAATTGTCTGTATGAATGTTCTCTTTCAGCCGAAAACCTGAAAATGCTATTTTCGGCTGCAAAAATTTCGCATTCTGGAAAACTAGGGATGCACTGAAATTTCTGCGGCCGAAGATAGCATTTTCAGTTTTCAACTGAAAGAGAAACGTTCGTACAGACAAATTTCAAGACGCTACTTTAAGTTGCTGTGTGATCGGGACATTTTGAGACTCATGCTGCATTCACGTGCTATGGTAATTTATGGTAAATACCAAAATCCGACGTGGAAAATGCACATGAACACCCCCTCATGTGGTATTTTCCACTGGGCAACTCGTAGAATATTTTGATGCACGAGTTGCCGAGATGAGATAACCTTTGAACTTTTCAAAATGGCAAGAGCAACGCGAGAGTCGTGAATGGTAAAAATATGCACTATTCATACACCATTCTAGGTAGAAAATATACAGCATATTATTGACCATTTGAGTTTTTATAAATCATTTGCTTGCTGTTGCAGATGACTTAAGCAATCTAAAATAGTTTTAGCTAAATAACAGGTCTGGATCTCCATCTTTTTACCACATTACGACAACAAAAGCACTTGAACGCAACACACTGGTAAATACCAGTTCACAAGTGGAAAATATGCTATTTTCCATAGCACGTGAACGCAGCATCACACCTGTAAACAAATGCAGTTGTCAATCCCGAAAACTAAGTGTGAACATAGCCTATAGTGTTTGGTGATGTTTTTGTCTCTGTCAATACTCCGTTTAAATGAAAGCTGCCATTTTTTCCTCAATTGAAAGTTTTTCACATTCATTTTCCTAAAAAAATAAATGAATAATTAAATCGCTAGATGCTGTGTTAATTATTTTTAATGTTAAACAAATAAAAAAATTCCAGCCCTAATAATTTAACAATACAGCTTCCCTTTGACCTCTTATTGTCATTATTATGGGCTTATTCAGGATCTTTATATTTTCTCAAAATAAACATTGGGTCTCATTCACTAATAATTGCGTGGATTATTTCGTAATTGTACACACAAAATAACCTAATTTACAAAACGGTGCATACACACATCATTTTGTTTTTAATCTCATTCTAACATTAGTGAATTTGGAGTATTCTAAATGAGCAGATGCTTACATGTTGGTCATTTGCATAAAAGTACTTTAAACGTCAACAAGAAGTTACGTCACCCGACATCGCTTAGAGCACCTTTAATCAAACAACAAAAGACAGAAACAGCTTTTGATTAACTAACATTTGTGACCTTAATTGTAATGATTAATTTGTATTTCATTTATTCAGGGAAAGACCCATCCAGTATTATCTTGCATCTCATTCCTTATTACATTTCTTTAGTATTTCCTACCTCAATTCTACTGTAATTTTTGTATATTAGTTTGTATTATATTTATTTGTGCCACTATTTTTAAATTGTTTATTTGTTCTTATTTTATTACTGAGATGTTTATTCATGAGTTTGAAATGTGTGTAAGCTATTGTGCAATAATTCCCCATTGTAAAAACAAAAATGCACTGCAAGATCATACATTTAGTTGAGATAATTTATATATTTTTTGAAAAATGTCTAAAAGTAAATGGCCCCCTCAAATAAAAAATAAAAAAATACCCCCACAAGAGTCACTCATTTTCAACAATGAAAATGAGTGACTCTTGTGGGGTATTTTTTATTTTTTTATTGAGGGGGCCATTTACTTTTAAACATTTTTCAAAAAATACATTTTCATAGCAAACTAACTATGCACAGATACATATCATAGCATAGTTAGTTTGTGCCCCAGTTGACTGCATACTAAAATTTTTCAATGGTTGCTTTTCAGGAAATGTCAGGAGAATGGAGGCGGTGGGCAGCTGATGGTAAAGGCCCGCTTCAATTTTAAGCAGAACAATGAGGACGAGCTGTCTTTCAGCAAGGGCGAGCTGATCCATGTCACACGCCAGGAGGAAGGTGGATGGTGGGAGGGAAACCTTAATGGCAAAACGGGCTGGTTCCCCAGCAACTATGTCCGAGAGGTCAAGCCATGTGGTGAGGGGCAATTAAATATATTCTCTTGCATCTTAGCATTGTTAGAATCGATTTATCCTAGCAAACATAATTGTCAAAACTGTGACATTCTTATTAAGTTTTCCCTCTATTTTCCCCAGAGAAACCAATATCTCCGAAATCGATAAAAGGATTTGACGTTCCTCAGCTGACAAAAAATTATTACAATGTGGTGAGTCCTTTTAAACGCATGAACAAATGCCAAATGTACATGTAGTAAATTAATTCTAAGTTCTTCTTTGAATGCATTGTTTGTTTCTTAGGTGGTGCAAGACATCTTGGAGCATGAGAGAGAGTTTGTCAAAGAACTGCAGACGGTACTTGGCTGCTACCTGCGGCCTCTACAGGCCAGCGACAAGTAAGAGCAAAGCACAAACGTCACCATGGCATCAGGGACCCTTTGAAATCAAAGCCGACTGACATTTCGGGGTGCTGGGGCGGTCAATGAAAACCCATATGCACAATGACTCGTCTGTGTGCTCTCTCTGCAGGCTCTCTAGTGTGGACTGCTCCAGTCTAAATGGGAATTTAGAGGACATCCTCACTTTCCAACTTGGACTGTGTCTTGCCTTAGAGGAGTGCTCCAAGTAAGAGCTGTTTTTCTGTGTTTTATAGAGCATATTGACGACTCAAATGATTCTCTGCTTTGTATTCATAGATGCCACCTACGTCACTACAAATAGAACGCCGCCATATTTGCGAGCCGACTCGCCCGGTGCGGCCGCCCAAAGTGCCTATTTGTTACCCCCAGTTTTCTTTAGTCCATTATTATCTGCCCCAGGCTTGCCCTAATTGGCCATGATATAGAAATACATAAGTCATCAGAGCGCACGCGTTCATGAAATTCGAGAGCGATGTCATGAATGATTCTTCTGCAGAAGTTCGGCTGGCATGAATCTATCTAATCCGAACAGCAACACTGGCTGGCACAGAGACACCTGCATCAGCAGTCAGGAGACATCAGTCAAATGTCATAAAAGACTGCCATATCTGTCCGAAAGAACAGATGTTCAGTAACAGAGAAGGTTTAATAATCACAAATATCGAAATTAGTCTTTCTAGAGTCGAATCTTTTTGAATTATTTGGCTGCGGTTAAAAGCTATGAAGAGGTAATTAAAGCTCTTCAGTGATTATAATATAACGACTTGAATAGGCTTTATGTTGAGCGTCACAGGACCAAACCAGATTTTAAGGTAATCAGCTAATCTACCTAGTTCACTTTGTTATTGGTGTTTTATTCCATTTAAATATCTAAACGTTACTGTGGAGAAGAAAAAATAAAAAAAAACGTTTAAATATCAATCTGCACATGTGAGGGACATTGGTTATGATAATCTTTGCTCGCTCCTTTTAAGTTATCTTGAGTAAAACCGCAAAAAAATCATGAAGCACATTCAAAAGACCAGAACTGGAAGCGATGACACCTGTTTTACAGAATGCGGAAGTGAATTGTGCATAAAGCCTATTCATAGATGCCACCTACGTCACTACAAATAGAACGCCGCCATATTTGCGACCGACTCGCCCGGTACGGCCGCTCAAACTGCCTATTTGAATGAGAGAGAGATAGAGATACCTTGAGAAAATTTCAATTTTAGGCTCCGATCCTTATTTGTTACCCCCAGTTTTCTTTAGTCCATTATTATCTGCCCCAGGCTTGCCCTAATTGGCCTTTCATGAAATAGAAATACATTTGTCATAGAGCTATGGCACGCGTTCATGAGAGTTCGAGGCGATGTCATTAATGAATCCTCTGCAGCAGTTCGGCTGGCATGAATGAATCTTTCTAATCCGAACATCAGCACTGGGACAGAGACAACTGCATCAGCACAGTCAGAGACATCAGTCAAATATTATAAAAGACTGCCATATCTCTCTGATAGAACAGATGTTCAGTTAACTTACAGAGAAGGTTAATCACAAATATCGAAATGAGTCTTTAGAGTCAGAATATTTTTGAATGATTTGGCTGCGGTTAAAAGCTATCAAGAGGTAAAGCTCTTCGTGATTATAATATAACGACATAAATTGCAGTTTGTTCGTCACATAAAGCTATCATATTAATAAATAACGATATTAATATAACGGACGAGTAGTATTATATCACTTTTATGATACTTTTGTGATGTTTTTTGTCTTTTATTATTATTATTTTTTGCTTGACAGCCCCCAGTAGGCTGTTACTCATTCACTCTTATTACATCGACAAGAAGAGTCTTAGGCTACATAATTCAAAAATGTCCCTTTGTCTTCCACGGAAAGTAAACTTAAGGATTTGCACATGATGGTGAGTAGTTAAATGACGGCAGAGTTATCATTTTTGGAAGAACTAACGTTAGTCCTTTAATATGCATTTCAAGGCTGATTATGCATCGTCTGCAGAGCTAACACTTGCACAAAAATAACATCTAAAGCGCGTCTGACGAAGACAAACGCAAGACGAACACATCTTTATGAACTTCAGAAAAATATTTATTAGATTTAGACAGACAGACAGACAGACAGTTATGTCAAAATAACCCCAAATCTAATAACTTACCACGATAAAGTGCATTTAAACAGATCCAACAAATTTAATGAAGAAAAAACATTATCTGTCTATCTGTTTGTATATGTTGGCCACTGAGAGTAGGCTGTAATAGAAATATAATAAACCACAAATCAGCAACATGAGACTAAGTCTTTAAAAAAAAGATTTTCTATTCTCTCTTCTTTTGGTATGGAATAAAATACCAGTTCAGGGTTCCTCTTTCGGCTGTTTTTGCAGCCAACTGCACAACACATTGCAGGCATTAATGTGACCGTCGTCGCAAACTGGTCGCAAAGATGGCGCGCAAAGCTACAGTGACGTCACGTGAACCGAATGAATTGCAGTTTGTTCGTCACATAAAGCTATCATATTAACAAATAACGATATTAATATAACGGACGAGTCGTATATATCACTTTTATGATACTTTTGTGATGTTATTTGTCTTTTGTTATTTTTATTTTTTTGCGTGACAGTCGGCTAATGTTACTCATTCACTTTCATTACATCGACAAGAAGAGTCTCATTAGGCTACATATTCAAAAATGTCCCCTTTGTCTTTCACGGAAAGTAAACTTAAGGATTTGCACATGAAGGTGAGTAGTTAAATGACGGCAGAGTTATCATTTTTGGAAGAACTGGTCCTTTAATATGTATTTCAAGGCTGAGATTATGCATCGTCTGCAGAGCGAACATTAACGTTACTTACACAAAAATAACATCTAAAGCACATGTGACGAAGACTTCAGAAAAATATTTATTAAATTTAGGTAGACAGACAAAATCTAAAATCTAATCTTAACCCCAAATCAAATAACTTACCACGATAAAGTGCATTTAAACAGATCCAACAAATTCAATGAAGAAAAAACATTATCTGTCGATATCTGTTTGTATAATGTTGGCCACTGAGAGTATAGGCTATAATAGAAATATAATTAACCATAAACCAGCAACATGAGACTTCAAGTCTTTAAAAAAATGATTTTCTCTTCTCTTCTTTTGGTATAGAATAAAATACCAGTTCAGGGTTCCTCTTTCGGCTGTTTTTGCTGCCAACTGCACAACATATTGCAGGCATTAATGTGACCGTCGGTCGCAAACTGGTCGCAAAGATGGCGGCGCAAAGCTACAGTGACTTCACGTGAACCGAATGAATAGAAGTCATACTCTTGGATGATACATCGCCATCTGGTGATGGCTTTGTGTGTTGTATTTGTAATGTGTCAACATTTCAAAACCTAGGATATTTGACATGAAATAAAATGTATGTAAGAAAGTAATTTTACGGGCTGTTATATTTATTTTTGCTTTGTAGGATGCCAGAGGGCCAGCAGCGGATTGGTAGCTGTTACCTGAACCTGATGTGTCAGATCAGAACACTCTACTTGTCCTACTGCTCCAGCCATCCCTCCGCAGTGTGTGTCCTGACTGATCACAGGTCAGTGTCCACTCAGTGTCTCATAATTTTAATCAGTTAAAGGGTTAGTTCACCCAAAAATGAAAATTAAGTCATTAATTACTCACCCCCATGCTGTCCCAGCCCCGTAAGACCTTCGTTCATCTTCGGAACACAAATGAAGATATTTTTGATTGAATCTGAGAGCTGGATCACTCCTACATAGTCTGCCTAAGGGACCAACACTTGACGGCCCATAAAGTCAATAAATAAAATGTTGAAATATTCCATGTGCCTACAGCAGCTCAATTATAAGTTTATCAAGCGACGAGACTACTTTTTTGCGAAAATAACATAAATAACGACTTTATTAGACTATTCCATTACTTCCTTATGGCCGCATGCGCGAGAACTGAGACGAGGACGTTCTCATTCGACTGCTTCTTGTTACCGGCTGCTCACAAGCAGTCGAATGAGAACGTCCTCGTCTCAGTTCTCGCGCATGCGCCCATAAGGAAGTAATGGAATAGTCTAATAAAGTCGTTATTTATGTTATTTTCGCAAAAAAAGTAGTCTCGTCGCTTGATAAACTTATAATTGAGCTGCTGTAGGCACATGGAATATTTCAACATTTTATTTATTGACTTTATGGGCCATCAAGAGCCAGTCCCTTAGGCAGTCTATGGAGGAGTGAGACAGCTCTCAGATTGAATCAAAAATATCTTCATTTGTGTTCCGAAGACAAACGAAGGTCTTACGAGGTTGGTACAGCATGGGGTAAGTAATTAATGACTTAATTTTCATTTTGGGTGAACTAGCCCTTTAACATCTGATGTTAAAGGGTTTAGTTCACTCAATGAAAATGTAATTTACTCACTAAGAATTCCGTTTATCTTTGAAACACAGATATTTTTATTGAAACCTGAGAGATTGCCTTTCTTTAAAGTCCATTACACTTCAACTTTGTTTAACATCTAAAATAAATAGGACTGTCTGAAATAACCCAATCATCCTCAATAATGTCGGCATGCTGTTTAAGCTAAGAATGAAGAGTGAATGAACACTGCGTAAACTGAAGTGCTTCGCTAGCGGGTTAATATTACTTAACCAAACGCATTCTATATTAGATTAATCAGATACATACAACATAAGTCATGTTACAACTTATATCTGCAAAGATTGACGTAAATTTGCATGTGAACTTGACCGTTCTTGTCTGAATGTTTAACTCCAGTTGTGGATGCGCTCTTTCCTGTAACAACAACGCTTAAATACGGGCAACAAAAGCACAAAGAATTTACATCATTCTTTTGCAATGATACTATTCTCATTGTAATGCTATGGATAGGGAAGCTTGGCGCTTTTCATGATCAAATGTGCCTTGTTTACAAAACTGCAGCCATTAAACATAAACCATTTACTTGTTCCTGATGCTGGGATCCTTCTGACATACTAACATGCTGTTTCAGCTGGATGCATCAAAACGAACGTTCCTTTGCCCTGTCTTATGCTTTCATTTGTCCCGTTGAGTCAAGTGCGTGGAGTGTCGGAAATAGAACAGGCATATGAGTATTGTATCCAGTGTAGGCGGCATCAGTTATTATTATAGGTTCTATTTGCTTCTGGTTTAGACTGATTGTCAGACGTTAATTGACTGAGCACCAGGGGGCGAGGCTTATGGTGCGATGATATAAAATGATTTGGCAAATGTTTTTTTGGAGCTTGATTACATAAATGGTTTTTTAGGAAGAGGAGGTTCTTTTAAAAAATGGTGTCTGCAGGATGTTTTAATGATACAAATTTTGATTTGTCATCTCATGACTCCTTTATTTAGGCTTTTATTCACATTATATTCAAGCACAAGCAAGCACATCTCCACATTATTCATTAGAGGAAATGCCCTCTGGGGGATTTCCATGATTAATGTACAATTTTATAGGTTGACTTCCCAAAATATTTGTATTGCTTGAGGCTAGTGGCACAGAAATTACACTTTACCTTTGTATCAATGTACAGTATAATGTTTTCTGAAGTAAAAAGATGAACCAGCAGGTGTCACTACAAGGCTTTGATTCTCTTATGTCTCATTGAGCTGAGTGACTAAACAAGCAAATCTCCCCTCTGCCTTTACAAATAACACTGCTGCCCTATTTCCATTTCAAGGTGTGTGCGTTTTTTATTGGTTTGTACTTGTAAACTTCACAGCTATTTAGAAATGTCTGAGCCACATTTTACACATTTCCTGTATGATGAACTACAAAAAGGTTTCTGTCAGTTTTCTCCTTCCACCTCAGAATGCTCCACGACAGGAGGAGAGAGTGAAAAGGCATGCCTCATACACACAGGAAACAGCACTAACCCAACAGGATATCTATAGCTGTGGTTATGCTGATGGAGGCAGAAGACAGACTTTTGATTGTTTGCTCACTCGCATCACTCTGCAGCGTTGTTGCAGCATTTTCCATTGTTCGATCATGTACTCAAGGCATGCGTTGAGATGATTCATCTTTTGTCTAAATTTATTTTATCATAATTCAGCATCTAGTGATGAGCTCTCTAAACACCCAGTCTGTCACCTTCCCCAAAACATTTGCTATTGTTATGTTTATATGAGAATGCGTTGTTGACCTGATTGCAAACTGATTAAACCTCACTTTTCTTTTTCGTTTACACAAGTGTTATTTTATAAAACAAAAACAAACATTTTATAAGTGTTCCTAATTTTTTACATTTTTTAAGTTTTAAAATGGAAATTTTCAGCATTATTACTCCAGTCCTGAGTGTTTCATGATCCTTCAGAGATAATTGAAGGAAAAAAAATGATGATTAAAAATAATGGTTTGCTGCTAAAAAAAAACAACATTTATTATTATCAATGTTGCTTTTCATTGGAAGTTTAAAAATCAGCCTTTATTTGCTATAGAAATCTTGTAAAATTATAAATGTCACTTTTTATTAATTTGATGCATCCTTGCTAAGTAAAAAGTATTAATTATAAATATATATATATATATATATATATATATATATATATATATATTCTAACATTATAAATGTCTTTACTGTAACTTTTGATCAATGTTAACTCATCCTTGATGAATAGAAGTATTGATTTCTTATTTATTTCCCCCAAAACTAAAATACAAATTCTTACTGACCCCAAACTTTTTAAAGGGTCAGTGTTTAATGTAACAAAAGCTTTCCATTTCAGATAAAAGCTGAACTTTTAGTTTTTGAACTTTCTGATCATAAAAGAATCCTGAAATAAAAATGTAAAAAACTTTTTTCAACATGGATAATAATCATACATGTTTTTGGAGCATAAAATCATCATATTAGAGTGATTTGTGAAGGATCATGTGACACTGAAGACTGGAGTAATGATGCTGAAAATTCAGGGTTTTTTTTCAGAGGAATAAATTACATTTTAATATATATTAACATAAAAAGTCATTTTAAATTGTCATAAGATTTCACAATATTACTGTGTTTTTTGTGTATTTTTTATCAAAAAATTGCAGCCTTGGTGAGCAGAAGAGACTTCTTTTAAAAACATAAAAAATCTTACCGATCTTAAACTTTTGACCGGTAGTGTATATGTTTAAATAAACGGATAGGCTGTTTTCGACATTAATGTGTGCTGATCATAATTTTCTAGACAAGTCAAATAAATCTAAACTGTTTTCCATGAACAGTGAGGAGCTGGACAAGTTCATGGAGAGTCAGGGTGCCAGTGCTCCTGGTATTCTGACCCTGACCACCAGCCTGAGCAAACCCTTCATGAGGCTCGACAAGTATCCCACCCTCCTGCAGGAACTTGAGCGACATGTGGAGGTAACAGCACGCTGCTAAGGTCATGGATGGCCTTGAGTGTTTTCATGTTTTAATATAATATTTACAGATTCTCTCTTTTTTCTTGTAGGAAGCGCATCCAGATTACAATGACATTCTCAAAGCAACAGCTGCTTTTAAAAATCTTGTGGTATGTTATATGTGCCATTTAATTTTGGTGCTTGTTTGGCAACTAAAGCATTTTTGACTTTTCACTTCTCATGGTTTTGACCAATGTTGAGATATTTCCTCTCATGGTGCAAAACATTTGAGTCTTTTCTCTCCAATTCCCTCTTACCCTCACCTCTAAACCACACAGCAGGTTCACTGCACTTTACAGGTTGGAGGAGAGGTTGCTGTTACATGAAATGTAAAGGTTAAGGTTTATGAGAGTGTCTCTATAAGATAAAAAAAAATTAGGAAAGATGAGTCATTCCTTAGATAATGGCATTTCATGTCAGACGTCTCGGCATAGAAAATTATAGTAGTAGGTGATTTCTTTACTCGTTGAGTTCTGTGGAACAGTTTCATGTATTTTTTCAGTTTCGTTTTGTGTTTTTTTTTCTTGCAGGTAAGGTAGAGTCCCATGTTCATAGTTTAGGTCTCAGTAGTGGAGGTGTCATGTATATTTGGTCTTCCCCCTTTACCTATGTTTTCTCAGTTACCTAAATTGGTAATTGCTGATGAGATGATTTGCGTACATTATTGTAAGTCGCGTTGATGGTTAAGCATCAGTTAGGAACAAGAATGG
Organism: Hybognathus amarus; assembly: GCA_030378365.1. Taxonomy (NCBI): domain Eukaryota; kingdom Metazoa; phylum Chordata; class Actinopteri; order Cypriniformes; family Leuciscidae; genus Hybognathus; species Hybognathus amarus. The sequence continues at coordinate 656,403 of JAQIUQ010001048.1, read as the reverse complement.
AATGGAACGGAGAAGTGACTATTTAAGATAATATATTTTCCTTTTCCAAGATATTGTGTTGTAAAACGTTCAGTTACCAATATACCTATAAATTTGACATTAAAGATTATTTGCAATTAAACTTACTTTAAAACCATTGTAACCCACTATTTATCAATGTTTATTAAGTTATTAGATGTTTATCACTATAAACATCTAAAAATTAAGCACTAAAATCATGCACAATAATTTATTCATACACCACCGTTCAAAACCATTCATCTTTGTATTCAGCAAGAATGAATTAAGCAAATTACATTTATAATAGGGCTGTCAAACGATTAATCGCGATTAATCGCATTCAAAATAAAAGTTTGAGTTTACATAATATATGTGGGTGCACTGTGTATATTTATATTATATATATATAAATACACACACATGCTTGTATATATTTAAGAAATATTTTCATGTATATACTGTATATAGATTTATATATAATTTATAAAATATATAAATATTTTATATATAAATATTTTTTTTCTTTCTTAAATATACATGCATGTGTGTGTATTTATATATATAATAAATATACACAGTGCACCCACATATATTATGTAAACACAAACTTTTATTTTGGGTGCGATTAATCATTTGACAACCCTAATTTATAATATCACAACTGTTTTCAACATTGATGATAACAAATGTTTCTTGAGCACCAATCAGTATATTAGAATTATTTCTGAAGGATTTTGTGACTCTAAAGACTTTATTAAAATAGAAAACAGTTATTTTAAATTGTAATAATATTTCACAATATTACTTTTTTGTATCACTGTATGTCATAGATAAATAAAAGACTTCTTTGAAAAACCAAAACAAATCGTACTGATCCCAAATTTTGAAACGTGTGTATCCTGGATGTCAAACAATTTATTAAATTATTGAGAAATTTATTAGAGAACTGTGAACAAAGTGTTTTATAGTTTAGTGCTATTTAATTGCAGATGGTAACTCATTTTTGACTGGATGTGAATCAGTCTTAATGTTTGACTATTACACAATGCTTTTCTGAATCAGTTACTTTTCAGTATGTGTTTCCCCTGACTCACTATGAAATGCAATACATGGATTGCATCCTATTAATTCTTGTTTCACTGAATTGATCTGTTTGTTTTTCAGACTCAGTGTCAAGATCTGCGAAAAAGAAAGAACCTAGAGTTGCAGATCTTGTCAGAGCCGGTGCGGGGCTGGGAGGGGGACAGCATGAAGTCGCTGGGTCAGGTGGTCTACATGTCACAGGTCCACATGCAGAGCAGCTCAAATGAGGTGAGGAAGCGGGTGAGAACTAGGAAATAACAGTGGTGGGGTATCTAAGCCGGACCTGTTGCTTTCACAGCAGCGTGGTAGATCACTGTTTATTTTGTCGGAAATGCATGTTAGTGGTTTTGGTCATGTTTGCACAATTTCGCAAGTGGCTGGAGTGATTATTTTGTCAAGATTAAATTGAAGTGTTGTGCAAAACAAGGTTAGTTTGCATAGAAGTGCTAATCATGGCCTTTTAGACATAATGGTCAGAGCCACACTCATTTTGTGCTTCATGTGACTTGTTTTAGCTAATGAATGGAAACTATTTAAATGTCAACAGCTTAAATCCCCCTGCAAAGTTTTGCACATGTGGTCATCTGAATGCGTCTTACTTGAACCTTAGCCCGCTCTGATTCTGTTTAATGGAAACAGTGTTGTTTGAGGGGTTTGATAGAGGCCCCTGATAACATCAGGAGGGCTAAGCTGAAGGAAAAATAGTGGGATGATGAAACCATTTACATACTAAGTCATTATAAATTATTTCCCTCCAATTCTTTTCATTGTATTCCCTTTCTCTTTCTCTTTTGCTTGGCTGAAATTTGTCTTGGTTTGCTAGAAATAAGGTATGATATTTGTTGATCGTGAGTAATCAATGTAGCAAAAAATAGTCGTTCACCAATCCAAAAGTATGTGTAACATAGAGACATTTGATGTTTGTGTTTGTTTGCTGTAAAGGTGCCATAACGCCATTCACCTGCATATGTGCCATGAACAATGTGATTGTTCTAAGTAGTGGTAATAATTAATGTAATTTGTACAGAAGTTCTGAATGTGATATAATGTACATTTGTTTGTTTTTTCTAGGAAAAAGAAGAGAAGTACTTCATGCTGTTTCCTAATGTGTTAGTTATGCTGTCTGCCAGCCCAAGAATGAGTGGTTTCATTTACCAAGTGAGTTTTTTTTCTGTTGCGTTAATCAGCATCTGTTAATTATGAAAAAGTCAGACGCAGTGCACTCATTTGTCTAACTCTCGTCTCACAGGGACGTCTGCCCCTAGCAGGAACCACTGTAACCAAACACATAGAAGATGCAGACACAGGCCACTTTGCCTTTGAGATCACAGGTTTGTTTCAGTCCATGTAAACAGATTTAGTGAGGTCTCTTTTTTTGAGAGGTCACAGAGCAATATGCTCTCAACTGTGTCATTATCCTCGCTTGTCTCTTGACCTGTTTTTATAACAAGGCAGCAATGTAGTTTAATCTAACAAGTAATGAGCATGTACAGATGACTTCTTGCAGGAATAGCTTCACCCAAAAATAAATAGTGTCATCATTTGCTCACCTTGAAATTAATCAAAAGTAAATGCACATAAGCCAGAAGTTGTCAGTCATGTATTTGAGTCCTTAATACGGTTGCGATTCAGACACAGTACGGTTATTTACATTAGTGACAACTGCTTTACGTTAGTGACATTTACGTTAGTGACAACCAAGCTCACACCAGAACCAAGTGGTTCACACCAGTGTGAGAGAGCTGTTCTGTGCTACACAAACGTGTGTCGGCTGTGTGTTGCGGGTTTTTATGTGTGGTTTTTGGTAACTTCCAGCGATGAAGATAAGGGCTGAGTGTTTCAGATCCAGTCTGTTCTTGCGGCACTATTGGACACTTGTTGTGTCAAAAGTGATAAGACATCGCCGTCTATGATATTACTTTGGTAATTGTCGCTGTGATTATTGAATATGGGCTTGACTTCCATGCATGTTTATACAAATAGACATTTAGAAACTCACACCTGTACGTAAATGGTAATCCCAAAGTCTGACAGTGCGACCGTTGCCCAGGGCGCCGCCAGGAATTTTGGGCCCCATGACAAAAAATCACATTGGGCCCCCTCTATATATATATATATATATATATATATATATATATGTATATTAAAATATGCCATACACCAATAACACTAACACTACAGAACATTGACACAAATACATTAGATACAATGTGTGTGTGTGTAAGCTTCTCAAACAAATTGCCCTTCATGATAGAAAATAATAAAGTCTGTATAACGTTAGATGTCATTTACGGCCAAAATTCAGTCGAAATGAACAGATCAAACTGGATTATTTTAATACTGTCTGTAACTTACATGCATGTTGAGGTAAGCTACTTCTTGTTTCTAACTGTATCTACTGTACAGACAGGAGATTGTCATATTTTTTGGTACAGTAAAAAAGAGCAAGAGAGACAGAGAACCCCACAAATACACCCTGGAATGATGCTAAGTCAACACAATGTTGCTCACCTTCTTCACTGGGACAGGGACAGGTGCAGTTAGTATGGGGAGACTGGGGTGCTGCTGACTCATCTGTTGTTGTTGTTAAATCTGCTAAAAGGGGATGGATGAATCAATATGAATATATTGCTAAACGTTTCCCTGCACTTATTAAATGTTGATGAAATGTAGGCTAACACTAGCCTGCAGCTAAGTTAGCTAACTTATTTCACTATGGACAACATTACCACTCACAGACTAAAGGCTAACGTTACTCACCTTTCTTTGTGAAAAACTGGGCTACAGAACGACAGCCTTTCTTTAGTCTTTCCTCTCTCTCTCTTTCCTTTCTTTCCTTTTCTGGAAACCAGATTTTATTTTACTATTCGACATTATTTATGGTCTCTGTATTTCTAGCGCACCTGCGCTTTCACCGTGCATCGATTGACTGCTAAAACACCGTCAACGATGCGCGCGTTAGGCAGGACCAAACCATTTCATGCGGATACATGGGGGTGGTCGGTCAATATGGATATTTACTTTTTGGTCAATGGGGATAAGACATCGTTGAATTTATTATTAATTGAAATATACTCAGTGATGATATTTTATTTTGTTTTTTTTCCCGAAAAAGTTTTTACCTATTTGATGGGCCCCCGTCAGTCAGGGCCCTTGGAATTGTCCCCTGCCGTTGCCATGTAATGTGTAACGAATTTGCTCAATTAATAAACAATCATAACTTGTGATTAATTATGAATATTTGGGTCGATTAATTGGATTAACTTGATGTAGCTAAATTAATATTACAATCAATTAATCAGTTCCTCCAACAAAGTGTTTATTATAAGAAAAGTGTATCTTTCATGGCCATAGAAAAATAATTATATATATATATATATATATATATATATACATATATATATATATATATATATATATATATATATATATATATATATATATATATATATATATATATATATATATATATACAGAGCCCAGACCTTTTTCAGTAGTGTATATTTGTATTTTTTAATTGGAACTTTCCAAACAAAACTTGTGTAATGCAAAGAAGCCCGTGTTTAAACAGTTTATCTTGTTCTCGTTGAATCTTCCCTTTGGCAGATTATTATTTTTTTGTTGTTTTTATAGGAGGGACAATAGATCACATCATGGTGTTCTGTAGTAGTTTACAGGAGCAGCTGGAGTGGTTAGAACATCTTCATGCTTACACCAAGGAAGGAAGTCCAGTTGGAACAATGTTGAAGGTAATGAGAACCCATTGTCAATGTTTTTACATCACTCCCAATGATTCGTTCCTACAGGTGAATCGTTATTTTCTTGTTTTGCAGAGTGTTGAGGGTAAGCCTCTAACCGTGACTGGTGCTTTGTCCCACCACTTGCACAGTTTCGGTACTCCTGTGGCTAACCGAGGTCCTCTCAAACCCCCAAGGTCACCAAGCCCTGGTCCTTAAGCTGCCTGAGGCCAGCGCCACCCCTCAAGCCCTCCGCTGCCCTAAGCTATAAAGAGGTACGCTGTCTGGAAAATAGTCATAAGAGATCTTGAGTGGGAGCGTAATTTACCTCTGTGCATTCTTGGTGGTCCTAACAGGAAACCGATGCATACAAAGCCACTCTTACTGTAAGTTTGCAAGCCACCGTCATTCTCTTTATCTTAAGTTGCGGTGGAGGTGTTACCTTAGATTTAAGTGGAATGTTTAGTGGTCTTTGAGCTGGATATTAGCTAACACTACCCAAAGCCCACTCGAACTTCTCCCTAATGTGCACTGCATCTCTACAAGATTGTGCAACGGGTGTTAGAAACTGATGAATGCATGTGAAATCTTCTGTTTCTCTGCAACAGTTAATGTTCACCTCTCACTGATCTTTCCATCATATTCCTATCAGGCTGTTCTTTTATTCTCATCCACATCTTCATTCTCTCTCCATTTTCTGCTTTTATAGAGGATTTCTTATACCCTGAAGGTAAGAGTAGACGTGAATCTGTTGTGTGTGTGTGTGTGGTCGTGTCTGTGTGCTTGGCTAGCACTGGTGTTGCACGCTGTATCCATGCTTTTCTGTTTTTTTCTCTTTCGTTCTGTGGCAAGCCACTCATTTCCGGTGTCTTTATGTTTGCCTTGTATCTTTCTCCACCCTATGCAATGATCTTTGCTCAAGTTCCATTTATTTATCATTTATGATCTTTGCTATGTTGTATTTAATTTTTAGTTGAAAGGAAGTTCAGATACAATGGCAAAATGTTGGTAGGCAGTAAACAATGTGTACTGTAACATATCTTGCCTTTTAACCTTCAAACCTCATCTTCTTTAATCAATATACCCACAACCCCAAACAAACCCTTTCCTGCATGAATAAACAGCTTTTGTTGAGATGCTTCATATTGTATATACCGTATTACATTTAAACACATTAAATGCATGAAATGCAATTAATCAAGTTAATGAAAAGACATTCAAAGAGATTAGGCCTACGTTACTATTGCAGACAAGTAAAATACTGAAATGCGTTAAGAAGTCAATATGTTGCTTGTTTTATTTCCATTCCATGCTTTTTTTTCTGTGTAAAAATTCACTCTATATATTTTTATATCCACATTTTAAGTGTCCATTTCAATTTAAAAACTGTAAAACGTGCATCTCAAGTTCCAATCCTACACCAGTCAGGTTGTTTTAAAAAGCAAGATTGGTTCTTCTTTAAACACTTTACTCATTTCAAGCTGAGTGTGGTAGCAGACTTGCAAAAACTTGCTTTCCATTTGGTGGTACTTGACGCCGTAGTTGAGTCAGTCTTCATCATGCAATGTGCATGCAAGACATGGCATAGTTCCAGGCTTTTTAAAATCACTATATATATATATATATATACTGTGTCTGTGTACAGGCTTTGCTATGCTTGTATGGGCCAAATGTCCACATAGTGAAATGTTATGACAACATTTAACTGGCCTCGCTAGTTTAGGGTTATGTTCATTAACCTAAAATAAAACCAATGGAAGTCTAAGCAATGTCCTCAATAATATAGTGAAACAAACGTGTGTGTGCGTATTGTAATTGTAGTTAAATTTGCAACCTTAAACACTACTTATAGGCCTGGTTTCACAGACAGGGCTTAGATTAAGCCAGGATTTGACCTTAGTTTGTTTTAGGGCATTTAAGTAGCTTTTATAAACGTGTCTTGAAAAAGAAAAAAACGTTACTGGTGTGCACCTTGAGGCAAAATGGACTTATTTTAAGATTTTTAAGTTGCTTTCAGTTAAAACGGCTCAAACACACATTTTAGTCCGGGGACTAGCTTAAGTCCGTGTCTGTGAAAACAGGAAATTAATATACAAAATGACTATATTAAATTACTTTTTTTACCATTTGACTAAAGATATAAGAATGTGGCATGACTTATACATTATGAGTAATGTGAAGATCTTTCCCATTTTACATTCTAAAAATTCATTAATCGAAGATTTATAGAAAGAGGTAGAGATTCATATTGGAAAAACATAACAGCACATTTAAATTGGTTCCATATTTGGTAATAGTCTAATAACCTGCAGCAGTGTTCCAGGGAAAAATAAACAATGAGGATAGTGAATTGTCTTGCATACTATCTCGAGTGATTTCGAGGGGATTGAGGCATTAGCTGTTGCCGCGGTTACTGAAGGGTTGGAAAACATCACTTTAACCATGTTAATAAAATATGGACCTAAGCTCATTCATGATATTCCTTCCCACAAATATGAGAATTCAAGTTGATGAAAAGCTTTCTCAGTGACAGATGATAATACATCTGAAGATCCAGTAGTGTGTTGGCAGAATTTAGGAAATATACCTGTGAAATAAACCTGTGAAGTGCAGTTTAATCAGGGATTGGTTCAATTTCTTGATTGAAGCCCCAAAAGAATTTATGTTGGTAAGCTAAATTTAGATGTAAAAAAAAAATCAGTATCTGCCATTTAGTTGTTCATAGAAATGGCAAAATGACTCATAATGCCTAGTTTCTGTGAGGTTTAAGGGCACAGTTCTTGTCAACATAAAAAGGAATATTATTTTCCAATCATGCTGCATGATTCTGTTTTATGTCCCGGTATTCTGAGCAACATGTACCGCATTGCATAATGGCAATTTGTTAGGTGTAGATGACTTTTCCTAAACCAGGTTGTCATGCTGCTAGTTGTCATGGTATTTTACAAACGAAATATTTTTAGTTTACCATCCTTCGAAAGTTCTTCAAGAGACACTTCATTCATCTTTTTCTATATCTCAGGGCCGTAATGTACTGTTTATGCATCTTATATGCCAGTTCGCTCATATTTTTCCACTTTCGCTTCTGTTGGTTTTGATTCATGGTAATGAACATTACTGCAAACTGTGAATGTGCATGCTTTTCTTCAGTTTCCTCCATTTACTTTCACTCTGTTTAAGAAGAGCATACAAACTGAAAACGCCATTCAGCATTAAGCATGCCGGATTTCTTAATAGAAAAGTCTTTGAGTCAATCAACTTTCAATCTAACTTTTATACTTCTGCTGCTTGACGGCTTCTTGCTAAAGCTGTGACTAAACTGAATGGTTGTCAGTGACAATGCTTTAAAGTTAAACCCTTAACAAAATATTCATCAACACGCTCCTAACATCATGTTTATTAAAACTGTCATCATAACATTGGCAGACAAAAAAGGTTAGTCTTTAAATAAACTGTCCTTCAGACAATTAAATTAAGGTTCTAATAACTGAATTTTGATGACTCATCTCGAGGTGTTAGCATTTGACACAAGTCCTCAAATGACAAACTAAAATAATTACTTCACAAACAGACAAAGGTCTTTCAACTGCGAATTGTTTTTATTCATGAGTCCCTGATAATTTGCTGTTAAATTATCCTGAATGGCGTCATAACTTATGTAAGCTACCATTTGTTGGTCTAATTTCTAAGCATCCTAACTCTGGATTTGAATACAAATTAAACTCTGTTATCTGCAGTTTTGGTGGTTTTATTATTCAGAGCTCAGCAGATGTGGTTACTTCATTAACACGAGACTGTTTCCTCAGGACTCTAGTAAAAGCCCCAGACCAATGAAGAAGTTCCTCCCAAAGAGAAAAACGGAGAGAAAACAATCAGATGATGAGTTGCTGATTAGAAAAAGTAGGTATATTCAAATTATAAATAAAAATCATTAAGTTCTCTATCTAATGTCACTCTTTAGTGGTAGAATTTAGGCTTTTGAAATTGTACATGCAGCTTTGCCAACTTATCTTTTAGCATGCACAAACAAATAGAAATACATAATATATTGGTGGTTTGTCCCTCTGAAATTGTTGTTTCCGTGACTGACAGGCACAGTAGCTCTAGAGGAGGATGCCCAGATCCTTAAAGTGATTGAGGCCTATTGCACCGGAGCCAGTCTCCACCAATCCACCACAGGTTAGACCTGCCTGTCATATGTACTGTATAATTAAGTTACAGATTTTTGAATAATGCTAATATAGTTTAATTGTTTAATTAAAAGTTTTGATTTATTCACACAGCTGTGCGTAAGGATTGCATTCCCCAGGTCCTGCTTCCAGAAGAAGAGAAGATCATTGTTGAGGAGATCAAGAGCAATGGCCAGACGATCATAGAGGAGAAGTATGTTCCGTTGTCTGATAGCAGAATTACTCAAAGGTGATCTTGTTCTCTAATTAGCATTAAGTCAATTTAAGAAAATACTTAGACTTTGTTTTTTATGTTTGTAGTGACCTAGAAATAGTGCAGAATTGAGGGTTAAAGGTAGGGTTGGCAATTTTCGGAGAGGCTAGCAATAATGAGCTATATTTGAAAGCATAAGATCTCACCCTCTTTTCAGAGCGTCTCTGAAACCCACGCCTCCTCCAAAATACATGAACATTAGCCAGAGCAAACGAAAGTGTCAAGAGACTGCAATGAATGAACCAATAATTTATGGTCCTATGCCTTCCATTCGATCTTTACTCTGGTCTTGACTTTTTATTCTTACTATACATGTGCTTTTTTCCACTGTGAAATGATTTCCTTTGAATATTTTGAAGAATATTTTTAACGTATTGTTTTGCAGAAGTCTTGTTGATGCGGTTTATGCTTTGAAAGATGAAGTCCATGAATTAAAAAAGGTAAGACTTTGGGTTATAGTAATATTTTGTGGCCTGAACTACAACTGTTGTTATGCCGTTATATTCTAATGCAATGTGTTTGTGATGGTAGGAGAGATAAATGGATGAAGCAGTGTCTGGAAGAGGAACAGAAGTCCCGTAAGGAGCTGGAGCGTGTAGTCAAGAAGTTGGCCAAGCAAAAGAATGACTGTTCCTGGGAGGAAGGAGGTCACTAAAGAACACTCTGGATGCTCGCCTGATTCCCCTTGCCATGAGCATGTATGTGTTTCTATGTCTGTGTTTGTCCTCACAAATGTGTTTTTATGTGTTTTTCCATCACATTACACACTGAACATTGCTTTTGGAAAGTCACCATGTTGGGGATTTTTAGCCATTTTTCATCAAAAGGACAAGATCCGATGAAATATCGACTCTTGTTTTTCTCGCCATATGGAAGAATATCACTTGGTGGTTTGCTTCACACTCCTGTGAAGTGATTTCTGAGAACAATACGGCAACTGTTCTAGAAAACCAATTGAACTGCTTATTTAGGAAGTATTCAGTGATTGGAAAACTTCAGACAACTGTCGGATTCAAGTCCTCAACTTTTCCATATTTTTCCCTTTTCGGTTTCATTCAAGCACTCCAAGAGGAAACATCACAGAAAAGATGGTGTTAGAACTGAACAAATATCTGCCTCACTTTGACTGTTACTGGTCATTTAAAAGAGAGATCCAATGACTTTCAGCCCATTAAACAGCATTCTGACTATTGCACAAGTGAATATATTCTGTCAATGGTGCTGGAGAAGATATTTCTGGTTGAAGATTACAGTACTCCATCGTATTCTCAAGTATTACTCTTTTATGCCCTATTTCTGCTTTTATAATGTGAAAATGGTTGTTGCTTGAGGTAGCTTTTAGGTCACAAATGATCAAGATTGAGATTTGTGGTTTCACCTTATTGACATGAGATGCCCCACTTGCCATCTTGAAATGAGTTTGGTTTTTCCTTTTAGTTTGATGGTTTTGAATTAAATTCCTGTAATATGTCATTGGACGGTTGGTTTAGATTCAGTGTATTCCCATTCAAACGTGTTCCCCAGACAGTCACTTACATCAGCATGGGTGCACGGTATTTCTAAAACAGCCGTTGTATACTGTATTACATAATCATGCTTCGGATAATCATCACTAGTGTAAGGCTTTCAGGGATATAGTTGTCAGAAAGAGTCAAGTTTATAAAACTATACTAATACAATACATCATAAAATGTATGTATATATACTTGTATACAGTATAAATATGTATATATCATAGATACTATGGCAAAAAGAACCATATCAGCTATTTTAATGATAAAAATACAGTAGGAAATTTGGTTACACTTTACAATAAGGATTCGTTTGTTAACATGGACTAAGAATGAAACATTTCTACAGCATTTATTAATCTTTGTTACTGTTAATTTCAACATTTTCTAATACATTAATGAAAAGTAGAATCTGTTATTATTAGCTAATGCACTGTGAACTTACATGAACAAACAACAAACAGTCTAATGTTAACTAATGAGACCGTATTGTAGAGTGTTACTAAAGGCTTAAGTCTATTTCAGATATATTTTAAACCAAAAAATAATCCTGTATGTTTGTGAATTTGATACTATGGACCCTTTTAGGACTCGAAAACCCAGTGTACGTAGAAACATGGTACTTTAGGCACTAAAAAATGTTGGTCCTCGCTTATCATATCTGGAGGCTCATATTTGAATGAGAAACAAATGTGGTTGGAACCAAACTTTAATGCATCCCCCCTCCCCCAGCAAACCTCTCCCTGTCTGCAAGTGCACTGGAGGTGCAGTGCAATACATTTCTTACCCATTCCTACTCTGTGTGGCATTCATGGTACAGCTTTTTTTCCTGAACTTTTGCCAGATTAACTGTAACAAGTTGAACATTGAATGAATGAGTAATTACATGGCCACTTACACGAATGACCCTGTCTGGAGTGCTAAACCTTTCAATGACTCATTGCCGATCATAACCGTGACTAACGCTTTCTATCGCTTTTGGACTGGAGGGACGATCTTCGTCTTAAGCAGTGGAGAAGTGCATACAAAATGCTGTAAAGAAGAGCAAAACTTGGGTGGGGGGTTTTTTCTTTTTCTTTTTAAACCCACTATGTCACCTCCGGAACATTGCTGTGGCGACTCAATGCAATATGCGACTGGTTACAATTGCTGTGCGTTCATTCAAGAGCCAGTCTTTCTCTTGGAAGGAGTATTCTGTATAATATATTCTTCCAATTAGGCAATAAGATGTGCTCTGAGGTGCACAAATATAATTCTGTTACTGTGGTACTGTGTAAATCTGTTTCATGTTCGTGTGCGTGTTTGTTTTCCAGCAATTAACCTTGCATGCCATGTGTTACACATAGCCTTAAATATTATTTTAAAGTGTTAACCCTGATTGTATTGTTGTTGTTGCTGTTGTTATGGAAACTCCTGAATTTTTAAAGTTATGACTTCTGCAGTGGTAAATGTGATATTCATGTGTATTATGTGGAACAGATTGGGCAGTAGGTTATGCGAGTATGTATAGTACCATTTGGAAACTTGCTATTTGCTACAGATGGCTACTGATATCAATGAAAGGAACTTCACTTTGTTCTCGGTAATGTCATGAATGTGTCAGGAAAAATGAATAGCACTTTCAGGAGATCATAAATGAGGGTTTAAGAATGTTGTCCACATCAGTTTCCTCTCTTAAAAGTGCCCATGTCTGCAGAATACAAGTTTTGTTTTGCGAAGCTGATCTATGCAATATAAGTGCTTATATATCTATAAGTTGTTTTTGTTTTGTTTTTTCTAGTGCTTGTGTTTTTAATGTTGTTATAATTTCAATAAGGAATTGTTTTAATAAAAATAACATCATGTTAATAAGCTATACATTAGATTTTTTTTAAATCTTTTTTAAGCATGAGGAAATTCCACCTTGTGAAATGTGGACGACTACATGTGTGGTATGTGTGAATTATTTTGCTATAGGGACTGGGTAAATGTACAAGCTGGAGTGAGTGTAGTGGCTGGCAACTTCCTGTAAGCAGAGGCTTCAGCGTGGCTCTGAAATGAGAACACGTTTGTCACCTAAAACTCACTGTTTCCATGGAGGAGGAATGCTGGAAAATCACAGCAGAAGTTAGCTCATGGTTGTTATCAAATAGAAGGGTAAAAACAGAACTAGTAGGCTTTAGTGCACTACACACTATCCTACACATTAGTTTCCAAACTCTGAGAATAGAGCTTCTCTCAACCTGTAGAAATAGATGCCTGCTATATTAGGAAACACTTGCACAGCTCATGACCTTTTGGAAACATTGATGATAATATTCAAACTCTTAGCCAGGGTTATTAGGGGAATTGAGGGAATATATTTATATGTGTGTGTGTGTGTGTGTGTGTGTATATATATATATATACACACACACATATATACACACACATATATATATATATATATGTGTGTGTATATATATATATATATATATATATATATATATATATATATGATATGTATATATGTATGTATGTATGTATATATATATGCATGTATATGTATATATGTATAGTATATATATATATATATATATATATATATATATATATATATATATATATATATATATATGTATATATGTATATATGTATATGTATTTATACATGTATACATACATATATATCTAGTACACACACATATATATACACACACACACATACACACACACACACACACACACACACATATATATATATATATATATACATAAATATAAATACACACACATATATATATGTATTATCTATATGTATATATGTGTGTATGTATGTTATATATATATATATATATATATATATATATATATATGTATATGTATAGCAGCAGGAACAGGTTTTTTTTTTAAGTTTGTTGCCTAAATTTAAAATACTTAAAGTAAGATTTAAACATTAAGTGTAATTTTGTCAGAGCTTATACCTAAATAAATATCTTTATTATTAATTTAATAGTTTATTATTATAATTTATAAAATAAAAAAAATAAAAAAGGAAGCAGAAAAAAAACAGAGAAAAATGGAAAGTAATAAATAATTTCATACAAACACTGCCACTAGTGGTTTGAAAACATCCATGGTATTCTTATCGAATTATATTTGCAACGAACGATAAAGCTGAAAGGAAATTCCAGGATGTTCCCTTATTCAGACAGATTTACGTGATTTCCTTGTATGTCCTGAACTTGGATTGTGGTTTGACGTCAATGAGAAGAGGTGCACCGTGGGAGCTGAAATCTTTCTGATGTCACGTACATCACTGTATAATTATCCGTTTAAATATAGTGCATCAATTTCCTCATTGTCTCGCATCATCCATCTTTATCTCCGTCTTGACCAGTTCAGTTCCAGAGAGCTCTTTACCATAATTTGAATAATCCAAAGCTGCAGGAGTCCCTGTTCACCAAGGATGTGTTTGTTGCTGTAACATAAAGCTTTTGGTCTTTCTGTAGTTGGAACACCCCGCCAGCGAGGCTGTGCACAAATTTGATGTCCTGTCGTTCAAGCTGCAAAAAGCCTTGAGTAGCTCCTTGTCTTCCTGTTTCTCAGGTACGGTGACCTTTATGGCTTGCTTTAATTTACTTTTAGATTGTCTGGAGAAGGTGACTTGGGAGTAGATGAAATAGATTCCAGGTTTTTGAATGATCAACATGTCCCCTTTGCTGCTGAGCTGTACCTCCTGTAACAGTGAATGGTCTAGATCCCAAATAAGGTTGTTTGACCTTGTGAACTCACTCGTATCTGTTGGTGTTAAAAAGGTAAAATGCCATTATCGTCACACATTCGCTTGTCTTCCCGTTATTTCATGTTTTGGTTTAATGAGTCAACTAAATGAATATATTGTATAATAGACTGAAAAGGTAATGTGTGTCCATCACCTTTCTGATCGTTCAAAAGAACCATGTGTGCAGCCGGTCCAGTTGGTCCTGCAGTTAATCTAGACACTGAAATTACACAACAACAGTAAGGTCTCAGGAATTATATACAAATAGCATATCAAAATTAAAATGACACCAAATTGTTTGCTAAAAGGCAACTTTTTTATGTTTTTTTAAGGGCTGGGCAAGATTAATCAGATTAATCGTATCCAAAATACATGTGTAGTGTGTATAATAATTTTGTATATATAAATACACACACATGCATGTATATATATTTAAGAAATATTTGCATGTATATACTCTATATGTATTTATACATAATTTATATTAAATATACATTTTTATATTTTATATATTAATAACACATTTTTTTATATATATATATATATATATATATATATACATATACATACATGTGTGTGAATTGTTATATACAAAATAATTATACACAGTACACACACATAATATGTAAACACAAACTTTTATTTTGGATGCGATTAATCGCCATTTATCTTGCCCAGCTCTAATGTTTTGTTTTGTTTTTTGTAAGAAAAGAAAAAGAACAGAAAAGAAATCAGTATTTAAAAATCAATTGTGCAGTATTTTATAGATACTATTTATAATGCTACTTACCTTTTTTATTTGATTGTAAAACCTTTGGAATGAAGAAAAGTATATTATTGATACATGCAAAGTAATGATACTTTAGTTATAAACTATTTTCATGCTATTACTTCTATGCTTAATGTTTCACATGTAGATCTCGGACTATTGAAAGCAGGACTTAAACAAATGGCATGAATGTAGACCTTTTCTATGACCGATATCAGTTCCCTACATTCTGCCTCAGAGTTTTCTCCAAATTTTTCTTTCAGACAGTCCTCTAGTCTCAGCAGGTCCGTCATGTCTTCATGATAACTCCCATGGAGCTGCAACTGATGAAGGAAAAAGACAAACCAGTTATTTCCCTTAATGCATAAAGAATCTTTGGTAAATATGAACAGCACCAAAAAGAAACATATTCTTAGTGTTATAAGCACATTGAAACCAATATGTGAACAAGACAATTATTTTCACGGGGTTGAGAATGAACTGAATCTCTGTTTTTATAAAGGAGCTATACAACAGCTAAATCATGTTCAATTGTCTAAATCATTTGCTATTATTAAATGTAATTTTGCACCTCACAAATGATCATTTATACCAAAGCAGTTAGATAAACATCAATGATTGAAAGCAATATATCTTTACTTTTTTACTTGGAGTCTCTAATCAACTTAATTCTGTTATTTATTAATTGCTGATGCTTATGTAGTAATAATCATGTGAATTATTATTGAGTCACTCCTCTGTCATATAACTCGTACAATGAGATTGCATAATAGCTTCCTCTTGACATTGAAATGCTGGTTTATGTTGCATTTTTTTCTTTGATGCACAGCATGCTGCCATGCTCATGAAACCACACAAACCAGGAAATAGACCATTGAGATCAGACCTCTTAGTCTTTTCAGTCTGTTTATTCTGAGAGAAAATAATCAAGATTTCATGTTTCTCTTATTGCCGTACATACTTAGCACATCATAACTGGCTTCATAATATATTTTTGTAATTTAGTTTAGTAACATTCTGACAATTTTCTTATCCATTTTTCCTTTGAGTGAATGAGCTAATCTCTTGTGTGTGTATGTGTATATATATATATATATATATATATATATAGACTTTCACATGAACATGACCTTACATTTCACAACATTTAATTACATCTAAAAAATGCTGGGTCTGTTTAACCCAATTTTGGGTTAATATGGACAAACCCAGCCATTGGGTTAAATTTTTTAAATGACATTTTAACCCAATGTTTGAGTTTGTCCATATTTGACCCAAAATTGGGTCAAAACAACCCAGCATTTTTTACAGTGTAGTTTCTTCCTACCATTTTACCATAAATACAAATGCGAGAGCAAATAGTCATAGAAAGAAGAGCAGCTCATACCAGGTTGAGTTTCTTGAACATGTAGAGGAAGCCTCCGAAGGTCAGCATCATTAACATCAGTAGTATCACTGACAAAATCTTGACCAAAGCTGTATTTCCCACTGGCTGGGGTTTGCTGTACCCTGCCCGTGGAGGCACGGGTGGGGGATTGTAGCTACTGTGAAATGTGTTTATCATGATGAAGAGTAGACGAGTTGACAAGAGACGTGTACTCCAGTGGCACCCATGCAGTTCTGAAGAGCTGTTCTGAATGCAATTGAGCACATTTGAGTGTGACTTCCTGATAGATGTCACCTTTTAGACTACCGGGGTTTGTACGTAATTTGCGTAAGCAAGGCATGGATTCCATGAGGCCACAGATTTTATTTGCTCAAAGGTCATTGTCTTTGCAGATTCAACATTCTGTGTTTGGCCTAACACGATTTTTGTCATTAAATATTTCTAAAGAAATGTTTTAAATAAATATATTAACTTAAGCCACACCATGTAATAATGCCATTGCAATTTATACACGCATAAAACCAAGTGATATCTTGCAAACAAATGATGTGAGTTTTTTTACAAACTAGTTTCACCTTTCTGAACCTTTCTGAGTTATTTTTAGTGCATGTTTGAAGCCAGTTCTTCTTAAGTGCAGCAGACTTGCTATACAAAGAGTTCAGATGCCAACGCCAAGTGCCATTTGAAATTTTCTTCTAGAATGATCATTTTTATCAAGCTTGTATATGTTTAAGTTCAGTAATTTCAGTTAAATGACAATTAATAGGTAATCTTCATTGCAATTTAAGTGAAATAACTGAAATAAAATATACAATCTTGATAAAAATTACATTATCGGTATCCGTCGATATATGATCATTTTTAATGTTATCGTTATCGGCCCAACAAGAACATTTAGCCGATATCTAAAAGCCGATAAATAATGTATTATTTTCTTCAGCTGAGGCACTTTAGATGTGCACTGTTCAAAATTATGCTTTTAAATTGCTTAAAATATGATTGAAATCACTTTAAAAAAGGAAAATCCAGTTAAAGTGCAAAATGTGCAGCGCAAGTCTGTCATATCGGCTACACAACATTAAAATAAGAACATCATAATTGTGTTTGTATTTGTTTGACTTTTAATGAGGAGACTTTTTTAAAAATCAGGCTCTCAAAAATTGTCTAAAAATTTGGATTTAGATTTATCGGCCAATACATCGGTTATCGGCTTTCAAATATAAAGAATTATCGGTTATTGGTATCGGCCAAAATTGTCAGATCGGTGCATCCCTAGTTTATACACTTCTCATGTTTAAAGTCAACTGCAATGTTATTTTGGGGACCTAACCTTTCTGTTTGTCCAAACCACAGGAAATAAAGTCAAGTCACATGTTGTATATCTACACAACATAATCTATTTTAAAAAATATCTGGCCACAGTGAAGAAGGTGCAGAATCTGCAAAGCTGTGAATACAAACACAGGAAAAACAGACTTTATGAAACCTGTTATTAGTGAGCCATCGTTTCATTCATTGAAAATCAAGGTCAATAAAATTCTAGTTAACCACATCTGTAAAAGATCCTAGAAAATACATGAAAGACATGTTCTTTGTTTTTGCTTTTAAAAGCCCCTTCTGACCTATAATTTTAACCACTAAGTAGTGGTCTCTGCTGCATATTCTCATAACTGGATTTGATATTCCTTGACTTCTGGTTAAATAATAAAAAGCATTGGCTGTAAAGGAGAGAGCATTTATAGATACAGTATCTGTGAGAGTTTTAGTTCAACTATTTTTTTAACTGTTGGACCTTTAATGCCACCATGTTTTGTGCTTCTCATAAGCCATCCTTTACATCAAAACAAAACAGCTTTAATCTCATTTACATACTGGTGTGGACTGTCTACAACAAAAACTGCTGATTATTGAGTATTGCTTAACTGCAAAGCAGGAAAAAAACAGGTTTCGAATTGAACTGCAGCATCTAACCTCAGTTCCACTCCCACTGACTTTTCTTCAGCCTCCCTGCCAGGGCTTACAGTCATCAGTATAATTTAAAACGTGTGGTTTAAGAAATGATCTTCACCCACAAAATGCATAAAGAGATACATCTGGGCCCAGTAATCAGAACCATGACCTTTATTAACAGAAACGTTTTCTGCATAGGTGGGTGGAAGTGCAGGTGATCATTTCCACATTCAGTGCTTTAAATATAAGTTTCTCATGAGTAATGTGTTTACTATGAATGATATTGGCATTATAACACAAGGTATTATAACACCTTTTTTTCTCTAAAAGCTTTAGATGTCCCTTAAAAATCAAGGCTGTATGATACAGTAAATTTAATTCACTGAGAAATGAGTTGAATTTACAAGTATTGCAAGTATAATCATGATGCTGTTGTGTTTTTCACTTTATAGGTCTGGAAAAATAAAAATGTTAGGAGCATATATTTACTATTTGATTACTACTCAAATGGCATACTCAAATACTTTATGTAGGAACTTGATACAGTAAATACAACTAAACAATGTCAAAATAACTTAATTAAATCAACTTTAGACACTATTATATATATATATATATATGTATATATATATATATATATATATATATATAATAGTGTCTAAAGTTGATTTAAAAAAAGGCAGTAACTACACAGAGTGCAGAACTGAAAAAAATGACTTTAACAAGGGCTTTTTGCAGTTACCGTACAAACGACTACCATTTTTTTCCAAAACGACACACATTTGAGATAAGATGTTTAGTCACATAACAAAGGATGTCTCAAATGTCATGAAAATGATAATAACTAATGTGTCACCAAAAATGCAGTTACTGCCTTTTTGCTTTGTAGGGCAGTATATATAGGCCTATAAACACTTTTTTAACAGCTCAAAGATGATACTGTTTACATTCATAACATTCCCACAATTCTTGCTTTTTTATTAAAGCAACTAATGCATGTTTAGCAGGTCTTCGACCCAAGCACATGATGGTGGAAACTATTCTACTCTCGTCTTGCTGAAAAAATAAATAACACTTTATTTCAACATGAACTCTCCCTATCCAGCCTGTAAAGCACAGTGGGAAGTGGAAATCATGTCCCCATGTTCTAATGCTACTTTAACACAAATAAAATAATTCATGTCATCTCAACTCAAATGGATAAAGTACACTCAGATGAACAATTAATTTGTTAGATGAATCTGTTTTCTTTAAGTAAGCTGAACAAAATGAATTTGCCCTTTTTCATCAAGCTACCTGATTGCAACATGTTCTTTCAAAATGAAAACATTAAGTTAAGTCAAGGAGAACTAATTTAACATTAACCAATCATGTTTGAACAAGAAACCTGATGGTGCTAAATCAAAATGAATTGTTTGAATAAAGTAAATCGCATAAACAAAAACAATTTTGGACAGTGTTGCATTGGTATTAATGCTCATGATAGAGTACAGGTGCTACACTGCTACAGTAATATGCAAAAATACATCTAAATCATCTAATCATTCCAGGGAGAAACAATTCAACACATATATTGCAGACTCTGTATTCACTTCATCTTTTTCCAGGGATAGTAATAAGACTATATTATGCACATATGACTCAGTGGGTGTTCTGTGTGCGTTGATGAGAAGGAGAAAGACTGTGGGCTTATGGAACTTACTATGCAAATGGCACATATTCAAATTTTCACACTTTCTAAAAAATGTGCCTATATGATGCAGGACCGAAGTCCTAAAATACTGCAACCTTTGTTATAACTGCATTTAACATGACATGACTCACAGTTATATACATTTTTATGAAACATAATGAAAGTAGATTACTTGATAAGCAGAGGAAATGTACATATACAACACAGTCTTAAAAATATTGTGCTACATACACAGGAACTATATGGAGAGATTAAATGCCACAAACAAAGACCAATCATTTCTGTATTAAAGGAAAAAGCACATGGATATCGAATGAACTTTCTAGGTTCTATGTGCATAAGCAATGAGAGTGTTCATGGGAACAGACTTTGGTATATGACATGGGCAGGGGCTCCTACTGTTGGCAACAAGTGTCACTACACTACACACAGCACCGACACTTACACAAACTGCTATTGCACTGCACCATTAGCAATGTATTGTCTTCATTCAAAAGTTCCTTATATAATCAGCATTTGAGTACAATCAGTGTGGAGAACGAGTATTTGATACACTGCCGAATTTCGCAGGTCTGTAATTTTTATCGGTATACTCTGAGTGACAGAATCTTAAACAAAAAAAATCACATTGTATGATTAAGCAATTCATTTGCATTTTATTGCATGACATAAGTATTTGATACATCGTTTCCTGAAATTCTTGACCAGGTTTGCACACACTGATGATTTTGACCCACTCCTCCATACCAGCCCATTCTCACCCCCAAGGCATCACCAAACTGACCTTGGGAAGCATTTGACCATGCTTCAATATCTGACGCTTTCAGGCGCCCTTTAGCGTCAGTTTGATGACGGATCTCTCAGGATTGCGTATAACCCTACCCTACCCCAGACCTAAACCCAACCGCGTCATCTAACTGACGCTTTCCTTTAGCGTCAGTTAGATGACGCCGTAGGATCGCGTCATGTAACTGATGCTAAAGGGTGCCTGAAAGCGTCAAATATTGAAGCATGGTCAAAGGTGACGCCTTGGGGTGAGAATGCGTTGTCCATACAGACCTTCTCCAGATCCTTTTGATTTCAGGGCTGTCGTTGAGCAATACGGACTTTCAGCTCCCTCCAAAGATGTTCAATTGGGTTCAGGTCTGAAGACTGGCTAGGCCACTCCAGGACCTTGTGATGCTTTCTACGGAGCCACTCCTTATAGAGCATCACAGTCCCGCCCACAGCCGGTGCCGGAAGTAAAAATTCAATACAATTTCTCCATTGACATTTGGGATATAAGCCATAAAAACGTAACCATACATGGTAGACTTAAAACCAGCTACGGCTGTACTAAGCGATTGTATATGCTCATATAAACGCCAAAAGATCATGGGGCACAAACCTTGTTTTAAGATAAATGCCTTTTATTCGCGATGTATTGGATAAATACTTCATTACCCACAATCCTGAACAATCCCACAGTGATGCATCTGATTGGTGTAAGTCGTGTCACGTGTCTCAAACCCCGCAAAGGTACGTGAAGACTGAAGATCGCGTAATGACGTAGGGCTGAGTTCATTGGTCGCACCTCTGAGACGCCCCGTGCCATTGGATGTCCAGTTGCTCATAGAAGCCAATGAGCGAGCCAGATGTTCAATGTTTAAGCATGTGCATGAGCTTTCAGTAAATTGAGAGAAAAGGAGCTTCCCTTCACATTCATTATATAAAATTCACTGGAGGAAAAAGTTCACGTGGCCGTCGTCAGATTTGGAAGTCACTCAAAAGGCTCTTTGCACGTTTTTTTTTCCTTTCTCTTTAGTGAGGCGCGGTGGTTTATGGGAGGAGTAGTTCCTTTGCTCGGAAATGATAATATGTACACAGGCTTGTACCTTTGACTTTTTTGGGATTTTCTCTTCGTTTTTTCCCTCGAAATGATATGTTGTATGCTTATGAGTTCAGCCGTAGCTGATTATCTTTAGACATGCTCTAATTCTCTTTAGATATGGATTTTACAAAATGTCAATGGGAAAAATGAATGGGAAATTTACTTCCGGCACCAGCGCTCTCTCGGGCTGTGGGCGGGACTGTGATGCTCTATTGCCCTGGCTGTGTGTTTTGGGTCGTTGTCATGCTGGAAGACCCAGACTCGACCCATCTTCAATGCTCTTACTGAGGGAAGGAGGTTGTTGGCCAAGATCTTGCTATGCATGGCCCCATCCGTCCTCCCTCAATACGGTGCAGTCATCCTGTCCCCTTTACAGAAAAGCATCCCCAAAGAATGATGTATATATAACATTATGTTCTATAAACTGACATTCATGTCAAGCATAGAGCACATGGAATTCAATGCATTTTCAATGCATCATCAAAAACAAGCACACAAAGAAATAAAAGTGATTCTGGTTTGGTCCTACTCAGGGATTCTGAAATTGGTCCTATGGAACTAACATCTCAAATCAATCCCGGCACACTATAAACGCTGAGCTGTACAGAGAATGAGAAGTCTTTGAGAGTGTCAGGGTGTGTAGTGAACCACTAAGGACAATGTTCGCTGCTCTTTATTCTGGAGGGCCTTGATGTTTCCATGCAATGAGGGCCCATCACAGGGCCTGAGAGCAAGAGGATCGTCTTTGCTGCTGTGCTGAGGGTTCTGACCATGAATAGATGATTCACTTTGACACTTCAGAAATGCTAAGAAACACCTGTAGATCTGAAAGGGAAATTAATTAAACTAATATGCACCTTTTGGGGATAGAAAAGGTACAAAGTCCTTTTAAGTGTGTAATGCCCATGTGACAATGTTGTACCTCTAAAGCTGAAAGTAAGGTTTTGCTCTGGCCCATGGAAAGTGTGTGCAACTGTACACTGCACGGAGTGGAGCACAGAATATGAAATTTACCCAGGCCTTAAGGTAGAATTTAAATTCTATTTTGAATTTAAAATTTATATATATATCTATATATCTATCTATCTATCTATCTATCTATCTATCTATCTATCTATCTATCTATCTATCTATCTATCTATCTATCTATCTATCTATCTATCTATCTATCTATATATGAAGAGTTCAGATGCAAAAGCCTCTAAATGCCATTTGAAATTTTCTTCTAAAATGACCATTTTTTATCAAGCTTGTATATTAAAGTTCAGTAATTTCACTTAAATGGCAATGGAGATTACCTATTAATTGTCATTTAAGTGAAATTACTGAACTTAAATATACAAGCTTGATAAAAATGGTCATTTTAGAAGAAAATTTCAAATGGCATTTAGAGGCTTTTGCATCTGAACTCTTCATATATATATATATACATATATATATATATATATATATATATATATATATATATATATATATATATATATATATGTATATATATATATATATATTATATACATTTTTTTACCTAAATATTAATGCTGACACCTAAGTTATGATTATTAATTATGTGATGCATTGTAATGCATTATTAAAGGGATGGTTCACCCAAAAGTAAATATTCTGTCATCAATTACTAACCTGTTCTAAACCTATATGAATTTCTTTCTTCTGCTGAACACAAAGGAAGATATTTTGAAAACAGAGAATTCTCTCTGTTTCAACTGTTTGGTTAAGGAAGAATTGCCCGTAACCAAACAGTCAATTGACCCCATTGAGTTGCATAGTATTTATTTTCTCCACATTATGGATTGGAAGTCAATGGCACCCATCAACTGTTTGGTTACCCATATTCTTATAATTATTTTATTTTCCATTGTCTTCCCAAATATCATACTGTCCTTACTAATAATGTGCAATAAAGAAGCTCTCCAAATAAAAGTTTAATTATTTATATCAATAAGTCTCAAGCGACATGTCAGTAAATATGTTAATGGATTTGTAGTATAGCCTACTTAGTATGAAATATATGTATTTAGACAACATTTTGGTATAGGTTTTTTTTTTCACTAGGGAAATAAAGTATGTTATTTGAGTTTTATATTGAGTCAAATACTGAATTCCATAATTAATGCATAAAAGTTTTCTTTGTCAAATCAAGGGGTGAAAGCATAAATTTTTTGACACCCTACTTAAAATTTAAAAAGCAATCAGAGATGGTGTTATTATTGGGTGATATGAGGATCTGTGGTTTCTACCATTGTAAAAACATAGACAGTAAAAGAAATGGACACATTGATTTCAATGGAGAAAATTGAAGCCTGTTAAAAGCTGATCGCCAGGCGTATGCACAGGCTCAAACTGAGCTTGTCCCATGAGCAACCTGTGTCTTCTAGCTGTGCCAAGTGAAATATGAATAATTCCCTTCCGAATCTCACAGAGACGGAGAGCGTGAGTATTAGCTGTCCATGAGCTAGCAGCAGGATCAACTTTATGACTCTTTATGGGCTTCTCCCTCAGACTTTATCAGACTTTATGCCTCCACGTCCATTTTTTTTTTTTTTCGGAAAGACTTGGTACAGCCTATCTTGCTTTTATAAATATAATAAAACTAAAAACGTTTTGGAGATATGAAGGAAGCATATGAGGAGTGAAGCATCTCCACCATTGACATCCATTAAAAAAACAGCCTTGTGTCTCCTTCCCTTACAGGCTTCCCTTCAATTGGCTTTGATGCAATCCCTCTGTGGACTCACCTGGTTGTTGAAAAGCACATAGATTACCGGGTTGACCACAGTGCTGCTCTTGGCCAGGACTGAGGGCACCACACTGGTTACAGGAGTGATCAGTCCCCTCCTGCCAAACGCAGCTAGCAGAGCCACCACCCCATAAGGCATCCAGCACAGCAGATAGCAGGAGACCATGGTGACAACCATTAGAAGAATGTGGTTCTCTCTCCTCTGTGCGGTCAGCAGGTTGATTTTAGTTACCTGAGCCAAAAAAAAGAAACACTTAAAGTTATAGAAGTTACGATAGCCTTTCTTCCCTTCTGGAACATATCCAAGTGAAATGGCTTGATTTTGTCCATTGGGAATTTGTTGTTGTTTGTTATCGCTATGGTCATGTGAGTGACAGTGTTGTCCCGCCCTCAGGCCAGTGAACACGTCATCAGAGAGGGAAGGGAAGTTATTTAGATTAAAGATTACGAGGGCACATTAAAAAAAATGATGTAGATATAAATAAATTATGTTTTATTAAAGGGATACTCCACTTTTTTGGAAATAGGCTCATTTTAACAACTCTCAGTAGTTAAACAGTTGAGTTTTACCATTTTCGAATCCATTCAGATATTTAGAAGAATATCAGTAACCAGACAGTTTCTGGTCTCATTGACTTCCATAGTATATTTTTTCCCTACTATGGAAGTCAATGAGACCACAAACTTTCTGGTTACTGATATTCTTCTAAATATCAGAAAATCATCTGAATTCATTTGAAAACGGTAAAAACTCAACTGTTTAACTCTGAGGGAGATGTAAAATGAGCCTATTTCCAAAAAAAGTGGAGTATCCCTTTAACAAAGGTCGGAGGAGCACGTTCAGATAATTAACACGAGTGGAGAGCACTCAGCAATCAATGATAAGAGGTGTATAGATTTTGCAGTCTCACCTCAATTCATTGAGTGTTTAGCAGCATCCCTCCACCACCCCTCCTCCACTCTTCTAGTCCTAACCGTTCACACACAGGGGGAGTACTCAAATACTCATCAAACTTTACTCCCTTTAATTATATGTAAGTGTGAACTCTTGAATTTATAATAAACAGTAAGAATATGAATTGCTCGTTGGGATTTCATTGTGACTTTCATTTGTGACTTTCATTGTGACATCTAATCTCTAATACTTCTTTTTAACTAAAAGTTAAAAAGTTCAATTTTGATGAACTAAAAGCTTCTATCTTTCTGCAGAGAACATGGGCTACCCTACAGCAAACAGTTCATGATGTTGAACGTACTTAGTATGAATTAGCTTGCAATGTGTGCATGCAAGCTGTTCGCGAATCAAAGGAAGATTGGCAGATGGCTCCTTCATGCGTCAGGTCTGAGAGTCGTGACTTGTGTCCTCTGGAGTCTGTTAGTCTTCCCTATCCCCTTCCCATCATGAAGTAATCTCTCTGCATAAAGATATCCTACTGCTCGGGGCACAGAATTGGAACTTCCAATCAGTGGTGGCAGCAAATGAGAGCTGATAAGTGGAGCTGGGTTCTCTTCACTGGCTCAGGTCATCATTCACACCTTTTACATGCTCCATTCGTCAGAAATAAGATGATTGTGATTGTATTGACAGCTCCAGATTGGTTTCTCACTAATGCAGTTTTCAGACAAGTGTTTTCTCACTTGTGTAATCCCTTCGCTTTTGTGTCCTTCAGAAATGTTGTAGAATCAATATCACTGGCAAAAATGTTAAAACTACTACTGTTATTGTGTCAAGAAATGTGGTTTTAATAGTTTTTCAGACAACATTGTAGTTGTTTAAAGCTTAGAATCGATGGTTTATTTATGAAGACAGCACCTTTTATCTGAGTTTTTCCAGGGCTCAGGTCATTTCTCTATCGGCTCTGCCATCATCCGAATAGCGAAAGCAATGTTGCATAATTTGGCTTCAATATCTCAAAAAATGAATCTTTGAAGCGTACGCTAAATTTACGCAATACTCGTTCCCTCTTCTGAGAGAGAACCGAGGTTAAGTTAGGTTATAAGCCCTAGCAAAGCTAAAATGACTTGACTGATGAGTAATTGACATTTCAGAACACCTTGAACAGGCAGCGACTTAAAGCTACACAGTGTGATTTTTACCCCCATCTAGTGGTGAAAAGGTATATGACCATCCAGTGAATATTAGTTTCTGTTTCTCATCAATTCCGATTTCGTTTTAACTCCTACGGTGGCCAATGTAGTCCAAGATTAACATGGCTTCCAGTTCAACCTCGTCCATGAGTGTTAACTCAAACGTAAACGCGAAAGGCGAAGCTTGAATTAACGGGTATGTCCCTCTTTGGCTAATGTACTTTCAAGATGGAGGGGCAACATCGCGACCGGCATTAGAACTGCTTACCCGTATGTATTTTCAATGGCATATTATACACTCACGAGAATACTTTATTACTTGAACGAAGTAAATATACATTAATGAGCACATATATTTTTGAAAGAACTAAGTGTTTTTAGCTAAGAATGAACTAAGAGAGTTACGCAGTGGAGCTTTAAGCGCATGTTGCATACATAGACTGTAAATGTTTTTTTCCTTTTTGGAAAGGCAGAGAAAAAAAGGTTTGTAGAGCTCGCGTTTCCACCGCAATTACCAGGAACTATTTGTCCCAGGAACTTTTTTTACAGGGACGTTTTTTCCCAGACCGCTTGCTTACTGCATTTACACCACAAACTAAAGTACCGGTCCGGGTGGGAGATTATGTGGGGACGTTGAGCTGCGTGTGACTGCTCCTAGCCTGCGCGTTTGTTTTGAGTTTTGTATGGAGGAGATTCAAGCTGTGCTGCTTTTGTGTGCAATTGGTTTACTAACAAGGTAATTGACAAAACAGCAGAAAGAGACGAGCACCCAAAGCAATATTCAGAAAGCTCGTAATGCTAGATATAAAAGTAGACGTTTGTTATCAGCAAACATTGACCGTGAGATGGATGGGACGAACACTGCGCCATCGGGCAAGAAAGAATAGCGTAGTACGAACCAATCAGCATGTTCAGCGTACAAGTCCCACCCCGAAAGTTCCTGAACTCTGAAAAAGTACTACCTCGCAAGCAGGGACTTTCTGGGGGGGGGGATTTTTACCCGGAACATTTAGACCCTGGTTCCTGCAGTGTAAACACACCGAGTGCCACCCTAAAGTTCCTAGTTCCTGGGAAAGTTCCTGTGGTGGAAAGGCGGCTTAAGCTATTTTTGTAGTGTAATGAAAATCAATTTCACACTGCATGTCTGGAGTGACTTTTTTAGAAATGCAATTACTGTTCTCAGACATGTCCTCTGATTTTCACTGTGCTATCTTCTTGTAATTTCCCCTTTCGAATCCCATCAGAATTCCATGTTTGTGTTTCTATAAAAAGCCTGAAGGCTGTAGTGACTGCCCACCCCACAACAGACAAAGACCTCTATACAGAGTGGAGCCTACTACTGAACAGAGCGAATGCTGGAGGAATTTTTTTGCAGTTGTTACCAGCTCGTCACAAATAGTAATAGGCATGCGTTCTAAAAGATACCCACGATGGTGATTGATTCATATGAATTGCCTCGGTGTCTAGAGGCTCTCTGCCTTACTACCTGCTGGAAACGCTCATTAGATATTCCTTCACACTGTGATGTGTGTTAATGAAATACGCCATATGAGTCATAAAAACCTAAAGACTGCTTCTCCCTGAACACAGTCTAACCTGATGCCCCAAAGAGCTTTGTTCTTATCGCTAACTGGACAAAACAATCTCAAATTTATAAATAAACCATCCAAGATCTGGATTTGTCATCTGTTGCTTGTCTGTGTTGAAATGTTAATTGGACACTGACTATGCACACATCACTGCAGATTTCTGAGAATACAACGGCTTTTTTTCTCAGAAGGGAAACGGTGAGAGAAGAGCTTGTAGTGCATGCTAATTGTTCTATCTGGTGTTATACAAAAGCACTGAGACCTTTCAATGTTTGTATCACTCTGCTCATTTAGGCAGACTGTCAGTCTGTGCATTAGTGATGGGGATTTTACGTGACTCTTCTACATAGTTACATAGATGCCCCAGTAGGTGGCGGCAATTGACGAATCATTCATTGAATCATTCATTCAATCAATTCATTGACTACGTTTACATACAGCCAATTTTTCGGGTTATGGTCGGGTTAAGGTCACTTTTCGGGTTTCTGAAACATTAGGGATAACCCGTTTACATGCGTGAGCAGAAAGAGTTTCTCCTGTATACATGGAGGAACAATATCCCGATGCTAAACGGCGATCGTGTCGGCTTAGCGTCCTACGTACGAACAACCTTAAGACGCAAAATGCGTCATTTCTGTATTTTTCGTCTGTATCCAAGAGACAACAGCAACAGCATCATGTGGATAACTGAATAGTTCGGGGCAGAGAGCGATCACCTTTGTTTTTGCGTGAGATGCTGGCAACGCTTACCTGAGCTCGCTCCAAAAGTATACAGTGCTGTGTCTAGCCTGGTCTCTGCCATGTTTACTTCCGGTATCCTGCACGCGGGATTTTTGTATGCCGCCGAGAAGTTTCTCTGAACATTGCTCAAAAGACCAAAGATCCCTGCGAATAGAACATGCGCAGGACACAAAACCCGACTGGGGATAATGGCTCGATGCGCGTTTACATGACCAAAAATTCGGGTTAGTAATGGGGTACCCCAGGTATATCCCGGTTTTCAAAATCCGGGCAGATGAGCATATTCGGGTTTTTTCCGTGTTGACACGGCGCGTCTCGTTGACCGAAGGTTATTGCTAATATCCCGGGTTCCAACGGGTTAATGGCTGCATGTAAACTGCAGTCATTGATTTATTCAAGAAAGAGAAACTAGGTTAAACAAGTTTAAAAGGCTAGACTAGCATACTATTCTCTGGCTGCAACCGAAAATGCTATAGGTGAAAATAGGTAGGCCAATATGTCAAAAGTGGTATGTTCAATTTCACATAACCAGTATGATTACCAGTACCTGGATGACCTACAGTGACTACGTTTACATGCAGCCAATTTTCGGGTTATGGTCGGGTTAAGGTCACTTTTCGGGTTTCTGAAACATTAGGAATAACCCGTTTACATGTGTGAGCAGAGAGAGTTTCTCCTGTATACATGGAACTGCAATATCCCGATGTAAACGGCGACACGCGGTTAGCGTCTTGACGTACGGATAACCTTTAGACGCAATTTGCGTCATTTCCGATCTTCTCCTGTATCCAAAGACAACAACAACAGCAGCATGCGGATAATGAATAGTTCTGGAGCAGATAGCGATCGCCTTTGTTTGCGCTGTGATGCTGGTATGTTACTGACCTCCGCTCTAAGATGTGTGCTGTGCCTGGTCTCGCCATGTTTACTTCCGGTATACTGCACGCGGATTTTTGTATGCGCCGAGAAGTTTCTCTACTCAAAAGACCAAGATTCCTTGCGAATAGGACATGCGCAGAACACAAATCACTATGGGGATATGCCGATGCGCGTTTACATGACCAAAAAAATCGGGTTAGAAAAGGGGTACCCCAGGTATAATATCCCGGTTTTTATTTTAAATCCGTGGGATATGAGCAATATTCAGGTTTTTGGCGGTGTTTACATGGCCGTCTCGCGACCGGGTTATTGCTAATATCCCGGTTTTGAACGGGTTATTGGCTGCATGTAAACGCAGCTCAGAATTTACTTCAATCAATCAACTTTTACTTATATGGCACAATAAAAACAACAGTAGTTGTACTTTACAAGAGGATAACAGGACCTAACTTTCAGCAAGATTTTGAAGTTTGCAACCGAAGTAATGTATATGTCTCCTATGAGGCCACAGGAGAGGATTTGTGAGATGGCAGCAGGGGCGCTGCCAGGAATTTTCGTCTACGAAAAACGTCTACATTGGGCCCCCTCATATATTAAAATATGCCATACACCAATAACACTACAGAACATTGACACAAATACATTAGATACAATGTGTGTGTGTGTGTATGTGTGTGTAAGCTTCTCAAACAAATTGCCCTTCATGATAGATAATAATAAAGTCTGTATAGATGTAATTTACGGCCAAAATTCAGTCTAAATGAACAGATCAAACTGGATTATTTTAATACTGTCTGTAACTTACATGCATGTTGAGGTAAGCTACTTCTTGTTTCTAACTGTATCTACTGTACAGACAGGAGATTGTCATATTTTTTTGGTACAGTAAAAAAGAGCAAGAGAGACAGAGAACCCCACAAATACTCCCTGGAATGATGCTAAGTCAACACAATGTTGCTCACCTTCTTCACTGGGACAGGGACAGGGAGGAGTGCAGTTAGTATGGGGAGACTGGGGTGCTGCTGACTCATCTGTTGTTGTTGCTAAATCTGCTAAAAGGGGATGGATGATTCAATATGAATATATTGCTAAACGTTTCCCTGCACTTCTTAAAAATGTCTGATGAAATGTGGGCTGACACCAGAGCCCGGACAGTATTGGAGTACATTTACTTGAGTACAGTACTTAAGTACAATTTTGAGGGATCTGTACTTTACTCGAGTATAATTTTTGGGGAGTACTCATGACTTTACTCAAGTACATTTGAGAGGGAAATATTGTACTCTTTACTCCACTACATTTCTATTCATAACCGTGAGTAAAAAGTAACTACGTAAAAAAAAATGGAAATAAGAAAAATCTCAGAAACCCTCAATTTGTTGTTTCGCTCTCAAACGTGATTGGATTGTGCAGGCGCCACTGATTGGAACAGCCTATCAGCAGTCACCTTCAGCTTTTCGCCAAAGTCAACTCCATGGTCAGATTTAGATAAGAGACGAAACAATGGATGAAGACGCAGCAGGTCTATCCCGGGAATGTGCCGACCAGTGGCCCCACCTCGCCAGACTATTTCAATTTTCTGAATATTCTGAAATTTTCTTAAATGTTAAAGGTGCAATGTGTAAAAAAGTTGAGTATCTATTAACAGAAATACAATATGACATCCATAACTATGTTTTCAGTGGTGTATAAAGAACTTACTTAATAAACCGTAATGTTTTTATTACCTTAGAATGAATATGAATATGACTTGATTTTACTTTAAATTCCTTTTACATTCTCCAAGGTATTGACATTAACATTTTTCATAAGGCCATGTAGGATGTTTCTGTTCATAAATGTAAGCACTGTGGCAGTAGTATTGCAATATTTAGAAAATGTACTCCTGTACTCTTGATACTCAAGTACTTTTAAAAACACGTACTTCAGTACTTTTACTCAAGTAGACATCTGACTGTAGTACTTTTACTTGTACTTGAGTAAAATTTAGCAAGGGGTATCTGTACTTTTACTCAAGTAATAAAGCTGTGTAACTTACTCTGTCCGCCTCTGGCGTCAGCTTGCAGCTAAGTTAGCTAACTTATTTCACTATGGACAACAGGTTTACCACTCACAGACTATAGGCTACTCACCTTTCTTTGTGAAAAACTGGGCTACAGAACGTCCAGCCTTTATTTAGTCTCCTTTTCTGGGAAAACCAGATTTTATTTTACTATTCGACATTATGGTCTCTGTATTTCTAGTGCACTGGCGCCTTCACCGTGCATCGATGTCTGCTAAAACACCGTCAACGATGCGCGCGCGTTAGGCAGGACCAAACCATTTCATGCGGATACATGGGGTGGTCGGTCAATATGGATATTTACTTTTT
Source organism: Hybognathus amarus (assembly GCA_030378365.1). Classification (NCBI taxonomy): domain Eukaryota; kingdom Metazoa; phylum Chordata; class Actinopteri; order Cypriniformes; family Leuciscidae; genus Hybognathus; species Hybognathus amarus. The sequence goes on along the minus strand of JAQIUQ010001048.1, from coordinate 623,796 downwards.
GGTCAATGGGGATATTTAACTTCTCTCATTGCCTAAATAAGTCAAATCAAAGACATCTTTAAATTTATTATTAATTGAAATATACTCAATTATGATAAATATATGTTTTTTGTTTGTTTTTTTTTCAAAAAAGTTTTTACCTATTTGATGGGCCCCTGTCAGTCAGGGCCCTTGGAATTGTCCTAATTTTTCCCCCTATAGCGCCCCTGAATGGCAGTGAACCGATGAAACTGATTACATCAGTAGAACAACATGACGAATGTCGTATTCATACTAAATAGAACATGCTTTTTAACATTTACAAAAAGTGCCAACTTAGAGATTATGCTATTTCAAACGCATTCTTACTATTTCCTGCCATAGACCAGTGATCTCAAACTCAATTCCTGGAGGGCCACAGCTCTGCACAGTTTTGCTACAACCCTAATCAAACACACCTGATCCAGATCCATTCAGCTAATCAAGGTCTTCAGGATTACTAGAAACTTCCTTACAGGTGTGAGTTGGAGCTGGTTGGAACTAAACTGTGCAGAGCTGTGGCCCTCCAGGAATTGAGTTTGAGATCCCTGCCATAGACAGATAGAGTAAAATTAGAAAGGGTAGTATGCAAGTATGTGAATAGTATGACAAATATGCTAGTATTTATTGCTAGTACAACTGTCTTTATTGAATTATTCAACATTCACTCAACTAATTTGTGAATCATCAGTATGACAACCGTGCTGAGAGAAAAAAAAGAGATAATATCATTTTGTTTATTTTTTAATAAGAATTTAACATTACAAATTTTGTTTTGCTTTCTAAAGGCTGTCCAGAAATCATGATTTCACTCATCATAATTATTTTATTATAATGAACGCCACAGTTGAATGTTTGTTTTCAGTACCGTAGGTTTAACAGATAATAACATATAATAACATAACACCTATTCAGAGGGGAAAGTGTCAAATTGAGTTTCTCCATAAAGCATCTCTCACTTCACCCCTTTCGATAATGAACAGGATTTTGCCATAGCAGAAGATCATGAGCATCAGTGGTAAAAGCAGACAGAAGATGAACAAGCACATCACGTATGACATGCTGTTGGTTGAGCGCAGGTGCCACTGCACTGAGCATGTAGTCCCGGGTCCTTCAGGTCCATAGCTACTCCAGCCCAGGAATGGTGGGAGAGTCCATGCCAGGGAATAGAGCCAGGATCCGGCCACATAAAGCCAGGCCCTGCGGAAGTCAGAAACGTCTGCCTTGGCGTGGCGCAGCAGGGTGGCATAACGCTCGTATGACAGTATAGACAGAGACATCAGACACATATTTCCTGTTTGAGATAAAGTACACCAGACATGGAAATAGTCAAATAGTTGCTAACTTGAGAAGTTGTTTTGAATGTTTTCATTGTAAAATATGGTGATATTTGTACTGTGTCATTTGTACACATATCTTTCTTTTTCTCCTGAGGTGAAAAAAAATTAAGGTTTTTGATGCAAATATCCCAGGAATTTCTCCATATAATGGACTTCAATGGGAACCACGAAGTTTAAGTTTTATAAGCACAAATTAGTCACCTTGCTCTTGTTCTGTGATGAGCATTCGTGACTCTCCTGTTCGAACCGTTCATCAAAATAAACAATTCTTTTGTCGTGTCATGACTCGAAGGGTCCTCGATAAGACCCTTATTCATCGTCTGGTGTCATTCAAAGCCCTTTGAAGCGGCACTGAAACTCTCATTTGGACCTTGAACCGTTTGGTTCCCATTGAAGTTCACTATATGGAGAAAAATCCTGGAATGTTTTCATCAAAAACCTTAATTTCTTTTCGACTGAAGAAGAAAAGACGTGGTCATCTTGGATGACATGGGGTGAGTAAATTATCAGCGAGTTTTTTTTTACTCTTTAAATGTAAGTTCCTAGTGCTGCTGACTTCAGCAAACCAGATGAGTCTGTGTAATCTGTTTTCAGTGGTTGTTATCTGGGAATGGCATACCGCTGGATGGACGTGTGATCTACCAATCAGAATCAAGTGTTCCACAGAGCTGTGTAATAATGTAGAATAATGTAATAGAATGTGGCAGCCACAAGACTGAGATTCTCATTAAGGCACTGCATTTGGTGTCTAGTAAGTTCAAAGGTATAATGACATTAGACCCTTATGTATCAATGCACGTGTGTCATCCGGTAAACAGTGAAGGTTGTTAAGTGACACGAGATCATGGAGCTAGAAGAACCTGATGACAACCTATATTAATTATTTTAGTTGTCAGACATATTTGGTATAGTCACTGAGAGAAACTGAGCCTTAATAAATATGGTTAATGTTAATGTAAAAAATGAGGCGAATGATGTATCAAATGTACTCAGACATTCTCCTTCAATGGGTTTGCAGGTCCACAGGTTCTGCACTAAGTGCGCTTCCCTCTTTCCTCTTACAGAAAGAGACACACAACACTCCCACTACAGTCATTAATGTCCTTAAGTGAGCTCTCCATTCAAATGTCAGATCACTAGGGGAAGACTGTGACTTCTGAGACAACCCCTGAATGCGATAAAATTACAGTGATTTATGGCTTGTTCATATGTTGAGCATATAACGTTTGTGACAGACAGAAAACCGCAACATGTTGTTTAATGTGGAAAATTATAGTATAGTGGGAAATTATATATCAAGAATTGTTTATTTGTGGCTGTTGTCCCCAAACTACAAATATCCAGTTGATTTGATTTAGGCTATGATTGCCCAAACTGCAGCGCACAGGGTACCTTTAGCGCCAAATGAGACGTAAAAATAAAGCGGGCAGAAGGCGCCTCCTAGTGGCCTAACCCTACCCCAACCCCATACCTAAACTTAACCGTCTCATTTGGCGCTAAAGGGTACCCTGTGCGTTGTATATTTACGCTTTTGGAAAGTGTCAAAATATGGCGCCTTGGGATGAGAACGCTGTTCGAAAAATCATATGCTGTGAATGTAATTCATATGAGCCAACTTTTTGCATACATCACAGGTCTATATTGTGACTATTTATATTTATATAAATCAAATAAAAATGTATGTCCCAGTTACAGCTAATGGTGTCTTCCTGGTTAAATAAATATTACCTACATTAAAAAAGAGAATTACATTTTGTATTTTTACATACTAGCCTAGGCTATGCAATTAATGTTATATTCGTTAAAACCAAGTATAAATCTCATTTCTTATCAAGTTAAGTTTGTTAAGCTAAATTACATTTATTCTAAAAATAATAACAAAAGGCACAATTAAAACATTTAAACAATATATTTTATTTGTGAACTGACGTTAAGCTGTTTTTTTTAATAGTCAACTCGTCAGTTGTCAAGTTAACACTGATCACAGACGAATATGCACCATTAATTTCACTAAGCTGATTGCTCTAACAAAAAGTACCTAAAGTCATCATGTTTTTTAGTCCATTTCAACTTTGATTTTGACATGACAAAGCGGTGAAATCTAAGTGGCTCCACTTATCCAGCACCGCAAACTCCTGGTGAATTAACTTTAGTAAAACTTACCAAAAAGCGAATTGGCGAAAGCGTACCATTTGCAGCCGGATTGTCCTGCAACAGCCATTTCCCATAGAGACTGGAAGCGAAACTGAAGGGAGTCCCAAATAAACAAACCAGTATGTCACTCAGACTTATGTTGAGCAGAATGAGGTTTATAGGTGTCCGCAGTGAGCGAAACCTCGCAAAGATGAGCAGGACAAAGAGGTTGTTCAGGCATCCAAAAGTCAGAATGATTCCGAGGCAGACGGCTGTCACCGTGTGGCCAGTCCGGCTCAGGCCAGGTTGGGTGTTGTCGTGGGGCTCTAGGGGTCTCCTGAACTGACATTTGCACTTTGATTGAGCGCAGAAATGTCTTCTGTTGCTAATGTTCAAACTCCAGATGTGGACGACCATAGTAGCCTTAATGCACGGGTAGATGGTGTTGACACAATGACTTTCCTTACGGATGGATTCACTGTTCTCATCCCCCCACCACTATCATTAACACCCCTACCTACCTCTGCTTTTCTGTAACCTGTCTGAGAGTCTTCTCATTATCCGCTGTGTGTAGGTGTGTGTGTGGGGGGGGGGGGAGGGGGGGTTCAGTGAACAGTGAATCTATCTGTAGCCTAAGGAAAGTAGTGTCAACACCTTCTACCCGAGATGACAATCTCATACACTATTACATGGCTGCTAATTAAATACTACTTTTCATCTTTTTACTTTAAATGCATCTTTCGGACTATATAATCAGAAAAATGTGTTCGTTTAAAAGCTTTAGATAGGCTTTTATTTAGTTTCAGTTCATTTATGAGACGCGCCAGGGCCGGTTCTATCCCTTTGGTTGCCCTAGGCGAGATTGATTTTAGCGCCCCCCCCCCCCCCAAATATTATTTTAAAATAATATATTGCATTTTATTGCTGTCTCCCACATTGTCCCACAGCAACATTACAATAGTGTAGATAAGTGTACAATGTTTTATAATAATAATTTATTCTACAGTGTCCAATCCATTTAATTAATTTAACATATTTAATATTGGGTGCATCCAAGTTGGGCCTATTTTAACTTTTTTTAACACAATAGTTACTTTCTCTGGTAATTAGTTACTTTTATAATGATTTAATTCAGTTACTAACTCTGTGAGAATTTGTGAGAAGTAACTAGTTACTGTAACTAATTATTTTTAAGTAACATGCCCAAAACTGATTATGAGCATTTATTAAACTAAACAAAAATGCTCTTATAATCACTCCAAAACTTCAACAAGTTGAAGGATCTGTAATAAATTGTTCATACAAATGCTACAAATAACGTTCAAGGATATTTCTATCATCCTACATAGTTGCATTGTTTTATCTGTGTAATGTAGGCCTAATGTAACTTGTTGTAGATAAATTACAATTATTACCTGGCTGCTACAACTAAGGGGGTTTCGGAGTCCCAAATGTTGTGCATTTTAATGTTTAATTCCTTTTTAAATCAAATTTAAATGTTAAATTCATCAACCTGGTGCAATTCAGTGTGCAAATTGAACAAAGAAAAATTCAAACATCTATTAGTTACAGTGTCTGTCTAGGCCTACATTACACTCAACATAATAGGCTATATTGTAAAACAAATGCAATGAAAAATAAAAGAAACTTTCATATTTAGTTTTGTACAAATTTCTATACTTGCTATAGACTTGGAAGCAACTCAACACCTGCAATTAAGCAAAACAAAACGAATAGGCTGCCGATGTACGAGTTTTATGGGCCGTTAAGACAAAAAATAAATAAAAGGCTATGAGATGTCTCAGCCCAAAAAGCACGTCGGTCACCGGGAATCTCAAGTAGGCGACACCGTGAAGTAATGACTGAGATGAGAAAGGCTTACCTACTGGACTTTCTTTTTATTTTGTTGCTTTCTCTGTGTCCGTCCCTGTGGACCAGATGGTTTATTTATACCGCTTCATTTCCGATCAACGCGACCGCAGCTGAGCACTTGCCCAACGTAACGCAACCCCGGAAAAGATCGACAATAATCATCAATTCAATCTAATAATCAGTAATTAATTTATTAAACGTGTGGCTGAGGGGCGCCTTAGGATGACAATGTTTAATAAACATTTTTTCTTTTCGCTTCTCATTCTAACTCTGTGATTTATTGATTAATGGGGAGTAGCAGAGAATGTGAAGTAGGTCAAGGGCGACGATAGAGCGCGCGCCCGCGGCGCCCCAACACATTTGGCGCCCTAGGCAACCGCCTAGTTCGCCTATAGCAATCGCCGGCCCTGAGACGCGCTTTGGAGATCATGAAAGCGCGCCTGATTGTTTTATTTTACTTTACAAAAGCACAACGTTTTCTTGTTATTGTAGTTTACACAAATAAAAGTAGTTGCAGATATTGTGTATTATTTTTTTCTGTATGACCAGAATTTTCTAGGGCCCAAGCCCTGAAAGGGCGCAGAGCCCTATTGTTTTCCTTCCGATTATTTTTTTTTTTTTTTTTTTTTTTTTCTTTTTTTCTAGCGACTATTCGGGCACTTTTGAGGCCCTTAACATGCTCGAAAACTCTTGAAACTTTGCACACGGGTCAGAACCCGCGGCCATCAGAGCCGGGCTGAAGCTGGTACCCGGGGTCGTGGCAGGGCGGCTCGTCAGCGCCCCCTGGAATGGGGTCCGAACACCTGGTCCATAACTCAAACACACTTGCATGTAATAATATGAAACTCGGTACACATGTCGATAGCAGAATTTCATCTATACCTCTGCGTTCTTACTTTTTACCCCAGCCCAACAGGAAGTCGGCTATTGAGGTTTTTTTGTAAAACACACGCAATGAACTTTTAAATACTCCTCCTAGAGCTCTGATCCAAATTCGACGAAACTCGGTCAGCGTGAAGTCAAGACATTGAGGATGAAAGTTTGTGTGGGGATTTTTGATATCTCGAACGGTTTGGCCGTGGCGAGGAAACGAAACTACGGCGAGAAACGTGAAACAGGAAGTGTGTCATAACTTTAGCATACATTAACTGATCTGGATGAAACTTCAGCAGTGCGTTCGCTGTAAGAGGACGATCACATGGATGTGACTATTGTGAGTCAAAGTTATAGCGCCACCAACTGGCAGCAGGAAGTGTGTCACTTTCAAAATGCTTTGAAATCACCCTCTTATTTTTACCCGATTTGCTTCAAACTTCATCTGTATAATGTAAATACACGGCAGATGAAGACCTATGAATGGATTCTTGATATCTTTGAAACTGTTGCCGTGGCGACGCATCAAACTTTACCATTCTTTTAGGATGCATTCTTTTAGGGATTCGAACATTTGTCCATAAATCAAACACACGTGCATGGATTAATATGAAACTCGGTACACTCATAGATCACATCAGGCCAAACAACTTTCGTGCTCTAAGTTTTACGACAGTTCAAACGGAAGTCGGGAATTATGTTTTTTTTTTTTTGATAAATGTCCTAGAAAAACATCAAATTACAACCCATGCTGTTACCAATCACCACCAAACTCGGTGTGCATGAAGTCAAGACATTGAGGATGCTAAATTCCGTGATCGGATTTGTGATATCTCGAACGGTTTGGCCGTGGCGGATTTTTTTGACTAAAAAAGGACACATAAAGTGTGTTATAACTTGGTTAGTTTTACTGACAGTTACAAAACTTGCCGTGTATATTGTTCTATTCAAGCCAAACAACTTTCTAATTAACAATAATAAGCTCAAACCCACAGAAAGTCAGATATTGTAGTTTGAATATGATCATGCTCTTTCTGAGCCTGAGTCTTTCTTGAGTCTCTCTGACACACAGTCTGTGTGTGTGTGTGTGTGTGTAGGGGGAGGGGGCTTAATCATTTCACTGTGTGTCTGGCCTGCTAAAGTAAATACATTTCTTAAGCCTGGTATTTTTTAAATAAGTTTTTATTTTTATTTTTTTATAAGTAAAGGCATATAACCTGTTTAATTGTAGTGCATTGACAATAGTTTTATATAATTAGTGTATTAATTAAATTAACTTGGTCCATTAATCAAAAAGGAAGTGTGTTAAAACTTCTGCATACATTAACTGATCTTGATGAAACTTCAGCAGTGTGTTCGTTGTAAGAGGCCGATCACATGGATGTGACTATTGTGAGTCAAATATATAGCGCCACCAACTGGCAGCAGAAAGTGTTTCACTTTCAAAATGCTTTGAAATCACACTCTTACTTTTACCCGATTTGCTTCAAACTTCATCTGTATAATGTAAACACACGCCAGATGAAGAGCTGTGAAAGCATTATTCAATATCTAAGATAATGTTGCCATAGCAACGCATCAAACTTTAACATTCCTTTTTTTGATGATTTTGAGTCTCTTAGCGGCTTTTGGGGCCCTTAATGGGTTTGAAAACTCTTGAAACTTTGCACACAGGTCAGATCCCACAGCCATCAGAGCCGGGGAAGATGGTACCCGGGTGTGGCAAGGGGGCTAGACAGCGCCCCTGGAACGGGGTCCAAAAACTTGGTCCATAAATCAAACACGCTTGCATGTAATAATATGAAACTCAGTACACATGTTGATCTCATCGTTTCATATATTCATATATTCTCCTTAAGCCGGACAACTTTCTAATTTACACTCATGAGCTAGGACCCACAGAAAGTCAGATATTTTGGTTTGAAAATGTTGAGTGTCTCTCTGAGCCTACACTTCTGTATGGCAAGCCCTTTTAACATTTAAAAGCTAAGTTTGACTATTCCGTAATTAACATTGTAGATATCAACAACGTCTTTCTAGTCGTAATTACATTTTGGATAGTTTGTATTATCATTTAAGATATCTGTAACGTAATTGTGACTAGTCGAAACGACAGATAGAGTATGGCAAGCCGTTTTAACATTTAATCATTTTAACCTACTAGTCTCTATTTTCATGCTACTAGTACTTATTTTTTAGATACTAGTATCTATTCCATTAAGTACTAGTACTTATTCATTAGCTACTAGTGCTTATTCTTTAGATACTAGTGCCTTTTCTTTAGATACTAGTGTTTATTCTTTAGGTACTAGTACCTTTTTAAAGATACTAGTACTTATTCATTAGACACTAGTCCTTATTTATTAGATACTAGTACTTATTCATTAGATGCTAGTCCTTATTCATTACATACCAATGCTTATTAATTAGTTACTAGTACTTATTCATTAGATGCTAGTACCTATTAAATAGATACTAGTACTTATTCATTAGACACTAGTACTTATTTCAATGGTGACTAGTAACTATTCTTTTGTTACTAGTCACATTTTTTCCAGTGACTTCTATGGTGATCTGTCATTCAGATATCAACTATTCAGTTCTGACTAGTATGTTAGTATGTATTCCAATTGTGGAATACATACTAGTATGTATTCCAAAAGCAGGGGTTATGTTCTTTGCACGTCGTGCAGAATAACCCTAAAGGCACCAAGGTGGCGGTGCCACCGGCTCTACACATACACACACACACACACACACACATATATATATATATATATATATATATATATATAAATATAGCTGCGAGCAGCGATGGAGGGCCAAAGCCGGCGGTACCGCCATCCCGGTGCCTTTAGGCACCGGGGTTGCGGTGCCACCGGCTTGGGCCCGCAATCGCTGCTCGCAGCTATATTTATATATATATATATATATATATATATATATATATATTTAAATTTGTTTCCACTGTCGATAGGAAAATGCAAGTGGTTGCGCGGGTGCCTCCGTACCATGCAGTGCGCACTCTTGGATAGAGTGGATATGACTTGGAACACTTGGCACATCAAAAAAAAAACTTTTTTTTCTTTTTTTCTACATTACAAGATAGTATGAAAGCACTAAAGACTCTACTGGACATTTGCAGAGTGTATGCGCGTGCATACGCAGTGCATATATTAAAGTGCATATTTTAAGTTGCTCGAGCAAGTGGTAACATAACAAGCCTACTTATGTTAAAATTTCAAACATTTTAAATTAAAACTTAATATTGACAAAAACATTAGACTCATACCTTTTCTTTGCATATAATTTAAATATTTAAACAATCAATTTGTCCAATAATGGCAGACAGGAAACAAAGGAGCTGGCTGACATTCAGGAAGTATACTGGAGCAGTGCATAAAGCTGTCAGAGAGATACTGCAATTACAAGAAAGTTAATAAAACAGACATATCAGCATTGACATAATGCTAGAATCCGGATACTTGTAGGTCAGTGTTCTCAGCAATTTAGTCTCTAATGTCAGACCATTGTTTTAGAAATGACACAATTATCATGGAAATTGGCTAAGCAGCACAGACAACAGAGATAAGATACAATAATAATATAATAGTTGCAGAAATTAAATATGTCCTATTGAAGGTGATCCCTCTGTACGTAATTGAGTTGTGTGCTGTGGATTCTCTGAGGGTATCTCTGCAGACAATATTAGAATAACAGATTAAGTGTGAATGAAGAGGAGAGAACAGGCTTGACTGGAAAGAGTGTCAATAACAAAGGCAGACCGAAATGCCAGAGGAGTTGTGAAATACATCCAATTTGCCTTGTGCAGTGCACTATCACGAAAATTAAACAATTAAACAATGTCCTAAACAAATGAGACCATTTCTCATTAAACTGAGAGTATGCAGATCAAACCCCATGCTTTTTTGAGCTAAGCAGCAGAGTAAGACAAAAAAACATCTGTAAAGGGCTTAACTGTATTAACCTGTGATTAAACAGCAACTAGACAAATTAATAAACACCGGCACAAAATACTGATTCCAGTTGAAAATATTGTATAACTGTACCTGTATATTATCTTTAATCTTCTGTTGAAAAATAGTTGATTGCAGTGTACAACACTATCACCCAATCAAAAAAAATGAACATTGCAACAATATTAAAGTAATATTAAAACCAGGTTACACTAAAAACTAATCTACTTAGTAACTTTGCAACTACATGTCAACTAATATGCAATAATTTGCATGTCAACTGACTCTCATTCGAGCATTACTGTTGGGTTAGTAGAATAAGTAAAGTTGCAAAGTTACTTATAGTCAGTGGAATGTCTGTTGGAGGACAATCAAAATAAAGTGCACTGCAGATAGTCTACTTATTTGACACGTAGTTGCGAAGTAGTAGAATGTCTAAAGTGGACAATTGAAGTAACGTTTTACCTAATGCAGAAGTCTTCTGATGTCTCACTATAATCAATAACTGAGGTGCAAGATGGCAGCAGTTGAGTTTTCATGAATGCGCAGCTGCGTCCGAAATTATGTATAGCCTACTGTCAGTGTAGGTACTACTTTGATGAAGAACTTTAAAAAGTACGTCTAAACTTAAGTGGGCCCGTATTGCAATGAAATGTGAAGTGACCGATAATTGTGTGAATGTTTCTAGCCAGAGGTGAGCGAGATTAAAGCTTCACCTTGGCTTTGGTAAATTTTATTTGGAAAAGGACATGTGTGCCACCGGATGGGTTACTGCTAAATATAGTACAAGGACATCCATAATCCTCAAGTAGGGCTGTGAGGTGGCTGTTTCAACATCTGCGTTCATGAGTTGGATTCATGGCACGGTAGAGGAGTCGAGTTTGAATAGCTTCATAGTGTGAGATTAAGATTCGACTCCAAGACATACCAATTTCACACCATGCTGCTAGAAGTAATGCATTTTTACAGTGAGATGCAGTGCAGTGTTGTTGTCATCCACTAGGGTGCAGTGTTTGTGTTTTCAAGACCATGCCTGTCATTTCAATGTCATAAAAGCCAAGTCTGTTTCAAATGTTGTAAATTACAAATAAAATATATTTCAGTATCACCGACAAAATGTTGTAATGTGCCATTTATTAAATTTAAAGCTATTAAAATACTCAGCCAAAGTGGTTGCAACTGGTGGTTAGTGACATAAGAATTTTTCTGACAGCAGCACAGATAGAATAAAAAAAACAATGATAGATGCTAATAATAATAATAATAATAATAAAATGTGAATAAATGTATAATTGTGCATGTGTTAGGATAGCAAAATAAAGGTAGAAAACTCTTATTTTTGTTGATGACACCAAAGACAGTGCATCCAATCAAACTACAGTATTACCTGCAGTTTAAACAGCCACAAACAAAGTTGTGTAACATGCTCTCATCCTTGAAAACCAATAATCAAATAAGAATAAATATAGTTTTACAAATTGAATCTGCATTTTACTAAATTACTGTATACTCAAGCCCATTACACCTCTTTTTAGATACATTTATACATTTGTGCATGTGATCAATGTATGTTTTCAAATCAAAGTTATTTACTCACAGCAGCCTATCAGGCAAATTAAATTAAATGCAACACAAACAACACATATTTAGCATAAAATCGACTAAATTCGAAACTTTTGCAACAAATGAACTCTTGACACTAAATGGAATTTAAAAAAACTGTACAAACACAGATTACTCATTTTGTGTGTGTTTCGTTCTGTTCATCTTTAACCATATAGCCCTAGGGCAACTCTCTACTGTGGTACACGGAAGAGCTTGTTTCTGAACAGGTTGGATGTGCAGAAGCCTCCAGGTAAAGCATTGCAAGGTCCATTAGTCACTTGTTCAGTTAAATGAAAGAGCGATGAAAGACTTCTTTGTTCTTGGTTTTAAATCTCAAATCTTTTCAGTTAATACCAATAAAGATCTTTTTTCTCAATCACCTGAACACCTAAAAGGAAATCACAAGTGACTTCATTAAAATACTGAGGATTGAAATATATGTTAGAAAGACTAAAATGTCAACTTTTAATGTAACGACTTTTAAATAATTATGTACACACGTTAAAATTTCTTAGGTCAGTGAGTTTTTGTTGTTGTTTTGAAAGAAATTAATACATTTATTCAGTAAGGAAGCATTAAATTGCTCAAGAAGAATCAAGAGACTGACGTGCGGCTGAAAAATTAGGTTTGCAGGAATAAACCTAAAAAATCTTTTGATCAAATAAACGTCAGCTTTGGTAAGTATAAAAGACTGATAAAAGACTATACAATACGTGTGCACTAATATGCATCAATTCATGCTTAGCTAATGCACAGATAATCATGAGTTAATGTATAACTCATGAAGAACTAAACCATTAATTAATACTGCATCAGCAACTAATAAAGAGTCTATATTAATAGATTAAGTATTACATGAATTGCTATTAATTCAATGTCATTGTGTATTAATTCCTTAATAACATGTTTTATGAACTAATAGTGTAAATTAATGTGTTAATTACCACAATTAGTCAAATCTATGCACTTCAACTTCCAGTTGTCTGCTTTAATTAATTATTAGCTAATGATTTGCAAAGGTATCATTATGTTATGACTTTACTTATTGGGGCACATCATTATTAACTAGTCATTTGGTAATTGTAGTAATTTGCACATGAATTTGCACTAACAATGAAGTAATTAATCATGCATTAAGGCATATTAGTGTACCTGTCATATTATCTGGAAGTTGAAATACAAGGCTTTGGCTCATTCTGGTAATTAATTTACACTATTAGTTAAAAAAATTAGTTAATATGGAATTAATCCACTATTACATATTTAATTAAAAACAATTCATGTATGAACTAATACATTAACATTACATACTCTTAAATAGTTCATAATGTGGTAATGATTAATGAATAGCTTAAATAATCATTAGTTACACATTAATTCAGGATTATCTGTGCATTAGTTAAGCATGAATTAATGCTTATTAGTGCACCCGTATTGTAAAATGTTACCAAAAAATCATTTGAATGGTACTGTAAGGTTATACGTGGGTGTGATTAAAACAGGATTTTAAAATAAGGGCATTTACCAGAGTTTAGATTGATATCACAAGCCATCTGGTCGCCAAATCCAGGATACTTTGTCCATCCAGACATGAGTTCTTGTTTGGAGGAGGGTCCCATCACTGTGCTCATGTCAGGGCGATCGTTGTGGAGCAAGTTTAACAGAGAATTAGAGTACTGTTGTTCGGCTACCAACAAACCATCAGAGGATACAGCCGGGGGGTACATCATGGGGGCAGAGCGAGACTCATGCCCTGCCTAGAATCCCCTGACCATAGAACAGCATTGTTTGCAGGGAGATTTAGTGGCATATGATGGTTTGATTTGAGACTCGCTGCTCTGTTCTGCTGAGCCGGAGATGTTCTGGAGGAAACATTGGCTGAAACCTAGTTTGTGACTGTGCTTCCCATTGACTCGAACCAAGTTCATCTAAAAAAAGAATTCAATGTTTAAACTCATTCAACAAGTCAAATATTTAATGTAAAAGGAAATTTGAGAGGACTTGTTTACTTGTTTGAACAGATCTGCGGTTTCTTTTAGTTTTGGAGTGCTCTCCCTTCGGTTTAGTTGCTTTGCTTAGAGCACGGGAGAAATGTTCATCCACCATGCTGTTGATGTCACCTTGGAAGTAGGTGAGGAGAACACTACCGACTCGTCCTTAATCTTAGCCACTGGACTTCCTGAGATCCTCCTCCATCACTGATATGCAGAAATGGTGTGCAATCATTTATCAATTTATCCAGCAGCGGTGACATAGTATTGTAAACATATCATGGATGTTTTCTCATTCTAATGAGTTAATGACGTTCTTTGGGATATATAATGATAGGATATTTTAAAGCCCAACTGTATCTAAATGTTCTACATATGCAAATTGTATTTTAGCTGAATTACTCAATTATTCAAGTGTTTATGTATTTTAAGGTGCCAATAAAGATAAATGATGTATGCCTACCATGTATAAGATACTGATAAATATTTTATTTATTTATTTTATGATGAGTTATTCTGACCATTACATCACAGAAATGCTTATTTAAAAAAGCATCAGAGCCACAAATTCAATGTTTTTGTTTTGAACTAAAAGTTAAAGTAGGTTGTATTGTACACATCGTACTTTTATATATATATATATATATATATATATATATATATATATATATATATATATATATATATATATATACCTATATATATACCATATATATATATATATATATATATATATATATATATATATATATATATATATATATATATATATATATATATATATATATATATATATATATATATATATATATGGAGGAAACATTGAGGAAGCAGCATTGAATATATATATATTAGATGCTGTTCATTAAATTATGTCAAATGTATAGAATAAAATCTATTTTAAAATTGTTCTTTTTTTAAACAAAGTCTAATTTTGGTAACAGGGCTTTAAACTTAATTAAAAATGTAACATCAAATATAATAATATAGGCCTATATATATATATATATATATATATATATATATATATATATATACACAAACTTTTGAAAGAAGTGTTCACCAAGGCTTAATTTATTTAATCAAAAACACAGTAAAAAATATGTAATATTTTATGTTACATATTTAATTGTTCTCTATCTGATTACATTTTTAAAGTAATTTATTGAGCATCATTACTCCTGTCTTCAGTGTCACATAATCCAAATTATTTTATTATTCTATTCACTTATATTATTTATAAATATATCACATTATTATAAATATATTTCACAATATTACTGTTTGTACTGATTTTTCATTTAATAAATGCAGCCATGGTGAGCATAATACTTTTTTCAAAAACATGAATGAATTTGGTAACACTTTACAATAAGTTTCATTATTTAGCATTAGATAACTACCTTAGTTAACATGAAATTAGAACTCAACAGCTGGATTTTATTAATTTCAACACTTACGACATTATTAAAATCAGGGGTTGTTTTTGTTTACATTAGCTAATGCACCATGAACTAACATGAGCAAAAAATAAACAGCTGGATTTTAACTAACATTAACAAAGTTTATTAAATACTGTAACAAATGTATTGTTTATTGTTAGTTCCTGTTAGTTATAATAAATCTTATTGTGATTTGGTTTCATAAATTGTAATGTTTCCTAACTTTTGACAGAACACTTTACAAGCTCTTATATCCTGCTTTCTTGTCGCTATATGTTCAATCACGGACAGCCATTGATCTTCTCCAGATGTATATAATTAAGAAAGTTTTGTAAATTAACGTTGCGCTTATGTTACAGTTATTGTAAAAAAAAAAAATTAAAGACTACGATCAAGGAAATAGCCACCTTAGAGCTTTTACTCACCGTGCAAAAGTCGTGAAATATCGCGTTAATCAGACGCTGCAACACGAACAGCTTGCTAAGAAAGGTGATATCCGTCATCGCATGAGGCTTTAAACAGGCTGCAGTTGAATCAGTTCAATCGTTTCTCTATGAGGAAAAGTTATACTACGAGAAACTACTTCAGTTTTTGCCCTTAATATGGGCGTCTATCTGTGAACTTTAACCAGTATGAGTAGAATGTGACTGAACAAGTCAGACCATTTAACTGTCACCTCCGGAAAAAAAGACACTGACAGAATTTTTTTTTTAACATATTATTTGACACATTCTACGAGACACTAACATGCGCTTACAGAGTAAGTACCCAAGAATGTGTAACATAAGGTAGAAAACTACAACCTAGGTTAGGTTTAGGTTCAGGGTTAGTAGGCTAGTCTACTTGAAATTGCTATAAATAGCCTATACACTATGCGAAACAGGACTGTAATAAAAAGTGCCACCATTTTATTTTATCATTATATTATTAATGTCACAATTTATCTTAACAAATATTCTGAATGCAAAATGGTTATAGTTATGTTTACAAAAACCTAAACAAACATTTTAATTGATTTCTTACTAAAACGTTTTAGAGCTGGCAAAAAAAACTGCTAGTATTTTTCTTTTTTTAATACTGATTGTCTGTTGTCAAAATTACTAACCTAGTAATTCTGGTGGAAAAAAGTGCTGTCACTTTACAGATGGCTAATGTATAGATATTATTCACTGGAATGACACCACTCACAACAGTTTAAACACATGGCTTCATTAACAGATAAACAGATCAGTGCCGTCGTAAAGTCATGCTTTTTTCACCTCCGCCAAATTTCTAAAGTGAAACCCTTTCTAACTCAGTGTAATCTTCAAACAGTGATTCATGCATTTATAACATCACGACTAGACTACTGTAATTCTCTGTATTTTGGTCTATCTCAGTCTTCTCTCTCACGCTTACAGCTTGTGCAAAACGCTGCAGCTAGACTCCTCACTGGCACACGCAAATATGAATCGATCACCCCTATTTTATTCAAACTTCACTGGCTACCTGTCAAATTTAGAATTGATTTTAAAATTTTACTTTTTGTTTATAAAGCTCTTAACAATTTGGCCCCTCAGTACTTGACCGATCTGCTTTGTCCGTACACTCCTACTCGCACCCTGAGATCCAGTGACCACTGCCTTCTTGTCGAGCCTAGATCCAGACTCAAAAAGCGAGGCGACCGTGCTTTTGCGTCTGCTGGTCCAAAACTCTGGAACAGTTTGCCTGTCTACATCAGACTAGCTCCCTCAGTTTCTCATTTTAAATCTTCTTTAAAGACTTATTTATTTTCTCTCGCTTTCAATTCTCCCTGATTGTAAATTGATTATTTTTCTGTCTTGTGTATTATTTTTTACTTATTGTTATTATTATTATTATTTTATTATTATTATTATTATTATTTTTCTACCTGTACAGCACTTTGGTCAGCCCTGGCTGTTCTTTAAATGTGCTTTATAAATAAATATTGTATTGTATTGTATTCATTAATTCATCTCTCTGGAAAGTAATAAAAAATAATTGAAACCAACAATTTATTTATATCAAAGAAATGATTACAATTAATTGAGGTTAAAAAATTAGGTTTTTCATGAATTTTCGGCTGGAAATTTCCAAAGTCGTCATTTACATAAATACAAAGAATCTTCTTCCTTTTTTTTATTGTTTTCTGTCCTGTGTCAGGAAGCCATTGTGGCTGGCCCCTGAGTTTGAGGTTTCAGAGATCTTCCTTTCACTGGTAGTCTCAGAATTCATGGATGGGGAAGAGACGTGTTGACCACCTTTCGCTTTGGCCCCGGTGTCACAGAACGACTCCAGTCTGGTTAAAATTAAAATTATTACTTATAATTAAAATAAGTTTTTCCAAGGAGTTTGAATTGATGGTTGCATGTAAATGGAGTAGATGGGACACTTTCCTTTCAAGTAAATTTTAATCTAGAACACTTCTTTAAGTATTATATTTGGGTGTTTGCTATAGTTTTGTATAATACAGAATAATTATACAATATTATTATAATTTACAATAGCCTACTTTCTTTTTGTATAGTAACCTATAGCTTGACTGTTAAGTATAGCTGTAAGCCAAACCTGAGTATTCAGTCTGTCTGAATCTTCCACAGCAGAGATGTATCTTCCACTGCTTTCTTACATTGTCTTTCATCAGACAGTAAAACAGGAAGATAGAAAGAAACCTGAAATACAGCCAAAAAAATACTGTTCTTTGCATTTGAAGATTACAATCCAAAAACAACTTTTGATAAACTCTACAATGACGCATGATGTTCTGATCTATCGGAGGAACCTACAATATAAATCAAGTATCACTGCACCTACTGTATGTGCACAGTAGAAATATCTTTGAATGCATTAGCTTTAACTTTCTCTCCATAGGCATAAGCAGCCCTTGATGTTACCTTGAAGACTGTTAAGAAGGGAGAACAGGTACAGCAGGGGGTGTTTTGGCCGGGCCCCAGGCGACGAAAGCTAGTATCCAGGTAAGTCCCAGCAGGAAGGTGAGGCTGGCCACCACTCGCAGGTCATGCAGGAACCCTTTTCTGTTGCTGGCAGACTTATTGACCCGCATCTTATGGATCTGTACCAGCACCACGGCAAACACGCAGATATTACATGCCATGATCAGGGTCACAAATCGACACCACTGTCTACATAAAAGGTCACGTCATTCTTTATCCAGCAGCTGAAAAGGATGAAAAGAGATAGAATGACCATAAAGTCCTCATTGTGCCAAGAATGAAAACTGTAAAAAATAACCAGTGATAACTATGTTAGCATGCACATCGACGGATGATAACTTTATATTTAATAAGAGCACCATTCAGTTTTGTTCTGTGAATATAATCACATGCTTTAGGAAGGCTGTCACATCAGCTTTCAATACTGTTATCGTCCGTTCATTAGCTGGACAAGCGTCACAGTGAATGTGATTCCAACAACATTGTTCCTCCAACACAGTCTCATGTCAATGACATGAGCAAATTTCTACAATCTTATTCATTTAGTTTTTGTACGATCAGATAATTTTTTTGAAGGCCAACTTCTTGTGAAATCAGGTTGCTTAATGGTTATTGTTTTTGGCACCAATATATATGATTGCTTGTTTGACACCTACAATGCAGTGGAGTCTTTCTTGGAGAAGTGCTCATAGAGAGGCCAGGGCCATATGAATTCATATCAATGGCAAGCACTAAACTTACAACCAGCAGAGGTAAACCTGCAACAACAAGCAAAAAAATGGTTTAAATATTAACAAGCAGAAACAGTGTTATATTAAATTGCTATATACACTCACCTAAAGGATTATTAGGAACACCTGTTCAATTTGTCATTAATGCAATTATCTAATCAACTAATCACATGGCAGTTGCTTCAATGCATTTAGGGGTGTGGTCCTGGTCAAGACAATCTCCTGAACTCAAAACGGAGTGTCAGAATGGGAAAGAAAGGTGATTTTGAGCATGGCATGGTTGTTGGTGCCAGGCGGGCCGGTCTGAGTATTTCACAATCTGCTAATTACTGGGATTTTAAACGCACAACCATTTCTAGGCTTTACAAGAAGGGTGTGAAAGGGAAAAACATCCAGTGTGCGGCAGTCCTGTGAGCGAAAATGTCTTGTCTGATGCTAGAGGTCAGAGGAGGATGGGCAGACTGATTCAAGCTGATAGAAGAGCAACTTTGACTGAAATAAGCACTCGTTACAACCAAGGTATGCAGCAAAGCATTTGCTGAAGCCACAACACGCACAACCTTGAGGCGGATGAGCAACAACAGCAGAAGACCCCACCGGGTACCACTCATCTCCACTACAAATAGGAAAAAGAGGCTACAATTTGCAAGAGCTCACCAAAATTGAACAGTCAAAGACCGGAAAGATGTTGCCTGGTCTGATGAGTCTCAAATTCTGTTGAGATATTCAGATGGTAGTCAGAATTTGGTCGTAAACAGAATGAGAACATGGATCCATCATGCCTTGCTACCACTGTGCAGGCTGGTGGTGGTGGTGTAATGGTGTGGGGGATGTTTTCTTGGCACACGTCAGGCCCCTTAGTGCCAATTGGGCATCGTTTAAATGCCACGGCCTACCTGAGCATTGTTTCTGACTCATGTCCATCCCTTTATGACCACCATGTACCCATCCTCTGACTTGCTACTTCTAGCTGGATAATGCATTATGTCTCAAAGCTCTAATCATTTCAGATTGGTTTCTTGAACATGACAATGAGTTCACTGTACTAAAATGGCCCCCACAGATACACCAGATCTCAACCCAATAGAGCATCTTTGGGATGTGGTGGAACGCAAGCTTCGTGCCCTGCATGTGCATCCCACAAATCTCCATCAACTGTAAGACTGCTATCCTATCAATATGGGCCAACATTTCCAAAGAATGCTTTCAGCACCTTGTTGAATCAATGCCACGTAGAATTAAGGCAGTTCTGAAGGCGAAAGGGTCAAACATAAGATTAGTATGGTGTTCCTGATAATCTTTTAGGTGAGTGTACTCCACAGTATAAGAGGAAAAAATGCAAAAATGTCTGTCTTACCCCATCCAAGAGCACAGAATTTGAGCATGTAAGATGGCACATATGAATTAAAGACCTTGACCAAGGCCAGATACATGTTGATTACACCCAGTCCTATCCAAGTAGAAAGGTAGCCAGGAAAAAGTAATGTAGAGGTAGCTACAGGCATGCAGAAGGCTTTGCTGTTAAGAAGAGGCAAAGCCAGGAGTTCACCAGGAACAACATGTTCAACCCTAGCAAGGCCACGGTTAGAGGTTAATAAGGATTTTTCAAGGGTAGTCTCGCCCTCACTTTCCTGTGGTAAGAAAACACATGTAAGACATAGGATGTTGAACACATAATGTAAAAGAGTCTATGAACTCACTCAAAGGCCAAATAGGTCAACAGTGTGACTCCAAGAAAGATGGAGGAGATGCCACAGCCCAGGTATGAGATGACAGTCAGAATTCTTTCATCTTTCGGGTTTATTGGAGTTTTAGAGATATCCTGGGAGACAGATTGGTTACAATAATCAAAATCTTTGCATGAATTATGCAAATGTTGTGCAAATCTCCATCGTTTGTCATCCATAAATGAACACTGACCTTTAGTTTCAAAATGTTTTCTTAAAACCTATACTGTTAATTATTACATTGCATTTGCTACACAAACTGACCATTTTAATTCACTGACCTTGTGCTGTTGCAAAGGCACATTTATTTTCACACAACCAAAAATGTAATGTAAAACTTTGCGTACTTTATTAAAATACTTCAACTGACTGTCTATGTCTTGGGCAAACAAAACTGAACTCACAAGAAGAATTTCAAAATGTGTGAGGTGATCACAGGAACAGGATGTATGAGTGGCATTAGAATTCACTGTCTCACATCCTGTATCGTTCCATCCACCTTTCTTATCTATGAGAAATTCAAACAACCGCTGAACTGTCATAGGGACATCAACCAAAATGAAGAGCTCTCTTAATATAAACAGACTTAAATGTTGAATTAAAAAATGTGTATCACAAAGCTCACTGTTTTTGTTGAAGTCCCAGTAGACACACCTGACACTGTCCTGGTCCTATAGAGGAAAAAAGACAGTGACAGTGTGGTGAAATATTACTTTAATGATCAGACTATAAATCTGTGATATTGTCAAGGGGTTATCATAGTGGATTCATTACAGCTGCCATAGAAGCTATATTTATCAAGATATTTGTTGACAAAAGATATGCATTTAGTGGTAACTAGTGGCATATTATTCCATATAACTGTTTACTAAAGTGTGTTCAAACAGTTGCGTAATTGGCCAATAATGATGTTGAACTGTTGATTTGTGGTTTGATTTGGTGGTGGTTGGTTGATTGTATCCTCACAGACCTCTTTAGTTTGGAGATGGCGGAGAGTGACCATCACTGGGATCTCAAGGTTGCTCACTGTGGCATTGGTTACACTGGCAGACACGACATAAGAGTTCAGCGTCATGTTGATTGCAGGGTCCTAGATAAAAAAATTGGCCATCAGAAGTACTCATTCACACAAAACGGCTTAAAGTGGACTTCAAGTGGTTCATTTTTTGTCTGAAAGTAAGAAAAATACGTAATCTGACCACCAGTTTAAGGAGTGTACGTTACCTTAAAGAAATTTTCTTTGCCATAAAAATGGAACTGAACACGTAGGACTGGCTTCATTGTTTGGGAAAAAGCTATCAATTGCTGGTGGTAAGGAAATGAAAGCCACAGTTCCTGAGTTTGGATGCTCAGTAAAGTTCTCATCATAAAAATATCTACAAAAAGGATGGGAAGAAAACATTACACTACATCACACATTTATAAATATTGATGGCTGAAAATACCTGCCTTCTTTCTACAGTTACATTGTTATCCCAGTTCTGTAGGAGGCATCTGTCATGATTCTTGTTTTACAATGTCTTAAAGGGATACTCCACTTTTTTTGGAAATAGGCTCATTTTACCCTCCCCCAGAGTTAAACAGTTGGGTTTTTAGCGTTTTTCATACATATTAGAAGAATATCAGTAACCAAACAGTTTCTGGCTCTCATTGACTTCCATAGTATATTTTTTTTCCTACTATGGAAGTCAATGAGACCAGAAACTGTTTGGTTTCCGATATTCTTCTAAATATCAGAAAATCGTCTGAATGGATTGGACAACTGCTCAACTGTTTAACTCAGAGTGGTAAAATTAACCTATTTCTAAAAAAAGTGGAGTATCCCTTAAGGACTTTTAATTTGCAGTGTTCTCTTTCTCATTGTTTCCTGTGTCCATTCCTGTGTCATGTGGCCGTGTTTCCCCTGTTGATTAGGTCTTCCCCAGGTGTTTATTGTTTAATTGTTAAACTCTGTTTGCCGCCTTCTTTGAAACCCCTGTGTTTTCGAATTTGAACTCACTAAAAAAAATCTATGTAATTTTTTGAGTGTAATTTAATTTAATTCAGTTTTAATACAATAATGGTGGCAGAATACATTTACATCTCACTAGATGTAAACAGTAATTCAGAGGCCAGGCTTAATATCACACCTGTCATGTAAATGGTGCTAAAATAACCATTTGAATAACACGATCCATTAACACACACAAGGACACAGAAACCTTGTGGTCACAATAGTGTGAAAAACTCATTTGCAAAGGTACTGTGATATTTTGTAATATCACACTTCTATTTTCGCTGAGAGACTAAAGTTTCCAAAATGATCTTGGTCTCTTGCAGTGTTAGATATACAATTCTCTCTTGCTCTCACCTCAGGGGTGCTATCATTCTGTACAGGAGGACACCTCAAATGTGAGGCCATGGAACTCAGAGGTGTCAGGGTTTTGATCAGCTGCAGTGCTAATGAAGGTGCTGTCATGTTATGAGCATCTCCTGCTGAAAACGCGTCCTGTCTCCCACAAGGTCTGTAATAGAAAGAACTCTACCACACACAAAGACAGAGATCCAAAATGAAGTGAAGACAGCAGGAAAATAAGATACTGGGGCATATATATATATAGGTCATATATCTAAATATACACCCCAATAACAATTGGGGTATTAATACGGGTGTTTCATTGGAGAAATGTTGACCTTTTAAAGTTCAGCCCAGGCTTTATTTGTTATCTAAATTGGTAAAGGGATATTCACGCAAAAATGAATATTCTGTCATCATTTCCTCATGTTGTTTCAAACTCAAATGAGTTCTTTCTGTGGAACCCAAAATGTGAAGTTTACCATTGGATCACCTTGGGCTGTCCAAACAGACAAAAAGTCATTATCCATTCAAAATAGTCCATGCAACTCTTCGCTAAATGTTATACCAACATGGGCATTATATTTTAATTTAAAAATTTTGTATCCACAAATGAGAATCTAGGCCTATACAGGTTTGGAACCACATGAAGGTGTTTAAATATTAGCTAAAACATTCAATGTTGAGCTTATTATAGTAGCAAAACCAACTGTATCATAAAACAAAATGTCTGCTTCAATACTTACTTGTTAGTGACTTGGCTAGAATTAGTCTTGATATAACAGATATCTGAAACAA
>JAQIUQ010001047.1:0-42290 GCA_030378365.1 Hybognathus amarus | reverse complement strand
GGTTAAAGTATAAATATTGATGTTGTAATTATGGTGGTAATAATAATTGTTATTATTATTATAATTATTAACATGCAGAATGAATGGGATAAGGTGTGTGTGTGAGTGAGAGGGGGATTTAGTCTGTAAACCTATTTTCTGTTCCACAATCCGGAAGCAGAAGGTGGCGGAAGTGTACTGCAATAAGTTGGATGCCGACCGCCGTAAAATAGCAACAAGAAGACTGATGAAAGAAAAGTTTGATGAATGCTGAATTCTAATTTTTATACTTTCAATAGGCTATTATATATATTAAGAATTAAGAATCATGATTAAGAATCAGCCAGTATTTCTAAATTGCCATCACCATAATTATTTGTAATCAGCTGAGCTGGTAATTGTGATAGGTGATAGGTGGTTCGAAAAAAATAATTAGTGGTGGGCGAGAACTGAGGCATTATAAAATCTTGCAGCCATTACAGCAAACAAAACAAGCAAGAAGAAAAGAACACAACAATGAGCTCTCGACCACCAGATAAAAAAGCGAAACAGGTATATGTCACGAGGTGACCAGGGTTGGAACCCTTTCTGCACGGGAGTTGGCTGGCTGGGTACCAGACCCTTTGGCCTGGGACATATATCTGGATACTTGCATGAGATTTCACCCATTAAAATTGCAGCTAACAACTACAAATTCTTCAACGCTTTCCTGCAAGCTGACAAGATGAATACCACCGTACTGTGGTATTCGCCCCAGAGAAGCACATGTCGTTTGACACAAGCTGTGGAAAAAGCAACACCAAAACAGCTGTCATTTGTCAAAAAAGCATTAAGTGAGTACAACTATCTTAAATACATCGTTTGTAATTTTCAATACATTGTTAGTAAAATTAACAAGTAAATTGTTACCATTTTGTATAACCATAGTTTATAACAAATACCGTGGTTAAATAGGCTATTTGTAGCGAAACCATGATTGATTTGTGGTTATCATGTTTTAACAACTCTTTTAGTTTTATCTGTAGCAAAACCATACTTGCCCTTTTTTTTTATCCACTAAATATTATTTCCGCTTAACCCTCTGGGCTTCTTCGGTTAAAAATGACCGAAAACTAATAGCTTGTTTCACGTGACGTCACGACACTGCGTTGCCATGGCGCGAAGATCAGATGGAGGGCAGGAAGTGAATTTCTATATTAGGAAGCACTATAACACTCAAATGCCTATGTTTTGCGTTGTTTATGGTTGCTCAAATCGATCAAACCACAAAGATTTTTTTATTGTGTGCCAAAAGTTGTTGTTCATAAGGGGAAAATACAAGAAATTGACAGAAACACCGGTAAAAAATGCCTTGTAAACCTAATTTGCGTCTGCGGAGGAGCCGAATGGGAAAATGCCCGTGTGTTTGTACAGTGTGCAGTGATCACTTCGTCAAATGTGAGTTAATACATTATTTATGTGGCTTATAATTACATTATTCAGGTGTTTAAATACACTTATGTGGCTGTTTGTGTAACGTGCCAGTTTCTGAACTTTGTAAAGTCAAAGCATGTCTGTAAAGCCCTATTCGCACGGGATTAGTATTATCTGGTGACTCTGTAGTAATTTTGTAATAATTGCGGAGTTTGTCTGTAATCTTAATCCTGTGCGAATCGGCCATGTCTGTAATTTGTAAAGTAATAATTCCCCGCAAATTACCTACTATATTTCGCCGAACACTGAGGTCCTGTGATAATATTAGTCCCGTGGAATTGACATCTCTGTGATTTGGCCGTATCATATATCATTTTTTCAAGGTTTTTGTTTCATCTGCGCCTTTTTATCCATCTTTCGCTGATAATAGAGGCTGAGTTGGAGTGTTTGAATAGTATTTGGGTGCGGGGTCATATGCTAGTACAACTAACTCATACAATTTGCAGAAAGAGAAAGCTGAAAACCATAAAAGCAAAAACAAAAAGAATCGATTATGATCACAGGCTTCTGTATGCCTGTGTCGAAATGCTGCCACACGAAACTCAGATGTGGGTGGGTAATTTCAAATTCACATGTGGTCCCCAGGTAATGACTAATCCCGTGCGAATAGGGCTTTAGTTGCTGATATCTACAGCCTCGATGGCAGGCAAATCTCTCAATTCAGTTGAAAATTGGTCCTGTTCATAAACGTAAGGATTACCGTCCAACATATGTTTCGATTTTCTGTTTATATTTTCTCTTGTAATAGCGTCTAAAGTAGTACAGTACGGATCTTTCCTCCATCTCGTCCATTGCGCTCTTCACTCCTTGCCCTCCACCTGCAGTCCGCGCGAAATACAATCACGTGACTGCAAACCACCTATTGCCGCCACCTACTGTTCAGTTTATGTTTCAATCATATAATTTATGTAATTGTAAATGCAGTGTAAATGTATTAATATTTTTTTACAGATTCAAAATTATCTTTCATTAAATCTCAATTGCGGTCAGTAATGGTACAAGAAAGACTGAACCATCTAACACGGATGTCCCTTGAATGCAACATTGTACTCTGCTAAAGCTAGAAAAAAGGACTATTTAACTGTAAGACAGAAAAGGAAATGTAAAAGGAAAGTTCATCCAAAAAATAAAAATTCTGTCACCCAATGTTGTTCAAACTGAAAGAATTTCTTTCTTATGCTGAACAGAAAGAGATATTTTATATAGTGTTAGTAACCAGACAGTTTATGGTAGTCATTGACTTAAAATATTTTTTTCTTATGTAAGTCAATGGGTGACATCAACTGTCTGGTTACCAACATTCTTTAAAATATCTTCTTTTGTGTTCAGCAGAAGAAATAACAATAAAAAAAAATAAAAATATATATTTATTGTGGTAAAAGACTGTGGAGTGGCAATCAGATGAAAGGGGGCCCTTGGTGTTGCTATAGCCCCAGGGCCCAAAGTCCTCTTAATCCGGGCCTGCTAATGTAAACAACAACAGAATATGGCTGAACCCCGTGTAAAGACCGGCTCCCGCTCTCTATTACGTTCAGAAGTGTGGAATCATTTTGGTTTCCAGAGTAAAGAGAGCACCACCCGATATTCAGACAGGAACAATACAGTTTGTGAACTGTGTCTTCAGCAAGTTCGCGAGGAGCAGAGCGTATTCATAGATGCCACCTACGTCACTACAACAGAACGCCCCATATCTGCGACCAACTTGCCGGTACGGCCACCCAAACTGCCTATTTGAATGAGAGAGAGATCGGAGATACCTGGAGAAAATTTAAATTTTAGGCTTCGATCCTTATTTGTTACCCCAAGTTTTCTTTAGTCCATTATTATCTGCCCCAGGCTTGCCTCAATTGGCCTTTCATGACATAGAATAATACATACTGTAAGTCATTGAGCACACGTGTTCATGAGAGTCGAGGCGATGTCATGAATGAAGTCTTCTGTCAGCAGTTCGGCTGGCATGAATGAATCTATCTAATCCGAGAACAGCAGCACTAGAGACACCTGCATCAGCACAGTCAGACATCAGTCATCATAAAAGACTGCCATATCTGTCTAAAAGTTCAGTTACAGAGAAGATTTAATAAATCACAAATATCGACATGAAAAGAGTCTTCCGAGTCAAATCTTTTTGAATTATTTGGCTGTGATTAAGGCCACGTTTACACAAAGCCGGGTATTGTAGCAAAACAAATATTTTCCCCTCTCTGTTTTCAAAAATAACATCGTTTACACACCCGCAGTAACACGCCGTCGAGCGCCATCATAACTGATGCTAAACCTAAGGCGGCAGTGTAGGGGTTAAAGATAAAGCCATGCAAGCCAATCAGAATCCTGGAATCGACAAGAGAGAACCTAAACGCATTTCTCCCAGTTTACACGACAACAAACAACCGCGTTTTCAAAATTCTCGACTTTGCCCGGAGTTCTTAGAATAATCGTTTTCAGTGATAAAAACGGCGTTTTCGTGTAAATGAGAGGGCAAAACGCAGAGAAATATCTGCGTTTTTCTATTCGTGTAAACTGGGCCTAAAAGCTAGAGGTAGAGCTCTTCAGTGATTATAATATAACGACTTAAATTGCAGTTTGTTCGTCACTTAAAGCTATCATATTAATAAATAACTATATTAATATAACTGGACTGAGTCTTATTAGATTACTTTTATGATACTATTGTTATGTTTTTTGTCTTTTTTTTTTTTTTTTTTTTTTTTGCCGTGACAGCCCCCAGTCGGCTAATGTTACTCATTCACTTTCATTACATTTGACAAGAAGCAGCTCTCGTTAGGATATTCAAAAATGTCCCTTTGTCTTCCACGTGAAAGTAAACTAAGGATTTGCACATGAATGTGAGAAGTTAAATGACGGCATAATTATCATTTCTGGAAGAACTAAGTTCGCCCTTTAATATGCATTTCAAGGCTGAGATCGTCTGCAGAGCTTACACAAAATAACATCTAAAGCAAATGTGATGAAGACAAAATCTTTATGAACTTCAGAAAAATATTTATTAGATTTAGGTAGACATAGTTATGTTCAAAATAACCCCAAATCTAATAACTTACCATGATAAAGTGCATTTAAACAGAAACCAAGAAATAAAATGAAGAAAAACTGTCGAGTGTCTGTTTGTATATTGGCCACTGAGAGTAGGCTGTAGTAGAATATAATTAACCACAAACCAGCAACATGAGACTTCAAATCTTTTAAATAACTGATTTTCTCTTCTCTCTTCTTTTAGTATAGCCTAGATTAAAATACCAGTTCAGGGTTCCTCTTTTGGCTGTTGTTTCAGTCAACTGCACAACACATTGCAGACATTAATGCATTAATGAGACGGTGATCGTCGGTCGCAAAGATGGCGGCGCAAAGCTACAGTGACGACCACGTGTGAAC
Source organism: Hybognathus amarus (assembly GCA_030378365.1). Taxonomy (NCBI): domain Eukaryota; kingdom Metazoa; phylum Chordata; class Actinopteri; order Cypriniformes; family Leuciscidae; genus Hybognathus; species Hybognathus amarus. The sequence continues at coordinate 37,445 of JAQIUQ010001047.1, read as the reverse complement.
CGAACGAATTTTGTTTGGCGCTCATAATCAATGAGTGCATTCATTCACACGCGAGCATACGCGTCAAGCAGGACCATCGCGTGAGCAGCAGTGAAACGGTGGTTTCTGCGAGAGTCTAAAGGGCGTCGCACACCAACGAGAAGCTCAGCGCCACATCTTTTAAATTCGAACACATTATTCTCTATGAGTGTACACCGGTTGTGCGCCCAGCAATGGCTCAGGACCGTGTTCAAAATCCTGCTGCGCCACAGAGCGCCATTTACATAGTTTTATATAAAATTGAAGCGTTGCTAATGTATCCTGACATTCGATTGTATTTAATTGTATAGTACAATCATAACATAGAACAGACATTATCTTCATTTCATGTCATTAAACATAACAATATTGCTGGCCATACACTGATGAGAAAGTGCGCGTCTGGTGTACAATACCTGGAGTTTTCCCAGACGTGGCGCGGTGCTGCCCTGCGCTTCTCGTCCGATGTGCAACCTCCTAAGTCTATGTCAAGTTTATGACCAACTTCTAAAAACACATTTAACCAAAGTTTTTGTAATGAACTTGGGTAACACTTTATTTTACGACCCGCAAACAACTGGGTAAGTACACAGAAATTACGGTGTACGTTTCTGTAATTATAGTGTACTTCCGTGTAAGTATAAGGGAACAATATGTTAAGTTTGGGGTAATAAAGGGGTAACAAGCAGATATACAACCTGCCAATAACTTCTAAGTACACTGAAATTACGGTATACGTTTCTGTAATTATAGTGTACTTCTGTGTAGGTATAAGGGGACGAATATGTTAAGTTTGGGGTAATAAGGGGGTAACAAGCAGATATACAAGCAAATTATTTAATTAGTTAAAAAATATCAGGTACCTATTATTTTAATATATTCCAGGTGAAAATTGTACATCTGTTGTTTATAAAATGTATCACATAAATTTATTGGCTTTTCTTACTAGATTACTTAATGTTAAGTCAAAATAATTAGTTTCTGTTATGATTTTAATTTAGACTGTACCATGTGGTAATTAGTACTTACCTTATCCCATTGAATTGCAATGACACATAATAAATAATAAATAGTTACTTTGTTGTTTGAGTATACTGTAGAAAAGACAATGTTAAGATGAAAAAGCATTTTGAATTTTTTTTTTACAATAAAAGTCAGAAATTAAATGGGATCCTTTGTTGTATATTCACTGCACTTACCCTGTAACTACACAGAACAAGGGGGTAACAAGCACCACTTTAATTTACAGCCCGCAGGAGTTACACTTACCCTGTAACTACACAGAACAAGGGGGTAACAAACGCTACTTACTGATACTAGGTAGCACTAGCAATACAAAACAACACTATTTGCACTGTAATTACAGAGAACGGTACTGTTATCAAGAAAACAAAACAACAACAACAACAAAAAGTTGTAATTACCCAGTATATTTGCCCTGGCATTTAAGTGTCATTGCAATTCAATGGGATAAGGTAAGTACTAATTACCACATGGTACAGTCTAAATTAAAATCATAACAGAAAATAATTATTTTGATTTAACATTAAGTAATCTAGTAAGAAAAGCCAATAAATGTAATGTTTAATTTTCAACCCACAGATGTCAAAATTACCCTGTAACATTGCACATGAACATATTTAGCCAGAAATGTGATACATTTTGTAAACAACAGACGTACAATTTTTGCCTGGAATATATTAAAAGAATAGCTACCTGTTATTTTTTTAACTAATTAAATAATTTGCTTGTATATCTGCTTGTTACCCCCTTATTACCCCAAACTTAACACATTGTTCCCTTATACCTACACGGAAGTACACTATAATTACAGAAACGTATACCGTAATTTCAGTGTACTTAAGAAGTTATTTGCAGGTTGTATATCTGCTGTTACCCCTTTATTACCCCTAAACTGAACATATTGTTCCCTTATATATCTATAGAATCTTACATCTGCACTGGTGGTTTGAGCAATGCAAGGTAAGAGATGTAGAAAATAAAATTGGCTTATGGTCCGAGAGCATAAAATCTAGATATTACAACCTCACTGATCACCATCCCATATGAAAGCACAAGGTCCAATGTGTGACCCTTAGATATGAGTGGAATCATGTATCCACTGGACTAGGTTAAAGGATTCAATAAGGCTGAGAAAATCCTTTGACAGAGTGTTAGACTGCACAACAAAGGTGGATATTAAAGTCACCCACCAATATTAAACGGTCATACGTTGTGGTGATATTACCAATGAGTTCTGTAAATTGCTGAATGAAGTCCTTGAGTGAATGTGGAGGACGGTAAATCACCCCAAATAAAATAGGGCCATTCCAGTCTAAATGAAGTAGTTGGGCTTCAAAACTCGAAAAAGCACTGACAGAAACCCGCACGACACCGCACGGAGAATGAAGTTTCTAAAACACAGTCGCGATTACTCCGCCCCCCTCGTCTGGTCCGTACGGGGGGAGTCAAAAAACGACAGTCATTTGGAACTAGTTCAGATAGTAAAAGGGGTCAGATCACCAATGACCATAGTCCAGGATTCAGCTGATGACGATGAAATCCAAACTATGAGAGGAGAAGAAGTCGTTGTAGCAGGAAGGTTTGTTTACGAATGATCTGGTGTTGAACAGTGCCATTTTGGCGGATGAATCACCTTGGGGAAAGCTTCGCCTTTCTTCAAAGAACGTAGATTTCCGGGATTCACACCGTTTTGCCAGTGACAGCGGCCAACCAAGGTAAGCCAACCAAATGGACAGGCGAAGATCGCAGAGGGATGACAGAATGAAGCCACCGATGAGCCAGCGTTCGCGCTCGCCGGGCAATGAAATCGCCGTCCGACATATGGTTTGGATTTGCGTCGATCCTGAGTCTTTCAATAGCTTTCAATCTGGTGATGCATCCACCCAAATCTTGCGTTCCTTATGCGTTTCCTCCGTGAAGTGATAGGTGGCCACTGGCGAATACATTCCAGTGTAATGCGTAGTGGTGTTTCTGTGTGTTTGATTAAAAACATGCGTGACATCCTGCTTGTAAAAGTCCATAAAAGAGGTGCGAATGTTCAGGAGTGACTGTTGGTCATTGACCAGACGTATGCAGCAATTAGAAGCCCAAATAGACATCCATAGAAAAATTAAGTATGAGAGAGACCGAGCGGCCAGCCGAACACAGAGCGCCATCTTGGTTTCCCATCAGTGATCAGTATGCCTGGGTCTATGGATCCATTCAATGCAGCAGGTTGGTATTTTGACTTTTATTGAAGATTATACTCATAATATACATGCATTTTATTTATGTTGTATGCTACTTACTGAACTGGAATGGATTGTTGTCAAACTGATTTATTTGTATTTATTGTGAAATGACAAATAAAGTAAGCCTATTCGTTTATATTCCGTCTGCAGCACCTGCTGATTTTATGTCTGCTGAGGAGGACCAGTTTATTGAGATGACATCTGACTCCACCCTGAGGCTCAGGTTTAAAGCTCAGACTCTTAGTGAATTCTGGTTTGGAGTGGAGAGTGAGTATCCACTCATCGGGAGAAAGCTGTGTGCATTCTTCTTCCATTTGCCACATCATATCTCTGTGTGATGGGCTTTTCAGCTGTTGCTTCACTCAAAACAAAGTACAGATCTCAGCTGAACATTGGGCATGACTTGAGAGTGGCAGTTTCAAGCCTGAAACCCTGCTTCGAGAAACTCTGCAATGCAAAACAGGCTCATTGCAGCCACTAATGCAGGGGAAATGGATCATTTAAAATAGTTTCTTGCCAAATTGATTTCTTTTTTTTAACAGTTTGTAAAGTGGCACTTTTATTTATTTTAACATGATACAAATGTTGACACAGCTGCACTTTTATTTTCTCTATTTTTGAATTTCATGCAAGTTATGACACAGCTGCACTTTTTTTTTCTTTATTTTTGATCTTGCTGTTATTTGAGGTAAATAGTCTGAATTTAGATACAACTTGTTATTATACTGTTATTACTGTTCAATAAATTGGAACATTGTAAGCTTGTTGTGTATTTAATTAACATTGTGTTGGGGCGATGGAGGCAGGTGGGGCTTGAAAATTCCCCCTTGTCCAAAGTGGAGAATGACCGAAAGTTTGAGAACCACTGGTATAGCTGTTCTTAAATATGGAGAAACATGAAATAACATCCAAACATCCACTACATAACATGAGTTTGGGACTCATTTTGGTTTGGTAGGCTAATTGGATAAATTGTCTAATTCTTAAGATAAGGAGAAAAGGAAAAGCAAAATCATTGCACACATGCAATTGTGCCATATGTTGATATGTTTAGAGAAATCAAGGATTAGACAGGATTAGACAAGGATTAGACAGGAAGTCGTAGAAGCAAATGTGTGTTATGCTGTGCATAAATGAATAGTCAGACTTTCTTCAAGAGGGGATTGGTGTGTCAACACAGTTCAATTGCTACAGAACAATAAAAAAAGTGTAACAAAAACATTGAACCGGAATAAACGTGTCTAAAAACGTGAACATTTAACATGGCACTGAAAAATTGGTAGCTGTGGTGTAATTCAGGATGCAACTTGCTACCCTCTTTTCACAGACCTTTTGTTTTGTACTCAGGCAACATACAGAAGTGCTTGAGCTGAGGATGTAGCAGGTTGAGGGTCTGGAATAATGACTTTTATGTCATCAAAGTAGTACCAGACTTTTTCTCCCTTGTATTTTATGGATGGAATGTTGAATTTATTCTGGTCCAGCACAACTCATTGTGTCCACTTCATATTGACCATCTACAATCTAGAAGGTGAAAATAAATAAAAAGGATTTAACAAAACCACATATCAATACCACCAAATATTTCTTTATACCTATGTGATTGTGCCAGGGGAACAGTTCTCATCATACTGTACAAGGACTTTACTACTTCCAGAACTGACTCTGCATTCTCCCTTTCTGTGCTCCACATTGTTTCGGAAGTCAAACTCTTTCCCTGGACGGAAACAGCCACAGGCCAATTCACAAAAGCAGGACACTTCTCTGGTGTTGATAAGGCCTGGTTTTGTTGATGTTAGTTTAAGGAGAAAGACTAATTTTATAGATGGATTAAAACTCATATATTAAAAATACATACTGATATCAAATGACAATGTGTGTGTTTAACATATTTTTTAAACTTAAACCTCTCTCTTTTAGATTTTGCAGATTACCTCAATGAACCCAAATAACTTTATTTTTTAGTTGCATCATAGCATGTACAGTAATTAACTACATTTCAATACTCCGTTTCCTTTAGTTCTTCTATTTATAGTTTTAAGGATATTTCATCCAGCAACCCAACATAATTTTGTTTTCTCTTTTTAAGAATGATGTGAAGCCATTAGCCTGTTTGAATTTTGTTGACAATGTTGTTCAATATGTTTAGTCACCTGAAGAACTCTCATTGTCCCTGGTAATGTCTTCAGATCTGGTAGTACTAAAGGCCTGTTCACACCAAGCACGATAACTATAAAGATAACTATAAAGATATAATTCTAAAAATCGTTCTCCATATTAAAGAATAACAGAGTTCACACCACAACTATAACGATAAAGATATGAGGAACGATATCGTTGGTATCACTTTCAGAACAATTTTTTCCAGCTGTCCAAAGATAAAACACTGACAACCAATCAGAATCCATTCTAATTTAAAGGTCTTGCGCATTTAAAATGGCAGATGACATTCCAGAGAAGTTAATTGTCGAGGTACAAAGAAATCCAACGTGTTTCACAAGTCAAACCCTCTTTCTGAGGATACATTAAAAAAGATGGATATATGGAAAGCAATCATCATATCCTGGAATAAACGGTGAGAAGTATTCACAATGAGATTATGCAGTTTAACATAGTGTAACAAAATTACCTCAGGTAGGCTATCCAGCGCTTGTTGACATCATTGCTGAAGTTGCAGTGAAAAAAGGTAAGTGTATCCATTAAGCCCATGTACCCTTTAAGCCCACTTTCAAATTTAAAGTCAAATAAAAAAAAAGAGTAAATCATATTTTATGCTCATTATTTTAATCAATCCAGTGATTTGTTACTTCCCTGGCATTTTTTATTGTATACCAATCACATTTGGCAATGTTGAGTTAGCCCCACCCACGTGCAAGCTGTCTCAGGGGACCTCACACAAAGTCAGCCCAAAACTTTGTTGTTTCGGGACCCTTCAGAAATCAACACATCTCTGCATATTTCAGCCATTCATTTGGTAACTACATTGATATTATGTCAAATAAGAGATAAATATGTTGATTTTCGTGTATGAACAAATAGTACTTTATAATTTTATATAATTTTACTTTAAATGGAAAGATGAGTTCATTAGCTTGCGTTCAAAGCTAATCTCTAGGTCAAACCATTAGCCTTACAGAAAGATAGACTACCAAAGAATTAAGCATGTGAACTGCAAACTATAAATGTTAAGTGATTAATTTTACATTCATTTACAAATAAATACATTATAAATTGTTTTGTAGAGAAGATTATTTTCATAAATTAACTTTTTTTAATATGGGCTTAAATGGTACAATGCCACAAAACCCATGGAAACTATAGCCAACACAAGATAACCTTGAATGAAAAAAACTTAAAGGGCGGGATTTACTGCAATTTAACTTTTTTGATTTCAAAATAGTGTGCAATGTTGCTATTGGTGCATGAAGAGTATCTGCAAAGTTGCAGCACTGAAAGTTTAGTGTAAGCAGAGATATCGTCTTTTAAAAATCAGGAAGTAAAATTGCCTACAAAAACGAACTTCGTTTTGGACTACAGCTGGGTTATGGTACGTCACTAACCCACACATTTGCATCAACCCCTCCCTCCGGAATATGCAGGAAAGGGCATGCTGTCGAGTGAAGTTGTGTTCACACAGCTGTCAGGTCTTCTGTGTTTCGGGCTTCCACGGACACTATACTTCGACAACAATGGATACAATTTGTGTTTGATTATATTCCTGAAAGTGACGATGGTAATCTAGCTCTCTGTGCCTGCGCATTTACGCGAGACAGCTTCCAGAATCTCCACGAATTCAACACTGGATTAACGTAAACAAGAAACTCTTTCTACATCATGAAGCAGATCCAACTTTTAAACCAGCAGTTAAAAGTCAGCAGTTGTTGGGCCACACTGTAAGTAGGCTAAGACTTCATCATTTTAAATGTATTTGCATGTATAATTACCGACGGAGCGTTGTGTTTGTTTTTTTTTTTTTTTTTTTCAAATGCCAGCGCTGGCTTTGTAGGCTTTATGGGCTACTAGTTAGGCTATTTTGTGTCTACGGCAAACGCGTACAAACATTATGGACCTGAATTTTGTATAAGTACTAATGTTGTAAATGTATTTTTCATGTATATATGCTTTATGACTTTATTTTCGATTTGATCAAGAACGTAAACCTGCAAACGCTGTTTGAGTATAACATTAGTTAGCCAGTCAGTTGCTATCGTTGCCAGTCAGATGCTATTGTGTAAATCAAACGTGTATTAAGTTAAAAAATGAAGCAAATTATCATTCAGAAACCTTTATTAAGCCGTGTGTGGTGAGGTTCTGCTTTACTCGATTCCATCGCGCTTTCTCGGTCTGATTCTGCCTCACTGATACTGCAGTCTCGACATCATTATTTACGTGTATCCACCGTCTATGTTATCCACCTTTGGCATGCCCACCGTTTCGCCCCTAAAGTAGGGCTGGGCGATTTTCTCCCTTAAAAAATCTGCGATTTTTTAATAAAAATCTCGATTTACGATTCGATTTTTTTTTTATCAAGTAGAATTTCTATAACTCTCTGTGTTGAACTGATTATAACTCTTTTGTGTGTTATACACAATCTAATTAATACAACTTCATTATAAAGAAAAACAACAAACCCCAAAAAATATGATCATAATCTATGACAAAAATGCTATTATAAACTAGATTAATGGATAATTCAGCAGTACAATTTAGTCTAGAAAAATCACAAGTGCACAATATTGAATAAAATCTGAACATTTAGGGGAAAAACATTTAAATGGGGAACAAATACGAGACAAGTGTAACACTAAATCTTGTCAAACTTTACACATTGCTCTTTGTACATTCATGAAAAACAAGATAACAAAAATCAAAAGGATCAATTATTATATAGTCTGGTCTACTATACCATTGAGACATGTTTTAAATGTATAGCACAGCTGTTTAATGAGACAGCAACATATGATAGACAGGACAGAACAAGAAAAGGCTATTAATAATCTTTCATTGCGCAAAAGTATTATGATATGAAAGGCTCCAATACATTGCGGGCCGCGGCACAAAGCGCTTATGCGCATTCCGAGCGCTGAATGATGCGCTTGAAGCCACATGGAGTCACAGCGCGCAACCCAGCCGCGTCGAGTCCATAGGTCGACTCCACAGTCCGCACTGAACAGTTCAAAGCACAAAGGAAATACATACTGATTCGTCTATAATATACAGTATCTAGCTATGCAATCGTTTATTGAACCTTTTCTTTTAACAGTTTTAAAGTTCAATTACTGTACGCGTGAAGAACAATAGTGCTCTGACTAGTGTTTTGCTCAAACAGACACCCGGTAGAAAGTAACGTCATGATTTAGTTACAGCAATATTCCAGCAAGACAAAGTTGTTTTATGCAAAACCACAGACGTTTATCTACAGATCAAGTATAATAATAGGAACATTGAATCATCTTTGAGAGAGTTTCATTGTATTGACTGTCGTAACTGAACTGTGGAAACCCTGAAGGAAGATTTGGTGAATGCAAATTGGAGTTACACTATACTGAAGAGGGGAAGAAAAAAAAATCTAAAAAATCGATTTTTTAATAAATATGAATCGATTTGACCTGCCAACTCCGATTTTTATTTCAAATCGATTTTTTTCCCAGCCCTACCCTAAAGGTCATGGGCGTTAATCTTCTCAGCAACGTGAGCGACAGTTTAGCCAATCACAACACACCGGCCCAAACGAACCAATCTGAGCCCACTACGTCATTCTGAGGGAGTGTTTTCAGACTCAGGAAGTCATCCGCTCGTGCAGGGGACAGGGAAAGCGCGGCTGACAATAAAGGTGAAATTTATGAAAAATAAGACTTTTAAAAAAAGAAAAACCACGGATACATGTTATATTGCATCCCATAAACACAATCATGCAAAGAAAAAGAGCAGTGAACCCGCCCTTTAACATTTCTCAATGTGGGCACAATGAAAATTACTATAATACTTAGTCCACAGTATATTTAAGCTCCATGTATGTATTTGTATACATATCTTACAATTTTATAGGAAAACATTGTCTTTTTTCACCACAAAATTACTCACTGTGGAACCATTTAAGCCCACCATATGTGTTTCAATGAGGAAGCTGAGTTAAGGCTTAAGATTCTGGGCATGAAGAGATCCCAGAGGGACTCTACATTCCCTACAGTCCTCCTGAACCCCTGGGACTGTCCAGCTCCTCAGATACTCGCCACTTTCAGTCCAGCTTTGACTGGGCAAAACTCGGGACCCAAGCCAAGTTGGCGCTCCGGACTCCAGGCGTGGAAGGGTCACCCAGTGGACCCCATATACCGGGAGTATTGAGCCATAACTCGGCTTTCTTCCCGAGATATGGTAACTTCCTATGGAACTTTGATCGGGCATAACTCCACAGTCAAGCCAACCTAAGGCTCCAGACTCCAACTCGGCTTCCTTCCTGAGATACACCCAGTCAAGCTACCACATTTGACCAGGAATAACTCGGGAGCCAAGCCGACTTAAGGCTCCAGACTCCCGATGTCTGGGGCCCACTAGGAGGCCCCCTTAAGCCCAGAGTATGGAGCCCCAACTCTGAACCAAAAAGACCGAGATACACCCGGTCAACCGTCCAGCTTGACACCAGCTACAACTCCAGTCAAGCCTACTTTAGGCTCCAGACCACTGGCCACTAACACCCACCCATCCCACCGAGGGCTCTAATCAAACATTAGCAAATGGATTTTTTTTAATACTTCCCTGTCACTGAATAAATATTTTGATGTTTTACTTCTTTAAAATCAATAATTTTTTTATACTTTGTGAATGAATGATGATGAGGGCTTATTTGGAACACACACAGGCTTAAATAGTGCCAAAAGTACCAATTAAGCCCATGCCAGATTTCTGACTTTATTCCTAAATTATCTTAATTTTATATTCTAAAATGTACATCAACTAATTAATAAATTTTCAAATGAGATAAATCTCACATTTTAACTAATTATTTTCTGTTTAAACCATGTCAAAATCTATGAAAAACTGATTTTGGTGGGCTTAATGGGTACACTTACCCTATACAAACTTGAATGGACGTATCCATGTTTAAACACAATATAAACAAACAACGTAGGTCTATAATTACATGCATTACTTATATATATTTAGGTTCTCAAGCAAATGGCCAAATATTCAACCATGTATATTAAAATCACAAACATTTTAAATTAAAACTTAAAATTGACAAAAACAGCCGACTCTTATGCCTTTTCTTTTGCATTTAAATTTTAATACAATAAACCTTGCATGTCTCAAAGAAGTTGTTATTCCACCTCCACGAATGAGACCGAGTGTCGTTCATTATGACCTTGTTGAGGTAAATTGTAGGTTAATTGATATCGGCCAGGAAACACCTGCAGCCACACTTCTTCCCAGAGATATGGGCTCTGATGCACGGCGGTATTTCCGGTGAAGGTCTAAGGATGCTCGATAACTTCCGCCGATCGTAGAGTCCAATGCAATACCGAGAATTTATATTGAATTTTACACTCCATGGTTATACTCAAGAAAAGTTAGTCACAAAAACAGACAAAACAGACACCCCTTTTTGTGTTTTTGCTTCTTTTTAAAATTATATTGAATAAACATAACTATTAGGGGTGTAACGATAACGTATTCGTATTGAACCGTTACGGTACGAAGGCTTTCGGTTCGGTTTTCAGTACGCATTTTCGAACCGAAACGGTTAATTCGGTTAATTTTTCCTGCCGAACCAACATTTCGTTATTCAAATGTAGGCGCATCAAGCACGTTCATAATGTAAGAGACCACAACATTGCCCAACATCAAATGGCAAATGTAATGTAATAATGTAAGCAGAACGAAACTGAGCTACTCGTTATTGTGTGGTTGTTTGGATGACTGACCGTTTATCAGTTTGGACCAATGCAGCGCTAAGCCGATCTTCATCATCAGCACTGTTACTACACAGCAGTAAAAAAAACTGTAAAGAAAACATTTGAATTCGCCACTGAAAGTAATAACATCGCTGCGAGACCTAGTGAGAAACATTCACATTTCTCCGTTATTAACGGATCAAACAGCGCTGACGTGGAAACCAGGAAGAAACATTGTGCCATGAATGAACTATCCGGTGTCCACAGATCAGCAACATTCACCATGGATTTACTGTATAACACTACTATCTGTAAGTTTAGCAGGAATAGTAGGCTATAATGCTTTCAAGTAACATCACGTCGGTTGTATTTTGACATTATGAATACAATTGCTGCCCTCAAATGTTAATCTAAACTAAAATAAACCTTTGTTTATAACTACTACAATATTACATTTCATTTTATCCAAGGAGCTGTTTTGTTTTATATGCTCCTAAGAAAAATCAAATTCCTTCAGTGCTCAAAGTTAAAAAATTTCATCCTTTATGATGTTAGTTTTAATAAAAATATAATTAAAAAAATTAAATCAAGGAAATTTCTCTACCATTTCTTTCTTTTTGCGGTATTTGAAATGTACCGAACCGAACCGTGACCCAAATGACCGAACCGTGAATTTTGTGAACCGTTACACCCCTAATAACTATATATAAAATTACATCTAAACATATGAAAGTTTCGTTTCAAAGACGGGAGGTCCGTACATTTTGAAGACTTTTCCTCTGCTTTAATCTCCACAACCGGAAACTGAAGAGCATTCTTGTGTCAAATGCAGAACTTATGCGTGCATATAGCCTATTGGGTCTACAACAGATGATGTTGCAGAACCTGAAAATGAAATCATGGAAGAAAATCTTGGATTAGATCCAATGGCAGCTGTTGTGTCTGACCCAGAGGATAGATCTTATTATCAAGATGATAGTGATGTAGAAGAAATATTTGACTGTGAGGAACCAGAAAAACTCAGAAATCGCCTTTCCAACTGGGCATTAACATATGGTATTTCCCATAATCACACTTTCGGCTCTCTTGGCAATAAAAGAGAGCAATAAAGGCAATAAAAGGTCCGCCACTGTGACGTGCCAAAAGATGCACAAACTCTTCTTAACACAAGAGGAGATTATTCTGTGAGGGAGCTCTGCGGTGGCCTTTACCACTACATTTGCATTATTGAGGCGTTAAAACATACCCTTTCCCAGTGGAAAGACAAGCTTGTCGATGGATGTTGTTTATATTTTCAAATGTCAGTGGATGGCCTGCCACTTTTTGAAAGTTCAGGTCTTCAGTTGTGGCCCATTTTAGGTAGATCGGTTGGAGTACCCATGAAAGAACCTGTAGTCACTGGGATGTACTCAGGTATAAAGAAACCTGAGTCATCAAAAATGTATCTCACAGATTTGGCAAATGAACTCACAATTACAGGAGGGGTTTACATTTGAGGGGAAAGGCTCACTTTAAAAGTTCATTAGATGATCTGTGATGCACCGGCAAAATCCTTTGTGAAAGTCACAAAGGCTTTTAATGTTTACTATGGCTGTGACAAGTGTTTTCAGAGTGGGGTGTACCTCAACCACCGCATGACATACCCCCTCATGAATAGCCAAACATGGTCTGATGACGCATTTTCCAGGCAGGAAGATGAGGAACATCACCATGGTCCTCATGCCTTCACAAATGTACATTTTGGTTTGGTGTCCCAAGTCCCACTGGACTACATGCACCTGGTGTGCTTGGAGGTGGTAAGGCACCTTATCTTTCTGTGGATGAAAGGTCCTCTGACTGTCTGTTTACCAGGGAGAGAGACGTGGACAGAATATCCAGAAATCTTCTAAGCTTAAGACCCCACATTCCTTCGGAATTTGCTAGAAGGCCAAGAGCACTGAACGAAGTGGATAGGTGGAAGGCGACGGAATCAGTTTCTCTTATACACAGGTCCAGTTGTATTGCGCGAGGTGTTAAGACCTGATCTATATGCAAACTTCCTGCTGCTGTCGACAGCCATGGTAATGCTGGTCTCCCCTTTCTTTGCCAGAAAGTGCAACGAATATGCCAACAGCCTCCTTCATGCTTTTGAGGAACATTTTGCCCACCTGTATGGAAATGATCAGCTAGTGTACAATGTGCATGGGTTGACCCATCTTGCACAGGATGGAAAACATTTTGGCAATCTGGATGTTACATCATCCTTTCCACACAAAAATTATTTGCAAAAACTCAAGGTTTTTGTACGCAAACCCTCAAATCCCCTGGCCCAAATAATCAGACGCCTGTCCGAGGGATTAAATGGTGGTGTTACAAGTGACCAGCCCATCAAATTGTGCAAAGAACATGCCCGAAGCCCTATACCAGTACCAAACTTGATAGCCCTATACCAGTATGACAAACTGATATCAGAGAGGTTCACCATGACCACAACATGTCGAAACAACACATTTCTGATGGGCAAAAAGTGTCAAACACTTAACACTTCATCGGATTGAAAACCGAAACTGAAAGGACTTGCGTGTGCAATGACGGTTAAATAGTGTACGTATGACGTGCGGAACAAGCTTTTCTTCCTGTTGAATGAAGCTTTCACTGCATCTGGAAGTGGAGCTGGACAATGTCCCACGGTCCTTGTTTCAGATTCTCATCCACAGACGACTGGTTAGGGGCATTTTTCTGTGTGATAAATATAAGCAGCACAGAACAATGGTTCAGATGCTCATTGTATCCAAATTATGACCAGAAATGGATAAATATTAAGTCTGCTGTTTAAAACAAATAAAGAATCAATGTATGAGAATTGTACAATTATTATACATACATCTGCATATGTAATAACAGGCTTTATGTAACAAAACAAAAACAAACACCTGGGGTGTATTCCAGAAAGCAAGGTTAACTTACCGTCAGATAAACCTTGAACTCTTGGTTGATTAACCCCAAACTAGCTTACTCTGGGTATGTCGGTTCCAAAACACCTGTGAGGAGTTAGTTTAATCAACCTCCTATTGGTAACCCAGGGTTAATGCGCGCGCACGATGAGTACATAAAGACATTTTCAATGGATCGCAGAAATCAGGAGTCACCATGGAAACCAAGGGACAAAAAAACGAGCTACATACTTCGGTGAAACTGAGTTGGAGGTTTTAATGCTTGCTTATGAAGACTACAAGCCCGTTATAACTAAAAAAAAAAAAAAAGAAAGAAAAAAGAAAGAGAGTTGGCTTGGCAAAAAATAACGGACAGAGTAAATGCGTGAGTTTTATAAATTATTAAAAGAAATTATAAATGGGCTATTTTCCCCTGTAATTAGGCAAAAATTATTTGGGGCATGTAAAAATAGACAAGTAGCCTTACTTGTTGACCTCCATACATTTCTAAATATTACAGTAGTAATGCACATAATTGGCTAGTTATATGTTAGGTTCTAATAAGGTGTAATACTTCTGGAGCCAGAAGTGTGAACCAAGTCAAAATGAAACACAAAAAACATTCTCCAGCAACTTAATATTTTCTAAACTTACTAAACTTGTTACTGATGCCATGTACTTTAGTATCTAATGTAATTTAGTTTTCTATGTAGCCAATAGAAAGAAGGCTGAGGCCTGTAAAACAGGTGGGGGTCCACCTCCCCTCACCCCAGCTGAGGAGCTGGCACTGTCAGTGAATAAAGGGCGACCTGTGGGCGATGGAGGGGGTAGTTCGTCAGACTCAGATACCAAGACAAGTGGCTTAGTAAAATGTAGGTGAACCATATTAATACATATTGATTTATTGATGTTTTCACTATTTTGTCAGTATTTTAATAAAAAAAATCATTAACACTGTCACCATTTTAAAAAAGGCATTTTGAATGCATTTTACAGTCATTGACTCACTTGTGCAGTGTGTATGCTGCTTTGACTGCAAATGCTTTATGCTGTAATCTTATTAGTACTCTTCATGTTCCTAATGTCCTTCTTTGTTAGTTGTATTTGTTTAAGAATATACACTGAGTATTGAATTTGCATGATTATCTTATTGGTTTAATTGCTGATGGCCACATTGTATTATTTGGATCCTCCTGCAACACCACACTCTGTCACAGTTGTAAGTGATTATTGTCTTTAGGTTTCTGTTTGCTTGCTAGACCAAGCATCCTTCCTTATTTTCACTGTAGGATGATGATGAAGAGACCACTTCTGCTGTGACAGAAACACAAAATGTGGGGAGGCCCATAGAGGTATGATGAATACAATGCATTCCCCCTTTTTTACATAAGAAAATAAATAAATTGTCATTGTCATTTTGCAGAATATGGCAGGAGATTTTAAGCTGAGCATCTACCTCCACACAGAATCCTAGCAGTCTAAGAAATGTTCTGCAGTTCTCTTTCCTCATTTAAATATTTGGTCTGTGTTTGTATTACAGACTTTTTCAGTCATGTTTAATTATTCTAGTTGCCTGCCAAAGAGCTGTATAAGGCCCACCTTCAAAAGCAAATCAGAAAAAGTGATTCTCCTCTCAGTGGCAATGTTGTGAAGAACAAGACAAGCAGCTATGATGTCACATGACCTTTCTGGGCCTTCAGGATGCCTATGGTCATTTCCTCCTTGACCCATTCTGCTGTGGGCCAGGTTGAATTGTGCCTGTGATCCAGGCTCAGGTTCAGGGTAGTGTGTCATCAAATAGGGCAGACAAGGGTACCCTCTGTCCCCCAGCAAGTAACCATTGAAGTGTCCTATAAAGGTAGTTAAAGTGTATAATTAGCATAAAAAAACCCATTAAAAAAACATTGTGTAAGGCAAAACATACCCTGTTGAAATTTGTGGCACAATGATGAATCCCTAAATATCCTGGCAACATGTACAGACCCTGGCCATTTGGCTTCAACATTAGTGATGAGGTGGGTTGCATCACATCTTACCTAGTTAGTGGGGACCAGTAATGAGGGTGATTTAATGGTTTAAACACCCAAACATTTAGCACTCAAAAATCTATTGTCACCTGCACATTGATGATGGATTGACTTCCTATTATCATAGTCTCCTTCATTGACTGAAGGAGCTTTAATAGGAATGTGGGTTCCATCAATGCACCCAATCACATTTGGAAACCCTTAAATTGAAAGTTATATAATTAGAAACATTTAAAATGAATGACTGTAACCAGCATAAATAGATTAAGTAAATGGTCTGTCATAGAATATCATAGAATGGACAAACCATTATATATATATATATATATATATTCAAATTATATATATATTTATTTATTTTATTATCCGTATTATCTGTGCTTCCACATCCACTGGATCGTCTTCAAAAGGGCACGCCATGCTCCGACACCTCTCTGAAACAAACTAACCCTGCAACATAACCTGCTCCTGACCAGGTTATCCTCAGAGAGTCAGTTGCTATGGTTACTTACATAACCCGAAAGTTACCTCCGTTTTGGAACCGAAAGCAGAGGTTATCCTCTTACTTACTCCTAAACTTACCCAGGTAAGTCACATAACCTGCTTTCTGGAATACCCCCTGATCAAATTCAGGGAATTGTTTTATATATTAACAAATAACTGATTGCTGTTGTTTTTCTACATTTGTTTCCAGTAACTTTTAATTTTGGTATTTCTTTGAGTAAGTGTTCATTCAAAATAGTTTTCTTTCTTGTTCTCGAACATTTAAAACACAATCTTGTGGCATTTACAGTAAACACTAGTTTATTAGTTAACTAACTACACATTTACTTTGTAAATCTAACAGAACACTTGCTCACTGTGACACAGAACAATGCTTTCTCATATGAGTCACTAGATTACTTGATTGAGTGAAACTCTCCCACACTGAGTACAGTCGTACGGCTTCTCTCCAGTGTGAACTCGCTCATGTTTTTTCAGGTTTCCAACCTGAGTGAAACTCTTGTCACAGTATTGAGCACTTGTAAGGTTTTTCTCCAGTATGAATTCTTTGGTGTCGTTTCAGTTCACCAGATGTATTAAAGCTCTTCCACAGTTACTACAAACATAATTTCTCACTTCATGTGTTTTCTGGTGCTGTTTAAAACCGTTCAGACATGAGAAACTCTTTCCACAGAGAGACACACATTAGGCTTCTCATCTGAATTAACATTCAGGTGTGATTTTAGATGCGCTGATGAAATAAAATATTTACCACACTCATCACAGTAAAATGATGTTGCCCCGGAATGTGGCGGAGACAGTAGTGGTAATTGGGATGTGGGATAGAGCTTGTCACAAGCTCTATCCCACATCCCAATTATCACACTTGTCTCCGCCACATTCCGGGGCAACATCATTTTACTGTGATGAGTGTGGTAAATATTTTATTTCATCAGCGCATCTAAAATCACACCTGAATGTTAATTCAGATGAGAAGCCTAATGTGTGTCTCTCTGTGGAAAGAGTTTCTCATGTCTGAACGGTTTTAAACAGCACCAGAAAACACATGAAGTGAGAAATTATGTTTGTAGTAACTGTGGAAGAGCTTTAATACATCTGGTGAACTGAAACGACACCAAAGAATTCATACTGGAGAAAAACCTTACAAGTGCTCTATACTGTGACAAGAGTTTCACTCAGGTTGGAAACCTGAAAAAACATGAGCGAGTTCACACTGGAGAGAAGCCGTACGACTGTACTCAGTGTGGGAGAGTTTCACTCAATCAAGTAATCTAGTGACTCATATGAGAAAGCATTGTTCTGTGTCACAGTGAGCAAGTGTTCTGTTAGATTTACAAAGTAAATGTGTAGTTAGTTAACTAATAAACTAGTGTTTACTGTAAATGCCACAAGATTGTGTTTTAAATGTTCGAGAACAAGAAAGAAAACTATTTTGAATGAACACTTACTCAAAGAAATACCAAAATTAAAAGTTACTGGAAACAAATGTAGAAAAACAACAGCAATCAGTTATTTGTTAATATATAAAACAATTCCCTGAATTTGATCAGGGGGTATTCCAGAAAGCAGGTTATGTGACTTACCTGGGTAAGTTTAGGAGTAAGTAAGAGGATAACCTCTGCTTTCGGTTCCAAAACGGAGGTAACTTTCGGGTTATGTAAGTAACCATAGCAACTGACTCTCTGAGGATAACCTGGTCAGGAGCAGGTTATGTTGCAGGGTTAGTTTGTTTCAGAGAGGTGACGGAGCATGGCGTGCCCTTTTGAAGACGATCCAGTGGATGTGGAAGCACAGATAATACGGATAATAAAATAAATAAATATATATATAATTTGAATATATATATATATATATATATATATATATATATATGTATATATATATATATATATATATATATATATATATATATATATATATAATGGTTTGTCCATTCTATGATATTCTATGACAGACCATTTACTTAATCTATTTATGCTGGTTACAGTCATAATCATTTTAAATGTTTCTAATTATATAACTTTCAATTTAAGGGTTCCCAAATGTGATTGGGTGCATTGATGGAACCCACATTCCTATTAAAGCTCCTTCAGTCAATGAAGGAGACTATGATAATAGGAAGTCAATCCATCATCAATGTGCAGGTGACAATAGATTTTTGAGTGCTAAATGTTTGGGTGTTTAAACCATTAAATCACCCTCATTACTGGTCCCCACTAACTAGGTAAGATGTGATGCAACCCACCTCATCACTAATGTTGAAGCCAAATGGCCAGGGTCTGTACATGTTGCCAGGATATTTAGGGAGTCATCATTGTGCCACAAATTTCAACAGGGTATGTTTTGCCTTACACAATGTTTTTTAATGGGTTTTTTATGCAATTATACACTTTAACTACCTTTATAGGACACTTCAATGGTTACTTGTGGGGGACAGAGGGTACCCTTGTCTGCCCTATTTGATGACACACTACCCTGAACCTGAGCCTGGATCACAGGCACAATTCAACCTGGCCCACAGCAGAATGGGTCAAGGAGGAAATGACCATAGGCATCCTGAAGGCCCAGAAAGGTCATGTGACATCATAGCTGCTTGTCTTGTTCTTCACAACATTGCCACTGAGAGGAGAATCACTTTTTCTGATTTGCTTTTGAAGGTGGGCCTTATACAGCTCTTTGGCAGGCAACTAGAATAATTAAACATGACTGAAAAAGTCTGTAATACAAACACAGACCAAATATTTAAATGAGGAAAGAGAACTGCAGAACATTTCTTAGACTGCTAGGATTCTGTGTGGAGGTAGATGCTCAGCTTAAAATCTCCTGCCATATTCTGTAAAATGACAATGACAATTTATTTATTTTCTTATGTAAAAAAGGGGGAATGCATTGTATTCATCATACCTCTATGGGCCTCCCCACATTTTGTGTTTCTGTCACAGCAGAAGTGGTCTCTTCATCATCATCCTACAGTGAAAATAAGGAAGGATGCTTGGTCTAGCAAGCAAACAGAAACCTAAAGACAATAATCACTTACAACTGTGACAGAGTGTGGTGTTGCAGGAGGATCCAATAATACAATGTGGCCATCAGCAATTAAACCAATAAGATAATCATGCAAATTCAATACTCAGTGTATATTCTTAAACAAATACAACTAACAAAGAAGGACATTAGGAACATGAAGAGTACTAATAAGATTACAGCATACAGCATATGCAGTCAAAGCAGCATACACACTGCACAAGTGAATCAATGACTGTAAAATGCATTCAAAATGCCTTTTTTAAAATGGTGACAGTGTTAATGATTTTTTTTATTAAAATACTGACAAAATAGTGAAAACATCAATAAATCAATATGTATTAATATGGTTCACCTACATTTTACTAAGCCACTTGTCTTGGTATCTGAGTCTGACGAACTACCCCCGGTCCCATCGCCCACAGGTCGCCCTTTATTCAGGGACAGTGCCAGCTCCTCAGCTGGGGTGAGGGGAGGTGGACCCCCACCTGTTTTACGGGCCTCAGCCTTCTTTCTATTGGCTACATAGAAAACTAAATTACATTAGATACTAAATTACATGGCATCAGTAACAAGTTTAGTAAGTTTAGAAAATATTAAGTTGCTGGAGAATGTTTTTTGTGTTTCATTTTGACTTGGTTCACACTTCTTCTGGCTCCAGAAGTATTACACCTTATTAGAACCTAACATATAACTAGCCAATTATGTGCATTACTACTGTAATATTAAGAAATGTATGGAGGTCAACAAGTAAGGCTACTTGTCTATTTTTACATGCCCCAAATAATTTTTGCCTAATTACAGGGGAAAATAGCCCATTTATAATTTCTTTTAATAATTTATAAAACTCACGCATTTACTCTGTCCGTTATTTTTTGCCAAGCCAACTCTCTTTCTTTTTTCTTTCTTTTTTTTTTTTTTAGTTATAACGGGCTTGTAGTCTTCATAAGCAAGCATTAAAACCTCCAACTCAGTTTCACCGAAGTATGTAGCTCGTTTTTTTGTCCCTTGGTTTCCATGGTGACTCCTGATTTCTGCGATCCATTGAAAATGTCTTTATGTACTCGTCGTGCGCGCGCATTAACCCTGGGTTACCAATAGGAGGTTGATTAAACTAACTCCTCACAGGTGTTTTGGAACCGACATACCCAGAGTAAGCTAGTTTGGGGTTAATCAACCAAGAGTTCAAGGTTTATCTGACGGTAAGTTAACCTTGCTTTCTGGAATACACCCCAGGTGTTTGTTTTTGTTTTGTTACATAAAGCCTGTTATTACATATGCAGATGTATGTATAATAATTGTACAATTCTCATACATTGATTCTTTATTTGTTTTAAACAGCAGACTTAATATTTATCCATTTCTGGTCATAATTTGGATACAATGAGCATCTGAACCATTGTTCTGTGCTGCTTATATTTATCACACAGAAAAATGCCCCTAACCAGTCGTCTGTGGATGAGAATCTGAAACAAGGACCGTGGGACATTGTCCAGCTCCACTTCCAGATGCAGTGAAAGCTTCATTCAACAGGAAGAAAAGCTTGTTCCGCACGTCATACGTTACACTATTTAACCGTCATTGCACACGCAAGTCCTTTCAGTTTCGGTTTTCAATCCGATGAAGTGTTAAGTGTTTGACACTTTTTGCCCATCAGAAATGTGTTGTTTCGACATGTTGTGGTCATGGTGAACCTCTCTGATATCAGTTTGTCATACTGGTATAGGGCTATCAAGTTTGGTACTGGTATAGGGCTTCGGGCATGTTCTTTGCACAATTTGATGGGCTGGTCACTTGTAACACCACCATTTAATCCCTCGGACAGGCGTCTGATTATTTGGGCCAGGGGATTTGAGGGTTTGCGTACAAAAACCTTGAGTTTTTGCAAATAATTTTTGTGTGGAAAGGATGATGTAACATCCAGATTGCCAAAATGTTTTCCATCCTGTGCAAGATGGGTCAACCCATGCACATTGTACACTAGCTGATCATTTCCATACAGGTGGGCAAAATGTTCCTCAAAAGCATGAAGGAGGCTGTTGGCATATTCGTTTGCACTTTCTGGCAAAGAAAGGGGAGACCAGCATTACCATGGCTGTCGACAGCAGCAGGAAGTTTGCATATAGATCAGGTCTTAACACCTCGCGCAATACAACTGGACCTGTGTATAAGAGAAACTGATTCCGTCGCCTTCCACCTATCCACTTCGTTCAGTGCTCTTGGCCTTCTAGCAAATTCCGAAGGAATGTGGGGTCTTAAGCTTAGAAGATTTCTGGATATTCTGTCCACGTCTCTCCCTGGTAAACAGACAGTCAGAGGACCTTTCATCCACAGAAAGATAAGGTGCCTTACCACCTCCAAGCACACCAGGTGCATGTAGTCCAGTGGGACTTGGGACACCAAACCAAAATGTACATTTGTGAAGGCATGAGGACCATGGTGATGTTCCTCATCTTCCTGCCTGGAAAATGCGTCATCAGACCATGTTTGGCTATTCATGAGGGGGTATGTCATGCGGTGGTTGAGGTACACCCCACTCTGAAAACACTTGTCACAGCCATAGTAAACATTAAAAGCCTTTGTGACTTTCACAAAGGATTTTGCCGGTGCATCACAGATCATCTAATGAACTTTTAAAGTGAGCCTTTTCCCCTCAAATGTAAACCCCTCCTGTAATTGTGAGTTCATTTGCCAAATCTGTGAGATACATTTTTGATGACTCAGGTTTCTTTATACCTGAGTACATCCCAGTGACTACAGGTTCTTTCATGGGTACTCCAACCAGATCTACCTAAAATGGGCCACAACTGAAGACCTGAACTTTCAAAAAGTGGCAGGCCATCCACTGACATTTGAAAATATAAACAACATCCATCGACAAGCTTGTCTTTCCACTGGGAAAGGGTATGTTTTAACGCCTCAATAATGCAAATGTAGTGGTAAAGGCCACCGCAGAGCTCCCTCACAGAATAATCTCCTTCTTGTGTTAAGAAGAGTTTGTGCATCTTTTGGCACGTCACAGTGGCGGACCTTTATTGCCTTTATTGCTCTCTTTATTGCCAAGAGAGCCGAAAGTGTGATTATGGGAAATACCATATGTTAATGCCCAGTTGGAAAGGCGATTTCTGAGTTTTTCTGGTTCCTCACAGTCAAATATTTCTTCTACATCACTATCATCTTGATAATAAGATCTATCCTCTGGGTCAGACACAACAGCTGCCATTGGATCTAATCCAAGATTTTCTTCCATGATTTCATTTTCAGGTTCTGCAACATCATCTGTTGTAGACCCAATAGGCTATATGCACGCATAAGTTCTGCATTTGACACAAGAATGCTCTTCAGTTTCCGGTTGTGGAGATTAAAGCAGAGGAAAAGTCTTCAAAATGTACGGACCTTCCCGTCTTTGAAACGAAACTTTCATATGTTTAGATGTAATTTTATATATAGTTATTAGGGGTGTAACGGTTCACAAAATTCACGGCTTCGGTCATTTGGGTCACGGTCTCGGTTCGGTACATTTCAAATACCGCAAAAAGAAAGAAATGGTAGAGAAATTTCCTTGATTTAATTTTTTTAATTATATTTTTTATTAAAACTAACATCATAAAGGATGAAATTTTTTAACTTTGAGCACTGAAGGAATTCTGATTTTTCTTAGGAGCATATAAAACAAAACAGCTCCTTGGATAAAATGAAATGTAATATTGTAGTAGTTATAAACAAAGGTTTATTTTAGTTTAGATTAACATTTGAGGGCAGCAATTGTATTCATAATGTCAAAATACAACCGACGTGATGTTACTTGAAAGCATTATAGCCTACTATTCCTGCTAAACTTACAGATAGTAGTGTTATACAGTAAATCCATGGTGAATGTTGCTGATCTGTGGACACTGGATAGTTCATTCATGGCACAATGTTTCTTCCTGGTTTCCACGTCAGCGCTGTTTGATCCGTTAATAACGGAGAAATGTGAATGTTTCTCACTAGGTCTCGCAGCGATGTTATTACTTTCAGTGGCGAATTCAAATGTTTTCTTTACAGTTTTTTTTACTGCTGTGTAGTAACAGTGCTGATGATGAAGATCGGCTTGCGCGCTGCATTGGTCCAAACTGATAAACGGTCAGTCATCCAAACAACCACACAATAACGAGGTAGCTCAGTTTCGTTCTGCTTACATTATTACATTACATTTGCCATTTGATGTTGGGCAATGTTGTGGTCTCTTACATTATGAACGTGCTTGATGCGCCGTACATTTGAATAACGAAATGTTGGTCGGCAGGAAAAATTAACCGAATTAACCGTTTCGGTTCAAAATGCGTACTGAAAATTGAAGCCGAAGCCCTTGCAGATTTAACGGTTCACATACAATACGTTATCGTTACACCCTGAGTAGTTATGTTTATTCAATATATATTTTAAAAAGAAGCAAAAACACAAAAAGGGGTGTCGTGTTTTGTCTGTTTTTGTGACTAACTTTCTTGAGTATAACCATGGAGTGTAAAATTCAATATAAATTCTCGGTATTGCATTGGACTCTACGATCGGCGGAAGTTATCGAGCATCCTTGAGACCTTCACCGGAAATACCGCCGTGCATCAGAGCCCATATCTCTGGGAAGAAGTGTGGCTGCAGGTGTTTCCTGGCCGATATCAATTAACCTACAATTTACCTCAACAAGGTCATAATGAACGACACTCCGTCTCATTCGTGGAGGTAAAATAACAACTTCTTTGAGACATGCAAGGTTTATTGTGTTAAAATTTAAATGCAAAAGAAAAGGCATAAGAGTCGGCTGTTTTTGTCAATTTTAAGTTTTAATTTAAAATGTTTGTGATTTTAATATACATGGTTGAATATTTGGCCATTTGCTTGAGAACCTAAATATATATAAGTAATGCATGTAATTATAGACCTACGTTGTTTGTTTATATTGTATTTAAAACATGGATACGTCCATTCAAGTTTGTATAGGGTAAGTGTACCCATTAAGCCCACCAAAATCGTTTTTTCATAGATTTTGACATGGTTTAAACAGAAAATAATTAGTTAAAATGTGAGATTTATCTCATTTGAAAATTTATTAATTAGTTGATGTACATTTTAGAATATAAAATTAAGATAATTTAGGAATAAAGTCAGAAATCTGGCATGGGCTTAATTGGTACTTTTGGCACTATTTAAGCCTGTGTGTGTTCCAAATAAGCCCTCATCATCATTCATTCACAAAGTATAAAAAAATTATTGATTTTAAAGAAGTAAAACATCAAAATATTTATTCAGTGACAGGGAAGTATTAAAAAAAATCCATTTGCTAATGTTTGATTAGAGCCCTCGGTGGGATGGGTGGGTGTTAGTGGCCAGTGGTCTGGAGCCTAAAGTAGGCTTGACTGGAGTTGTAGCTGGTGTCAAGCTGGACGGTTGACCGGGTGTATCTCGGTCTTTTTTGGTTCAGAGTTGGGGCTCCATACTCTGGGCTTAAGGGGGCCTCCTAGTGGGCCCCAGACATCGGGAGTCTGGAGCCTTAAGTCGGCTTGGCTCCCAAGTTATTCCTGGTCAAATGTGGTAGCTTGACTGGGTGTATCTCAGGAAGGAAGCCGAGTTGGAGTCTGGAGCCTTAGGTTGGCTTGACTGTGGAGTTATGCCCGATCAAAGTTCCATAGGAAGTTACCATATCTCGGGAAGAAAGCCGAGTTATGGCTCAATACTCCCGGTATATGGGGTCCACTGGGTGACCCTTCCACGCCTGGAGTCCGGAGCGCCAACTTGGCTTGGGTCCCGAGTTTTGCCCAGTCAAAGCTGGACTGAAAGTGGCGAGTATCTGAGGAGCTGGACAGTCCCAGGGGTTCAGGAGGACTGTAGGGAATGTAGAGTCCCTCTGGGATCTCTTCATGCCCAGAATCTTAAGCCTTAACTCAGCTTCCTCATTGAAACACATATGGTGGGCTTAAATGGTTCCACAGTGAGTAATTTTGTGGTGAAAAAAGACAATGTTTTCCTATAAAATTGTAAGATATGTATACAAATACATACATGGAGCTTAAATATACTGTGGACTAAGTATTATAGTAATTTTCATTGTGCCCACATTGAGAAATGTTAAAGGGCGGGTTCACTGCTCTTTTTCTTTGCATGATTGTGTTTATGGGGTGCAATATAACATGTATCCGTGGTTTTTCTTTTTTTAAAAGTCTTATTTTTCATAAATTTCACCTTTATTGTCAGCCGCGCTTTCCCTGTCCCCTGCACGAGCGGATGACTTCCTGAGTCTATGAAAACACTCCCTCAGGAATGACGTAGTGGGCTCAGATTGGTTCGTTTGGGCCGGTGTGTTGTGATTGGCTAAACTGTCGCTCACGTTGTTCAGAAGATTAACGCCCATGACCTTTAGGGTCAGGGCTGGGGAAAAAATCGATTTGAAATAAAAATCGAGTTGGCAGGTCAAATCGATTCATATTTATTAAAAAATCGATTTTTTAGATTTTTTTTTTCTTCCCCTCTTCAGTATAGTGTAACTCCAATTTGCATTCACCAAATCTTCCTTCAGGGTTTCCACAGTTCAGTTACGACAGTCAATACAATGAAACTCTCTCAAAGATGATTCAATGTTCCTATTATTATACTTGATCTGTAGATAAACGTCTGTGGTTTCGCATAAAACAACTTTGTCTTGCTGGAATATTGCTGTAACTAAATCATGACGTTACTTTCTACCGGGTGTCTGTTAGAGCAAAACACTAGTCAGAGCACTATTGTTCTTCACGCGTACAGTAATTGAACTTTAAAACTGTTAAAAGAAAAGGTTCAATAAACGATTGCATAGCTAGATACTGTATATTATAGACGAATCAGTATGTATTTCCTTTGTGCTTTGAACTGTTCAGTGCGGACTGCGGAGTCGACCTATGGACTCGACGCGCTGGGTTGCGCGCTGTGACTCCATGTGGCTTCAAGCGCATCATTCAGCGCTCGGAATGCGCATAAGCGCTTTGTGCCGCGGCCCGCAATGTATTGGAGCCTTTCATATCATAATACTTTTGCGCAATGAAAGATTATTAATAGCCTTTTCTTGTTCTGTCCTGTCTATCATATGTTGCTGTCTCATTAAACAGCTGTGCTATACATTTAAAACATGTCTCAATGGTATAGTAGACCAGACTATATAATAATTGATCCTTTTGATTTTTGTTATCTTGTTTTTCATGAATGTACAAAGAGCAATGTGTAAAGTTTGACAAGATTTAGTGTTACACTTGTCTCGTATTTGTTCCCCATTAAATGTTTTTCCCCTAAATGTTCAGATTTTATTCAATATTGTGCACTTGTGATTTTTCTAGACTAAATTGTACTGCTGAATTATCCATTAATCTAGTTTATAATAGCATTTTTGTCATAGATTATGATCATATTTTTTGGGGTTTGTTGTTTTTCTTTATAATGAAGTTGTATTAATTAGATTGTGTATAACACACAAAAGAGTTATAATCAGTTCAACACAGAGAGTTATAGAAATTCTACTTGATAAAAAAAAAATCGAATCGTAAATCGTAATTCAGTTTTATTAAAAAATCGCAGATTTTTTTAAGGAGAAAATCGCCCAGCCCTACTTTCAGGGCGAGAGCGGGTTGGGCGTGCCAAAGGTGGCATAAATAAATAAATATATATTTTTTATTTTTTTTCTTGTTATTTCTTCTGCTGAACACAAAAAGAAGATATTTTAAAGAATGTTGGTAGCGGTACAGTCCTAATGCCACCCATTGACTTACATAAGAAAAAAAAATATTTCAAGTCAATGACTACCATAAACTGTCTGGTTACTGACACCATATAAAATATCTACTTTTCTGTTCGGTCATCAGGAGGAGACTCTTCCAGTTTGAACAACATTTGGGGTGACAGTAATTCTTTTTTTTTTTTTGGATGAACTTTCCTTTTACATTTCCTTTTCTGTCTTGACAGGTTAAATAGTTCCTTTTTTCTAGCTTTAGCAGAGTACAATGTTGCATTCAAGGGACATCCGTCGTAGATGGTTCAGTCTTCTCTTGTACCATTACCTGACCGCAATTGAGATTTAATGAAAGATAACTTTGAATCTGTTAAAAAATATTAATACATTTACACTGCATTTACAATTACATAAATTATATAAGTTGAAACCAAAACTAACAGTAGGTGATAATCGAAGCCTGTGATCTAATCGTTCTTTTTGTTTTTGCTCTTATGGTTTTCAGCTTTCTCTTTCTGCAAATTGTATGAGTTAGTTGTACTGGCGATATGACCCCGCACCCAAAATACTATTAAAACACTCCAACTCAGCCTCTATTATCGCGAAAGATGGATAAAAAGCGCAGGATGAAACAAAAACCTTGAAAAACTGATATATGATCCGGCCAAATCACAGTATGTCCGATTTCCAGCGGGACTTAATATTATCACATGGACCTCCGGTGTTCCGGCGACATATAGTAGGTAATTTGCGGGGGAATTAACTACTTTACAAATTACAGACATGGCCGATTTCGCACAAGGGATTAAAGTAACACTATGTAAGTTTATCAACCTTCATAATCTATTTCCAAGACCCTTGTGATGGTACATCGACTTAAAATAAGTTAAATGACACGTCTGCCATAGCCTGACGTGGTCTGTATCGCTTTTACTGGCACTATGTAAGTCCGGGTTTCGGGGCAGCCCCCGTGCACAAAAATAAACTACAAAATTCGACTGCTCTACGGCATACGTCACTTCCCCCACCTGTTACTCCAATTCGGACGTGAGTGAACAGCCAGCGTTTCTTTTCGTGTATGACCGAAGCGGTAAAAAACAACTAAGAAGACAAAGGTTTTGTCTGAGGAGACTCGAAGAGGAAGAGGCTTAAGTGATAAAGCAAGAGGCCGGACAAGAATCAATATTGGTTCTGTGTTTGCTCGCTGGCGTGAGCTCAAGGATGCGGAGGGTTGCTCGACCGATGCTGATTTGGCCGTTGTGCTGTTAGACTAGTAAGTATATTGCTTGCATAGCCTACTAAAACTATCTGTTTTTATAATTTGTTGTCTGGAAATGTTATGGAAACTATCTGTTCCTTCATTTATCGTCATGAATCGAGTAATGCTGGTAGAGAGAAGAGATCATCGCTCTGGTAGCAAGTACACACTAATGTCTTGTATTAACATGTTTTAACACTAACATGTTACATATTTAGCATGCTATCATTATCGATTCCAATTTGTGCATTGAAATCGCGGATTGACTAATGACTTTCCAAATGTCGTTCGAGTTGAAATGTTTATTCTAATAAGCATGTTGAAAGTATGAAATGAGTATTATCTATATAATAATATTAATTATTTAGTCTTTCTTAGTTTGGGATGTCTTTCATAAAGTCATGAATCATACTCTACCTTGTCTGTGGACATTGTCAATTCCAAAGCCGGTGCTGGAAATCGACAGCGCGCGTGCATGTGCGTGTACTGCTTTACAATCGGTACGTGCGACAGTATACGTTGCGTAGGTTCCGACAGCGTGGAAGGAAAATTCCGCTCTCCAAACAGCAGGGCGACCGAAGTGGAAGAGTTCCCATTGTGTTGCTTTAAGATTACAGACAAACAGTCCGCAATTATTACAAATTACTACAGAGGTCACCAGATAATACTAATCCCGTGCGGAATAGGGCTTTACAGACATGCTTTGACTTTACAAAGTTCAGAAACTGGCACGTCACACAAACAGCCACATAAGTGTATTTAAACACCTGAATAATGTAATTATAAGCCACATAAATAATGTATTAACTCACATTTGACGAAGTGATCACTGCACACTGTACAAACACACGGGCATTTTCCCATTCGGCTCCTCCGCAGACGCAATTCAGGTTTACAAGGCATTTTTTAAATCGTGTTTCTGTCAATTTCTTGTATTTTCCCCCTTATGAACAACAACTTTTGGCACACAATAAAAAAATCTTTGTGGTTTGATCGATTTGAGCAACCATAAACAACGCAAAACATAGGCATTTGAGTGTGTTATAGTGCTTCCTAATATAGAAATTCACTTCCTGCCCTCCATCTGATCTTCGTGCCATGGCAACGCAGTGTCGTGACGTCACGTGAAAAACAAGCTATTAGTTTTCGGTCATTTTTAACCGAAGAAGCCCAGAGGGTTAAACGGAAATAATATTTAGTGGATAAAAAAAAAAGGGCAAAGTATGGTTTTGCTACAGATAAAACTAAAAGAGTTGTTAAAACATGGTAACCACAAATCAATCATGGTTTCTGCTACAAATAGCCTATTTAACCACGGTATTTGTTACTAAGCTATGGTTATACAAATGGTAACAATTTACTTGTTAATTTTACTAACAATGTATTGAAAATTACAAACGATGTATTTAAGATAGTTGTACTCACTTAATGCTTTTCTGACAAATGACAGCTGTTTTGGTGTTGCTTTTTTTCCACAGCTTGTGTAAACGACATGTGCTTCTCTGGGGCGAATACCACAGTACGGTGGTATTCATCTTTGCTCAGTTTGCAGGAAAAGCGTAGAAGAATTTGTAGCCGCCAGCTGCAATTTTAACTGGGTGGTAATTCTCATGCAAGTATCCAGATATATGTCCAGGCCGAAGAGCGTCACTGGCTACCCAGCCAGCCAACTCCCGCGCAGAAGGGTTCAAAACCCTGGTCACCTACGTGCACATATACTTGTGGTCACCTCGTGACATATACCTGTTGTCGCTTTTATTGGTGGTCGAGAGCTCATTGTTGTGTTCTTTTCTTCTTGCTTGTTTTGTTTGCTGTAATGGCTGCAAGATTTTATAATGCCTCATTATCGCCCACCACTAATTATTTTTTCGAAACCACCTATCACCTATCACAATTACCAGCCCAGCTGATTACGATAATTAGTGATGGGCGATTTGAAAATACTGGCTGATTCTTAATCATGATTCTTAATTCTTAATATATATAATAGCCTATTGAAAGTATAAAAATTAGAATTCAGCATTCATCAAACTTTTCTTTCATCAGTCTTCTTGTTGCTATTTTACGCGTGGGCATCCAACTTATTGGTGCACTTCCGCCACCTTCTGCTCCGGATTGTGGAACAGAAAATATTTACAGACTAAATCCCCCTCTCACTCACACACACACCTTATCCCATTCATTCTGCATGTTAATAATTATAATAATAATAACAATTATTATTACCACCATAATTACAACATCAATATTTATACTTTTAAAGAGGCTATATGCAACTTTTCCTCCAAAATAAACTTAACAAAATCCGTTTTATGTTACCATTTATGACTCAAACATCTCCTGATGAGCATACTGACACCTTGTCCGCTCACAGTGGGTGCATCTATTCGCCTGTATCCTATTTTTAATATTTTCTTTGAGGTCCGAATTTTCCCGCGCTGTCCTGCGGATGTGACGTAAAGCGCGTTCATGTTATACGTTTCCGATCACTCTGCTACCACCGCTAGTTAGCAAGTAGCCTACAGTCGCAAGCAGTGCAATGGAGTTTCGAAAACACAGAAGAGACCCAGGACACCAACATTAACTCCACAGAAAACCAAAAAAGTTAAACCCCCGACAAGTGCCCAGAAACGATCAAAGATTCGATAGTGACCGGCGCGAGCAAAGACTCGAAGTGGATATCGGCTTCGCATTTGAGCCTTGGAGGAAGCTCAGATCTGTTTTGGGAATACGGAGTGATCCAGAAATGGCATTTTTCCTTCTGAAAAGGTAACACACTCTATGAAATTCATTGAAGTAGCTTGTTGTAGCTTGTTGTTTTCAGTTCACTTGTTATTGCGGTTATGATCTCACACCTCTTTTTGCAATTGTTATGTAACGTTACTTGCAGCTATAAGAAAACTGGAGTTGCAAAAGGGATATGCATTGTCAACATCCACACCGATAAAAGTAGGATTATCACACATACCTACAACTACAACAGTCACTACAGGGGAATCAGAACAGGTACGGTTTTGTGTAAAAGGTAGCCTACTGAATGTCAATAGTTCTTTGCAAAGATGTCTGTCACTATTTTGTAAAACAGGTTTGAAGTTGTTAGTGATGGAAAGAGTGAGCCTTTTCAGGCAGAATTCAAATTGTGAATTACTTTAAGCTCCTGTGTTCTGACTTTGTGTACTTTATAAAGCAACACACACAGATTACTGTTCCATCAGAGTCTGTTATGTGTGTTTCAGCCATGAATATTGATGCCATAATGTTGTGTCAACAGGGTCAGCTTTGAATAGATGGAGTACAACCACTTGAAGAGGAGGTGGGACCTTTGGAAGAAAGGTAGATGTATTGTCACAATAGCTTTTTTAATATACAATGTGCTGTTATTATAGCTTATTGTTTTGATATTTGGTTTGTGTATAGCTTCAAATCAAATGGAGTTGTTGGATCACACACCACACATTGATGAAGTAATTAGCCAACAGCCTTGAGAATAGTGTGTAAGCTGTTGCCAATGATCTTAATTTTATTTACAGTCTTGTAATGTTAATAATGGTTGGGTTTGTTAATTATGAAATAAATTGGTGCTGCACACTCCCAAGTTTTGTTTAAAAAAAAAATTATTGAGCAATAATTTTATCGTGCCATATGACCTTATTCTGATCACATAAGGCTTTCGGAAAATAAAAAACTGAACTGCTTTTGCTCAAGAATGTGTGTTTGTGCATATCATATACACACACACACACACACACATACACACACACATATATATATATATATATATATATTTTTTTCTTTTGTAATTTTTATAGAACTTGGAGTGTGGGGCACCTGTTTCTTCAAGATTCTAAGCACTACTAGCAAGCAACTCTCTTTTGGTGTGCAGTACTGTCCTTGTCATGGGTTTTTTAATTAATCATTTCCAATTTTTGTATGTTGCAGGATAGAAATTCAGGATAAAATCACATCCGAACCATCTTGATGTTGATTATGTTTCACCCATATATGTGTGGTAAGTACTGTTGTGATGTGAGAATCACTACTTTTTAATACATGATGGAAAATGTGTATTTATTTAAATTTGATTTATACACACAGTGCTCACAGTAAGTTGCAGGAAAAGATTGAAAGGCTTCCTGTTATTGGGTCGGAAGAAGCTGTGATGGACATACTTAACTCAGAAGAGAAAACTGCAGAGCCAGACGTTACAGAAAACTCAGAAGATTCCTTCTTGCCTCTGCCAGATGTAGTCAGAGTGGAAAGTGACCTCATCAATCAGCCTGCATCCATCACATATCATGAAAATCTGATAAAACTTGTTAGTTTTCTACAACTACCCATAGGTAAATGTAACTATAGTGATAAGAGCACAGGACAGGATTGTGAAGGGATTCCACCATTTCAAGTCAGTTTGAGGTCAAGGGGTACTGCAGTTAGCTTAGAGTGGGTAAGTATGTGATCCAAAAAAATCACATAAATTATTTACTTTACATCTCAGGGAATTTGATTAAACAGGTTAAACTACTGCACATTTTTTTTCCCACACATAGTATTGCTCGTATGGGCACAAACTCTTTGTCTGGAACAGCGCAGCCATTATTTGAAGTACTGGCATGCAAGGAGGAGACTTCAGTGTCGGCCACCAACATTCTTCTTCCGGAAATAATTACACCAAGGTCGCCCTCCTCTTCCAGTTCATGAATATTGGAATTGTGGCACCCGGCACCTTCTACGCTATCCAAAATGCCTATTGTGTCGATGCAGTGAAGGAGTTTTGGGAGGAGAAGAGGAATGTGGTTATTGACAGTATTACGCGCATAAAGAGAGATGTTGTTGCCCTTGGTAAGTACTGAACAGAACAAACAGCCACATAAGATTTGGGTAATAGTTTATAACTCAGGGATATTGACAATAAATTACATCGTTCAAATAAGATGAAAAGCATTGTCATTATTTGGTGTATATTTTTACATTACACTTATCTGTTACAGCTGGACGGAAGGATGGACTCTCCAGGTCAGTCACAGAAACCAGTGGCCTTTCGGCACTCTTACATACATCTCTGGAGTAGTATATTATTCCCATAAATCCATGTAATCATATGTTGCTTTGCACCTAAGGCCACTGTGCACAGTTCTGCACATATACGGTAATGGAGCAAGAAACTATGGACATTCATCAGAGTGTACTCACTGTTGATAAGAGGCAGACCGATCGTGAGAGTGTGGCCATGGAGAAGGTTGCATTCATAAAGACTTTTGACAGGTCTTATGAGTGAGCTTGACATCAAAAGAAATAGTCTACCGAGGCACATGTTCAGATACTGCTGCCTCTGATGCGTAAGAATAATTTTTTTTATTAACTATGATTCTATATTTCTTTATTTTTCCTCATGTTTGGTTGTTTTACTGCAGATCCCGAGAGGGGGAGGTACAAGGACCGTGGTGTCATCCGATTGCCCTTTGGATGTATGGCATGCAGCTAAGAACCTCACCAAAAAACTTCATGCTGTAAGAGGGATATGTCACTGATCATCATCTTGATTAGAGTACTGCTTTGGAACAATTTATCATAAACATTTCTTCTTTTATAGGCTGGACTCATCAGTGGCCAGAAAAAAAATCCTTGTGTGGATGAAGGATATAGTCAACCACTTTTGGTTTTCTTGTCATACGGCTATAGAGCCGTGAGGAGTTCATGGTTAGTATGTTGAAACAAACTAAACCAAATATGTACACAACAGTAATTGTTGTTTACCTAATTGACTTTGACTGACTTCTCCTTAAATGTTTTTGCTGTCTTTCACCTATGACGTTCTAAGATGTAAATGGCATTTAAATTTCTGTTTTTGTTGTGAAAAGTACTTTTTTTTTTTTTTATTGAACCTTTTGTTTCCTTTTTTTACAGCTCCATCTGGCGAGGGTGTACTGACACCATGTCTGTGGAGAGCATGAGTGGGCACTTGGAAGATGTCTGCATGAACCACGTTGGATCATGACAACATGAGGAAAGAAGTCCTTCTCCCTGTAGTTCTCCAACACATAAGAGCACTATCCCAAATTGTGTCTCAACAAGAGATGGTTGAAGGATTTGCAGATAAGTTTTTAACCTTTCGGTAAGATGAATAAAATATTCAAATGTTTATTTGCATGATTGAATTTAAATTATATGTTTTTTCATTTGTTTAATTTGTGGTTTCCTAGGCCAGAAAACTTATGATTTGTAATATTACTTTGTATTTCAAAGGACAACTTCCAAGCTTGAATCCTTTCAAAATCACATCCTTATGTATGCTAGTAAGAGGTTTTCATTTTCTGCCACCAGTCTGACCAGAAGCGCGGACTCTTCTAGCAGCATTAGATTACAACCACCACAATAGCCTGGGCAGAACAACTACGTGGACCGTAAAGGCAACATGTGCTGCAAGTTAATTGTTTAGAATCAGTTACTATTATTGGGTGTATGTGTGCGCTATGGCAACTTATGTGTCATCTACTGCTATTCTTTCCAAGCTACAAACCGGTTTATAGCAAAAAGTCCCAGCTGCTACAGTGTCCCACACAGTCCAAGGACCAGGGAAGACTACCAGTTATATCCCTCAGCTCCAGGCCAAAAGTCGTGAACAATCGACTTGCATCTGAACAGGGGGACTCCCAAGAAGGAGGAGTCTAAGGCCAGAGGACCCACGCAACCTTGGTCTTCTCTCTGGAATCGTGCCCCCACCCACAGGAGATTGGCTCGGTCACAAATCTCCAGAGGACAGGTAGGTCGAGCACTTACCCATAACTCTGCATGTTGTGTGTTTTGTGGTTTCATTCAGCAACAATAAATTATATTTTTTTCTAGTCTAGCCATTTATATGAAAAGCTTATTACTTGTTACAGCTAAAAGTATATTTATGTTTTTATTTGCCACAGACAAACAAGTATCTTAATTTGCTATTAATTTTAATGTTGTATCACAGTTCTGTATGTGTCTGTGTCTTTATAGAACATGTTCTTCAGCAACCTGAAGGAAATGATGCAAAAGAGACGTGGCTCAACTGAAATGTTTTATTCAGAACAGTCTTATACATAGTATTTACACATAAAGCATTGATTACATTTAAACTGTGTCTGCCTTGTGAAACTTTTTTTTTAATTTGCTCTGAGAGGGGCTTCTTTTATATCCAACATAATTTCCAAAAGGGTCGGGGTATCTGTTTCTGATCTGTCGGACACAGCAACTGGGTATTACAACTCTATTACCTCCACCCAGACGTCCATGTTGCCACACAGTGAACTGACGGTAGGCAGCGTATTCGATATTCCCTGTTATCTGCCCCAGGGTCTTGGCTGTCATGCAGTGAAAGGATGTCATTCCCACGTCTGGCGTGCCAAGCGCAAGATGCCCTCATCAAGACAGTACAGTTCCATGTGAACAGTTCTACTCGATGCCAATTAGTTGGAGTCTGTCTACAGCACTTGTTTTCTACATCTGTAGGCATTAAATTACAGTTGTGGCAGGTGCACCAAAGCTGGCTGTCCCCGGTTGTAATTGCAGGTTCTGGTGTTTCAGGTCCTGGTGTTGCATGTCTGAATGCCATTACATCAATAAAAACACCTGGTATGACAGACCAACAACCATCTGAAGGACTTCATCTTTCTCCTCAGTGGTTAATTGCTGTAAAGTTTCCTGAAGATAAAACATAACATTTTTTGTAACACAATTTGGTTTTCGTGTTTATTTTGTACATGTAAAATTTGACAGACCTGCATCTCAGCATTTCTGGCAGCAATGAGCTCAACGACCCGCTGACTGTCCTCTGCACTGAGAGCGCGCAGCTCCTCTCCCCCTGCCTCTCCCTGTCCTTGCACCTCTGCCTCTTCCCCTCACTCTTCCTCTTCCCCTCCCTCTTCCTCTTCCCCTCGCTCTTTCTCTTCTCCCTCTTCCTCCTCTTGCACTGCCCCTTCCTACACCCTCCACATGGTCGCTGTTGCTGCTATCCTCTATGGAAAGGGCAATCTCCTCTGAACTGTCCTATGAAGGGAGGGAGAGGTAATAATTATAGCCAAATTTCATTTTCATCTACTGTATCACATTCAGCTAAGTACACAATTGCTCACAAAAATAATGCATCAGGGTTAAGATTTTGATTAATATATATAGGTATACATCTATTTATATATGTATATATACGCCTTATTTATGTATATTTATATCACATATATGTGTGTATATATATATATATATATACACACATATATGTGTGTATATATATACACATATATAGATATATGTATACAAACACAAAAATATAAATATATGTATACACATGCACACAAAGAAATAAGTATGAATCTCAATTACTCAAGATAGTATTTAAACTTATCTCTGTTGATCGGCCATTGAGGCTCAGCCTTGTTTATAGTTCAGAAACTGTTTCTCTTAAACCTTCAATAGAATTAAGGATATTTCTCTGTTGATCGGCCAATGAGGCCCTGCCATGTTTTCAATTAAAGACTGTTAATCTGCATTCTGTCTCCCCAAGCTTTCTCACGCAGCACACTTGGTATCAGAGTGACATTATTTTATTTTTTTAATGTATTGTTTTTTGTGTGGTTTTTCGGCTACACGTCTGACGTGTAGATAAGAGAGAACACTTATCTCCAACAATAAATGTATTTGACTGTTCTTACCTCTGTAGACATACTGTTAACCTCCTTGCGACAGATCACTTGAGAAGTGTGCACGTACGAGCGCGCGGCGGAGCGAGCATAAAAGAACCATCTCCCTTGAGGGTCAGTGTTCATAAAATTCATTCAGAAATCACATATACCTCTTAGTC
>JAQIUQ010001046.1:0-37311 GCA_030378365.1 Hybognathus amarus | reverse complement strand
TCTGCATAATATTTAAATTAGATATGTTGCACGACACCAGATTAAAGAGTAAAAATGATGCAAATAAAACAATGTCCCAGTTGCTTTCACTCATTCGCTTTGCAATCTCCAGTAATTAGATAAAAAAATGTTAACGAAGTTATACTTCCAGAGTTGATCATACAAAAATAACTGGGTTGATCATAAAACAAGTCATATCATCGATCATCTGGTTTTAAGGTTATAGCGTGCAATGACTATATTGACAGAAATGGGAGATTGGTTAACATGCAAAGACATTCAATAAAAACATTCAACATTTAAAAAATCAGATTGCGATTATTCCTCTGGCAAAGCAGCATGCAGCTCTTATTTAAGATCTCATGACTGACTGTGAATGTACAGGCGATCGCCTCGTTCAGATAATGTTGCACAATTAAATGAAAAATGACACACATAGTATCATGTAAGCCTAAATTAACTGTTTTAAAGATAAACGTTTATTGTAAGATTCAAATAAGTTTTTATTTCTTGTCTAAACTGCGTCTGGCCATTATTTTTCTCACAGCCACGCGGGGAGACTGGGTGGGATTTAAATTACGTCCACCTGTGAATGCAGACACGATGGCTGGATTGCGTTTACATTACACTGAGATCCGATCACAAAGCGTCCTCGACTACCTCCGAACCTGGACACGCCGATCGGATAACATTCCGATCAGAAGCGCGTTTACACTTGTCTTTTCAATGTGTATGTGGACAACATCCGGATACAGGTCGCATATTAATGCCAAGTGTAAACGCAGCCAAATATATAGCGCCACCAACTGGCAGCAGAAAGTGTTTCACTTTCAAAATGCTTTGAAATCACACTCTTACTTTTACCCGATTTGCTTCAAACTTCATCTGTATAATGTAAACACACGCCAGATGAAGAGCTGTGAAAGCATTATTCAATATCTAAGATAATGTTGCCATAGCAACGCATCAAACTTTAACATTCCTTTTTTTGATGATTTTGAGTCTCTTAGCGGCTTTTGGGGCCCTTAATGGGTTTGAAAACTCTTGAAACTTTGCACACAGGTCAGATCCCACAGCCATCAGAGCCGGGCTGAAGATGGTACCCGGGTGTGGCAAGGGGGCTAGACAGCGCCCCCTGGAACGGGGTCCAAAAACTTGGTCCATAAATCAAACACGCTTGCATGTAATAATATGAAACTCAGTACACATGTTGATCTCATCGTTTCATATATTCATATATTCTCCTCAAGCCGGACAACTTTCTAATTTACACTCATGAGCTAGGACCCACAGAAAGTCAGATATTTTGGTTTGAAAATGTTGAGTGTCTCTCTGAGCCTACACTTCTGTATGGCAAGCCCTTTTAACATTTAAAAGCTAAGTTTGACTATTCGTAATTAACATTGTAGATATCAACAACGTCTTTCTAGTCGTAATTACATTTTGGATAGTTTGTATTATCATTTAAGATATCTGTAACGTAATTGTGACTAGTCGAAACGACAGATAGAGTATGGCAAGCCGTTTTAACATTTAATCATTTTAACCTACTAGTCTCTATTTTCATGCTACTAGTACTTATTTTTTAGATACTAGTATCTATTCCATTAAGTACTAGTACTTACTAGTACTTATTCATTAGATACTAGTACCTATTAAATAGATACTAGTACTTATTCATTAGACACTAGTACTTATTTCAATGGTGACTAGTAACTATTCTTTTGTTACTAGTCACATTTTTTCCATTGACTTCTATGGTGATCTGTCATTCAGATATCAACTATTCAGTTCTGACTAGTATGTTAGTATGTATTTCAATTGTGGAATACATACTAGTATGTATTCCAAAGCAGGGGTTACGCTTTTGCACGTCGTGCAGAATAACCCTAAAGGCACCAAGGTGGCGGTGCCACCGGCTCTATATATATATATATATATATATATATATATATATATATATACACACACACATATATATACACACACACATATATAGTACTGCGAGCAGCGATGGAGGGCCAAAGCCGGGCGGTACCGCCATCCCGGTGCCTTTAGGCATCGGGGTTGCGGTGCCAACTGGCTTGGGCCTGCAATCGCTGCTCGCAGCTTTATTTGCAATTATTAATATTATTATTATATTTATTATTATCTGAATTATATAAATATGCAGTGAGTAAATTGAATATTTCTAGAAAACCGTTCAACATGCAAGTTTGAAAGTGTGTTTGCGAGTGTGTACGTGAGAAAGTGTGTTGGTGTGTGTGTAGAGAGAGAGAGAGAGAGAGAGAGAGAGAGAGAGAGAGAGTGTGTGTGTGTGTGTGTGTTTGTGTGTGTGTGTGTGTGTGAGAGAGTGAGTGAGTGAGTGAGAGTGTGTGTGCCATTAAAAAGTGAGTCTGACATTTTTTGTGATTATATTGTCAGTGAATAATTATTCAATGATTATTAAACTTAATGAATTAATTTACTGAAGCATGTTGATTTTCTTGCAGTTTCTAAAGTCTTAAAATGTCTTAATTTTTACCATATTAAGGCTTATAGGTCAAATAGTTAACAATTTATTTAATGGGGTCTTAATTACAACAATAAACGTTAGCATGTTATTTCAGCCATATTGAGGCAAGAAAGCCATTTTACCTGGCCCACTTTAGCTGGAATAAAGTCCTGCTCGGATGTATTACAGTGGCTGCTTTCTGTCTAAACAAAAGATAAGATTAAAGTAACAATTTCTGCAATGATGTGTTTAATTACCCACCAAATTGGTATCAAAAATGAAGATTATGCACTGGGCAAAATATTTAGACCTACCTTGCTTAATTTGAAATGTCCTAAATACATGGAAGTGCTAAAATATATGAAATAAATGTCATAGAAAGGATAAAATTTTACTTTCTAACACATGTTGAGACATTGTTACAACATTATTATTTTTTATTTAATGTTCAAATAATGTTTTGGCAGATCTTGCATTTGACCCATTCCAAAAATCCCCATTTACAAATTTAAGAGGATTTTGATATTGAATGTTTAGAATACATTTAGGGTCCCTGTTATTTTCATGTTTGAATGAAACTTGTTCCCCATATACATTTTCCTATATATAATGCAAAAACTTTGAAGCTCAATATCTCAAAACTGCTCAGAACGCAGATAGAACCTGATAATTCCAAAGGGGACGCAAGTGTCAAGATCGTACGGTTAAAGTTAGGGTTATAAGCACATTATGATCCTCTTAATGTGTGTTTACCACCAATCTATCTTCCTTAATAATAAATATATTTGTCTGTGACTGTGAAGCTCTGATAATATATTGAACAAATAATCATTCAAAAAAATATAAAATAACATATATCGGCTTCAGGGAAACAGGATTTGGTTAATGCTCCTCTTGAGTATTTTTCCCTTTAGTAGCAGAGCTGATCTACTATTTACCGGGAGGATGGACACCTTAGTAGTGCGTCTCTCGCTGCAGTGCTTTTATACAGACTGTAATGTGATTTTGTTGTAATCCGAGATCTGCACAACCACTGGGACTAAATACAAATAAATACAATGTTGTGAGTAATGGCGTAGTAAAAGGCGCCGAAAGTAATCAATGGAAACCCTCCACTTGTTTGAAAAGAGGAAACGCGCAGTCATTGGCTGGCACTGATGCGCTGACGTCACGTACTAACCAATCACAAGGCCTGCATCAACGCGCACAATGGGCTCGTGGCGCTACAATGCTTTAAAATCGAGCGTTTAATACAGAGAGCAGCATTTCCAGCGCAAGCAGGACATCGGAACAATGGCAAGAACCAAGCAGACCGCTCGTAAATCCACCGGTGGTAAAGCCCCGAGGAAGCAGCTCGCTACTAAAGCCGCCCGTAAGAGCGCTCCGGCCACCGGCGGCGTCAAGAAGCCTCACCGCTACCGGCCCGGGACCGTGGCTCTGCGGGAGATTCGCCGCTATCAGAAGTCCACCGAGCTGCTGATCCGCAAACTGCCCTTCCAGCGGCTGGTGAGAGAAATCGCTCAGGACTTCAAGACGGACCTGCGCTTCCAGAGCTCCGCTGTTATGGCCCTGCAGGAGTCCAGCGAGGCTTATTTGGTCGGTCTGTTCGAGGACACCAACCTGTGCGCCATCCACGCCAAGAGGGTCACTATCATGCCCAAAGATATTCAGCTGGCCCGCCGCATCCGCGGAGAGCGCGCTTAAACTCGGCGTCTGATTCAACCCACAACGGCTCTTTTAAGAGCCTACATTAATTGCTACTTAATGATATAATTTCTGATAACGCTACAACTAAGCGAAGATGTAGCATCAGGGTCCTGCGCAGCATATTTGAGTAAGTTAACTTCCAGGTCTGAATAATCAGGAGATACAGTATTCGAACACATACACGGCTCAGCGTTTAGTAATTAACTGCTGTAACATTGTTTTTTGACTCGTTGTTTATTATGGAATGACATTCACTTAATGGTTCATTTGCAACAAATACTCGTTTTGGGCGTTTAATGCCAATTATACTGTTCATATTAAAATTCAAAATAAATGCAAAAAAAGGTGCAACTTGTATTGCTCATTCAAAAAGACATTAACAGCTCTTTACAACAAAGTTTCATTTGTTAACAATTATTAAAGGGATAGTTCACCCAAAATTCTGTTATTTACTCCCTTTCAAATTGTTCTGACTAAACATGCATGGTCCTTTCTAATTTTCAAACATCACTTACTTAATATTAAGAATATCTGTTAGTGATGGGCAATCCGGCTCTTTTCGTGAGCCGGCTCATTTGACTCAGCTCACTGAAAAGAGCCGGCTCTTTTGGCTCACAAACGGCTCTTAAAAAAAAATAATGTTTGACTATGATAGGTGTGAAAACGATTCTAATTAAATTATGAAATCATCATAATTACAATTCTCAATGAAATCATACTCACAATGTCTCACAATTTCACAATCCTCCGAGTTTGACAATGTATGTGTGTGTGTGTGATGGCCCCTCCCTCATGCCATATAATTGGTTGACACCTCGTGCATGATTGACAGG
Organism: Hybognathus amarus; assembly: GCA_030378365.1. NCBI lineage: Eukaryota > Metazoa > Chordata > Actinopteri > Cypriniformes > Leuciscidae > Hybognathus > Hybognathus amarus. The sequence continues at coordinate 32,277 of JAQIUQ010001046.1, read as the reverse complement.
AACAGAATGTGAGGCTGATCAGACAGTCGAAATGAATGTGTCCTATATAATAGTTTTTTTGTTCTTTTAATTAGTCAATTATTTAAAATAAAATAAAATAAATTCATTATTTCATTATTAAATAATGATTTAATTTATATAGGCTATATTTTTAAAATAGAGTCGGCTCTTCAGATATGCGAGCCGGCTCCCGACAGCTCACCCATAAGAGCCGGCTCTTAGATCCGGCTCATTCACGAACGACCCATCACTAATATCTGTACAGTTATCAATATATGCAGGTTATATAGTTACAATGTTCATATGGCTTGGTTAAAATGTTCTCTGTTTCATGATGCTGGACATTTAGATTTTGTAAAAAGTATATTAATGTTACTTTTCAGTAAAAGAAGCCATAAGCAGCGAATAACAACCGCGAACATTGTCTTAAATTCAGCATATTCAGTAATATATATGTTGTTCATGCGGTTATTTATCACAATTTGAAACATTTTGCCAGATTTGGGTAAGAAAAAAGGTCAATCCACAAAATTGACAATCGATGTATGAAGGGAAGAACAGGGGTCGTCAACCATCCTGCAGAGTTCAGCTGCGACCCCAATCAAACACACCAAAACCTGCTAAAAGTCTTCAGATTTAATTGGAAATTAAAGGGCGGGTTTACTGCCATTTCACTTTTTTCATTTTAAATAGTGTGTAATGTTGCTGTTGGTGCATGAACAGTATCTGCAAAGTTGCAGCACTGAAAGTTTAGTGTAAGCAGAGATATCGTCTTTTAAAAATCAGGAAGTAAAATTGCCTACAAAAACGACTCGATTTGGACTACAGCTGGGTTATGGTACGTCACTAAAGCCTGTTCTCTTACGAGAGGTTCTCTCGTATTGCGTAAGCTAGCTTACGCTACGGGAAAGATTCTTCTTTGCCGAACAATTGAAGCCAAAAATTTTTATAATTTGTAATCATTGTCAACGCACTTCTCAGGTGCAGGACCTAGAGCGGGCTAACTAGCAGGCTCATTGGTTCGTTCCTGGGAAGTGCTCAAACCAATCGGAGAGCGGCGCTGAACCCGCGCCCAATGAGCGGACGACGCTCGCTGATTACGTCAAAGCCCGCCGAAAGGGGCGTGGCTTGAGTGTATATAAGCACTCTCCGTGGTTTGGAACAACGATTCATTTTGATTCAGCGATCTAATCGCCTGCCGTTGCAAGACTGAAGCCGTCGTCGTGACAAGGCACCTTCTAGCAAGCAAGAAGCCTGAAGAAGCCGGCCCCTGCCACCTTCAGCCGCCTCAGCGAGCTAGCGCCGTCCGACGACTTCCACTTGCTCCATCACAAAAGAGCGTGAGCGTCTTTTTAAAGATGTCTCGCATTTCCTGCGGCTCATGCCGCGCACCGCTCGAAGACGGAGACCGCCACCTCATCTGCCCTCTCTGTCTCGGGCTTGAACATGCGGAACTCGCCCTCGCCGATGGAGGATGCTCTCTCTGCGAGGCGCTGACAATGTCTTCCCTGCGGGCAAGACTCCTCACCGCGAAATCCGCCCAAGCCGCGCCGCCTCTGACTTCTCCGCGCAAGAAGAAGCGCCGCTCTCAGAGGCCGCCGGAACCTGCGATGGCTGTGTGTGGGCCGCAGCCGCCGCCCCCCGACCACTCTCTCTCCATCCGAGCTGGACCCCCCATTGCCGCCGAGTGGCCGCTCTGCAGCGTCCCTCGAGCTCTGAGGAAGAGAAAGAGTCGCCTTCGTTGCACGCTTCTAACAGCGACGAATGGTCTTCACTGGGCTCTTCGGCGTCATGCTCCGCGGGGACCCGCTCCGGCATCGAAGAGGACCTAATGCGCCTCCTGACTCTTGCCGTCGAGCGTCTGGGCCTCGACTGGTCACCACCACCCGAGTTACCACCGAACCGGATGGATGGAAAGTACCTGCACCGGCGCCCGCCCCGCTGGCACCCGGTCCGCTCCTTTCCTGCCTGAGCTCCACGCCGAGCTCACTAAATCGTGGAAAGCTCCTCTCTCGGCTCGGACCCGCTCTGATGTCTCCGCCTCGCTGCGCTCGGTGGACGGAGCCACCGAGAAGGGCTATACAGCGATGCCGCCCGTCGAAGATCTGGTCGCCGCTCACTGTGCTCGCCCTCCGCTGGATGGCGATCCTCCCTGAAGCTTCCTTCTAAAGCTTGCAGAGCGTCCTCTACCTTCCACACCCGCGCCTATGCAGCCGCTGGCCAGGCCGCTGCAGCGCTGCACTCCATGTCTGGTTCTCCAGGTGCTGCAATCCGACCTGTTGAGTGACATAGCGCAGAACGAGAGAGAAATCAACGGCCGTGCGCTCAACGACTTAAGATGCGCTACGGACCTCTCCCTTCGCGCCACCAAAGCTGCCGCTCAAGCGCTGGGAAGATGCATGGCCATCCTCTGTGTCGCCGAGAGACACTTGTGGCTCACGCTCACGGACATGAGCGAAGCTGAGCGCGCTGTCTTCCTCAACGCGCCCGTCTCACCCTCTGGCCTCTTCGGATCTGCCGTCACGGGCATCGCAGAACGCTTTTCCGAGGTCCAGAAAGCCACCCAGGCCATGAATTTGCTTCTCTGCCTCGCCGCGGACCCCCATTGTACCCCGCGGTAACACTTCTGCAGGCCGCTCTCGTGAGCCCCCTGCCAGATTGCCTCAGAACGCCGCCCGCAGCAAGCTCAGGCCCATCCCCAGCACAGGCAGAGCGGCCGCCCTCGCCCTCGCTCTCGCTCCGACAGCCGACGCAGACAAGCTCCCCAAGCGCCCCGCCCCAAGGTCACGCTGAAGCCTGATCAGCAGAAGTCCGCCTAGCACTTCTGGGAAAAGACGGCTTCTTTCCGCCGCGGCCGGACCGCCGTCAAAGTTTCACCCTCTGTTAGTCCCCGAACCTTCGCCAACTGCAGCAGCGAATCTCGCCGAGAACAAGCCGGTGACTCGACCCGCTTGCGAGCGACAAACAGCCGTTTTCACGGCTACCCAGAGAGTTCACATAAAGAGCATAAAAGCCTCAAGTGTAAAAAATGTGACCACAAGCACGTGTTCACTCACACTTTCTCCCGTGCCCCCCACAGAGTTCACTCCCACTCAGCGGCCTCCGTCCGCTCGAGTAGCAGAAAGCATAAGCACGCCCTCAAGCAGCGCGTGTCCCCCTCTGCTCGCTCTGTATCACGGCCCATAAGCTCCTCTCTGAGTGCAAATCCCGTTGCCACACACAGTTTACACGAGCACACACACAGTGTCCAGCCCGTTACATGCAGCAACCGGGACAGCACGGCCATTCAGCCTCTAGCAATATGCTTCAAAGCGTGGGAAGCCATTCCCGGCATATCCCCGTGGGTACTAAGCATTATAAAAGACGACTACCAGTTACAGTTTCGCCACCGCCCGCCCGCGTTCCCGCGCCGGCCCCTTTCTGTGGTCAGCCCAGCTGCCGCGAGCACGCTCCGCACAGAAATATCGAAACTGTTAACAAAAGGCGCGATAGAGAGAGTCCCTCCACCCATAACCGAGCCGGGGTTTTACGGCCGTTATTTCTGGTCCCCAAGAAAGACGGCGGCCTCAGGCCGATTCTAGACCTCAGACATGGCCTCAGCTGCAGCCGCGCTGACAGCTAGGTCTTTTACATATGCGCCCCCTCCAATTCTGGCTAAAGACCCGTGTACCCCGCCGCGAGTGGACCATGGGCCGCCAGCTAATCAGAGTCACTCAGGCATGCATTTCTGCACTACAGCCTTGGACGGTGACCGATTGAGTTTCAACGGGGCGTCACGATGGGGACCTTCCCATCACCGGAAGGTAATCTCGACAGACGCATCCAACACAGGCTGGGGTGCGGTCTGCGAGGGCTCACCGGCCTCTGGCTGATGGTCGGATCCGGGAGACCCCATTTCACATAAACTGTCTCGAGAATGCTCGCGGTCGAGTATGCACTGTTGCAGTTCCTCCCGCGCATCCAGGGTCACCACGTCCTGATTCGTTCAGACAACATGACAGTGGTATCCTACATCAACCGTCAGGGCGGGGTCAGATCCAGGAATCTCTTCCTGCTGACACACCGCATTCTAGTTTGGTCCCAGAGTCATCTGCTCTCGCTCAGAGCGACGCATGTCCCGGGACACCTGAAACGACGGTCCAGACATTCTATCCAGGAACCTTCTCTCTCCAGGAGAATGGTCCCTGAATCCTCTTACAGTCCAGTCACTGTGGCGCCTCTTTGGCAGAGCGGAGATAGATCTCTTCGCGACAGAAGAGAACTCGCACTGTCCGAGATTCTTCTCGAAGAACGAGGACGCGTTAGCGCTAGAATGGCCATACCGCCCGCTCTTATGCCTTCCCTCCCATCTCCCTGCTACCGCAGGTCATTCAGAGAATCAGGGAATTTCGCCACCCGGTGCTCCTCATAGCCCCGCGTTGGGAGAATCAGATTTGGTACCCGGAGCTCACACAGCTGTCTCAGACAGCCCCGTGGCCCATCCCGGTCAGAGCAGATCTCCTCTCTCAAGCCCGCGGCACAATCTGGCATCCCCACCCGCAGCGCTGGGCGCTTCATGCATGGGTGACCAACGATTACACGTTGATTTGCCAGAGGGAGTCTTGAACACGATCAAACACGCTAGAGCGGCATCTACCAGAAAGCTCTATGCGGCTAAATGGTCTGTATTTTCAAAATGGTGCACCAAAAAGAATTTGGACCCCCTTAAGTGTGAGGTCTCTTCTTTGCTTTCCTTCCTTCAAGATATGCTGGACAAGGGCAGAACCCCATCCACCCTGAAGGTTTATGTGGCAGCCGTCGCGGCCTTCGTTGGTCCCCGACGCGCCCAGTCTATTGGCAAAGACGAGCTGGTTATCCGCTTCCTCAGGGGAGCCAGGAGGATGAACCCCCCTCGCCCCCCCCTCGGTGCCGGTTTGGGACCTTTCAATAGTCCTCGAGGCCTTGAAAGCCCCCCCTTTCCGAACCGCTCGAGTCTATTGACCTCAAATATCTCTCCCTAAAAGCCGTTTTTCTGATCGCTCTTGCCTCAGTTAAACGAGTGGGCGACATTCACGCGCTCTCTTCGAACGCGTCGTGTTCTCGAGTTTGGCCCTAACGACTCCGTCGTCATTCTCAAACCCAGACACGGATATGTGCCTAAGGCGATTGGCACCCCATTTAGAGCACAGGTGATATCCTTATCGGCTCTGCCCACCTCTGATAGCGAGCCCAATGCCAACCTCCTCTGCCCGGTCCGGGCGCTGAGAGCGTACATTACACGCGCTGCCACGTTCAGACGGTTCTGAGCAGCTGTTTGTGGCGTTTGGGGGACGCACAAAAGGCTTGGCCGCTTCCAAACAAACACTATCCAGATGGATAGTAGACGCTATCCGCCTCCGCCTATGCGGCTAAAAATCTGCCTTGCCCGCTCGGCGTCAGGGCTCACTCCACTCGAGGCATGGCCTCCTCGTGGGCTTGGTCCTGTGGTATTTCTATTCATGATATCTGTGTGGCCGCGGGCTGGGCTTCCCCGTCCACCTTTATCAGATTTTATAACTTGGAAGTACCGGCCTTACAGGCTAAATTACTAGCGGCTCAACCCGCCGCAGCGTCTAGCCACGCTTTATGGGGAATCCTTCAACCGGCTAGCCCCTTGATCTTCCCCCTCCATTCTATGGAAACTTCCTATACTATGGCCCGCTATGCCGGCCGCCTCTTTAGGCCTCATATTCTCATATAAACGGCTTCTGCCCTTTATTATTGTTTCTCCACTATTGCTCCCTCCACCCTCCCGGGGATGCTTGTGGTGACTGACCGGGCACGGCGTTGACCAGGGGTTCCCGTAGCGTAAGCTAGCTTACGCAATACGAGAGAACCTCTCGTAAGAGAACGAATCGGTTACCTAACGTAACCTCGGTTCTCTCTAGATGAGGGAACGAGTATTGCGTTCCCGGCCGTGCCCGCTCTAACAGCGATTCGCTTCATCACTATAAATCGTTGTTCCAAACCACGGAGAGTGCTTATATACACTCAAGCCACGCCCCTTTCGGCGGGCTTTGACGTAATGAAGCGAGCGTCGTCCCGCTCATTGGGCGCGGGTTCAGCGCTGCTCTCCGATTGGTTTGAGCACTTCCCAGGAACGAACCAATGAGCCTGCTAGTTCAGCCCGCTCTAGGTCCTGCACCTGAGAAGTGCGTTGACAATGATTACAAATTATAAAAATTTTTGGCTTCAATTGTTCGGCAAAGAAGAATCTTTCCCGTAGCGTAAGCTAGCTTACGCAATACTCCTTCCCTCATCTAGAGAGAACCGAGGTTACGTTCAGGTAACCGATTCGTTTTATGCTTCTGCGTCGAATCGACGGCGTACCCCCGCAGACCCCTATCCGTCGACGCGAACCCCTCTCCGACCCCTCCGCCGTAGCTCGACGTGCACCTCCAAAAAATTGTAACTGCGCGTCGAGGCGACGCAGACAGCAAGGGCTTTGATTGGTCAGATTATACATCAATTCAGGAGTGTAACTTTTCCGGTTTCCTTTTTAACATTTGCACCCTCGTACTGATAATTATAATAACATTACTCTTAAAAGAAAGTAAATAAAAAATTAAACCTAAATAAACTGTTGGTTTTTATTTCAGTGATAATTTCAGTCTTAAACTGTTATTCCTTTCTTTCTTTTGCTCACAATAAACTTCAATCAATCAATAAATCAACGTTTGTTTTGAAAGACAGTTTGTTGTTTATTTTCAATACAATGTTCACGGTTAACTTACATCATTGATAATATACTAACCAAGTCTGCCACGGGACACATTATCCTGCCATAGCACAGTTTCATGTGGATACTGAAAAAAATTCTTCAAGTCATTCCGAAAAGCTATCGTTATGGCAGCTCGGGTGGAAACTTTATTTTACTGTCTATGGGTGGAACGGGCCCTGGACATCCGTGTTGATTCTGTGGGGATAAAGTTTGTGTCGTCTTGTTATTCAACGTCGATTAGCTCCAGCTATGGCTGCAACAACATTCTCTCTCTCGCTCGCGGCGCACGGAACCAAAGAGATTCGCGAACCACACGCCCCCTAGCGTTCTGGCGGTGAAATGCACCGCGAAGCACCACAACCTCACGCAGAAGCATAAAACGGCCACGACGCCGTAGCAGTGACGACGTAGCTACGCCTAATGAGGCCTTAACACACACAGGTCTTCTGTGTTTCGGGCTACCCACGGACACTATACTTCGACAACAATGGCTACAATTTGTGTTTGATTATATTCCTGAAAGTGACGATCGTAATCTAGCTCTCTGTGCTGCGCATTTACAAGACAGCTTCCAGAATCTCCACGAATTCAACACTGGATTAACGTAAACAAGAAACTGTTTCTAAATCATGAAGCAGATCCAACTTTAAAACCAGCAGTTAAAAGTCAGCAGTTGTTGGGCCACAATCTGTAAGTAGGCTAAGACTTCATCATTTTAAATGTATTTGCATGTATAATTCCCGACGTAGCGTTGTGTTTTTTTTTTTTTTTTCAAATGCCAGCGCTGGCTTTGTAGGCTTTATGGGCTACTAGTTTGGCTATTTTGTGTCTACGGCAAACGCGTACAAACATTATGGACCTGAATTTTGTATAAGTACTTGTTGTAAATGTATTTTTCATATATATATGCTTTATGACTTTATTTTCATTTCTGATCAAGAACGTAAACCTGCAAACGCTGTTTGTGTTTAACATTAGTTAGCCAGTCAGTTGCTATCGTTGCCAGTCAGATGCTATTGTGCAAAACAAACGTGTATAAAGTTAAAAAATGAAGCAAATTATCATTCAGAAACCTTTATTAAGAGCCGTGTGTGGTGAGGTTCTGCTTGACTCGATTCACTCGCGGCTTTCTCGGTCTGATTCTGCCTCACTGACACTGCAGTCTCGACATCATTATTTACGTGTATCCACCGTCTATGTTATCCACCTTTGGCATGCCCGCCCGTTTCGCCCGTAAAGGTCATGGGCGTTAATTTTCCGGACAACGTGAGCGACAGTTTAGCCAATCACAACACATCGGCCCAAATGAACCAATCTGAGCCCGCCACGTCATTCCTGAGGGAGTGTTTTCATAGACTCAGGAAGTCAACCGGTCGTTCAGGGGACAGAGGAGAGCGCGGCTGACAATAAAGGTGAAATTTATGAAAAATAAGACTTTTAAAAAAAGATAAACCATGGACACATGTTATATTGCACCCCATAAACACAATCATGCAAAGAAAAAGAGCAGTAAACCCGCCCTTTAATAGGATTGGAGCTAAACTCTTCAGGACAGTGAGACAGATAGCAAAATTGCTGTGGCCCAGATCCGGCCCACACTTTCATCTGGCCCACATACCGTGTGGAATGATGGCACTCGGGCGGTCCGCTCCTGTTTGCCAGATTTGGGCCACATTCGAGCAATAAGAATGCCACATGACAGCCATAAACAAAACAAATGAAGCAGAATTGGCCCACATGTGGGCAACAGTTCATTTTAAATCTGGCCCAGATCTACTGTAATACCTTGCTCTGGCCCACTCCAGTTTGCCAGATATGGGCCATAATCGAGCCATAGCAATGGCGCATGTCAGCCATAAACAAAACAAATGAAGCAGAACTGGTCCACACGTGGGCAACAGTTCATTTTAATTCTGGCCCAGATCCGGCCTAGATCTACTGTAATACCTTGCTCATGCCCACATACCGCATGGAATTGGCAATGGAATGGCATTGAGCGGTCCTCTCCTGTTTGGCCAGATGTGGGCCAAGTACAAGCCATAGCAATGCCACATGTCAACCACGGACAAAACAAAGGAAGCAGAACTGTTCCAAATTTGGATAACAGTTCATTTTAATTCTGGCCCAGGTCAAACACCTTTCTTCAGGCCCATGTACCTCATGGGATGATGGCACTTGAGCTGTCTGCTATTTTACTATTGTGGTCTACTAGACATTTACATTCCTCAATTTTAGTCATATATATATATATATAAATTTCTAAAATTGAGGAATGTAAATGTCTGGAATGTAAAATTGAGGAATGTAAATAAACAACTTTACAGGCCGCAAAAAAAAAAACAGTGTGGAAAATGATAAGCAAAACATCCTTTCATGTTATTTTTTATATAACTTAGACTTGAGAAAAATAAATTGAAAATATATATATATATATAGCTGCGAGCAGCCGATGCCGGGCCCAAGCCGGTGGCACCGCAACCCCGGTGCCTTTAGTTACCTAAAGGCACCGGGATGGCGGTACCCGCCGGCTTTGGCCCTCCATCGCTGCTCGCAGCTATATATATATACACATATATATATATATATACACACACACACACACATATAAAGCCGGTGGCACCGCCACCTTGGTGCCTTTAGGGTTATTCTGCACGATGTGCAAAAACGTAACCCCTGCTTTGGAATACATACTAGTATGTATTCCACAATTGGAATACATACTAACATACTAGTCAGAACTGAATAGTTGATATCTGAATGACAGATCACCATAGAAGTCAATGGAAAAAATGTGACTAGTAACAAAAGAATAGTTACTAGTCACCATTGAAATAAGTACTAGTGTCTAATGAATAAGTACTAGTATCTATTTAATAGGTACTAGTATCTAATGAATAAGTACTAGTAACTAATTAATAAGCATTGGTATGTAATGAATAAGGACTAGCATCTAATGAATAAGTACTAGTATCTAATAATAAGGACTAGTGTCTAATGAATAAGTACTAGTATCTTTAAAAAGGTACTAGTACCTAAAAGAATAAACACTAGTATCTAAAGAAAAGGCACTAGTATCTAAAGAATAAGCACTAGTAGCTAATGAATAAGTACTAGTACTTAATGGAATAGATACTAGTATCTAAAAAATAAGTACTAGTAGCATGAAAATAGAGACTAGTAGGTTAAAATGATTAAATGTTAAAACGGCTTGCCATACTCTATCTGTCGTTTCGACTAGTCACAATTACATTACAGATATCTTAAATGATAATACAAACTGTCCAAAATGTAATTACGACTAGAAAGACGTTGTTGATATCTACAATGTTAATTACGAATAGTCAAACTTAGCTTTTATATGTTAAAAGGGCTTGCCATACAGAAGTGTAGGCTCAGAGAGACACTCAACATTTTCAAACCAAAATATCTGACTTTCTGTGGGTCCTAGCTCATGAGTGTAAATTAGAAAGTTGTCCGGCTTGAGGAGAATATATGAATATATGAAACGATGAGATCAACATGTGTCCTGAGTTTCATATTATTACATGCAAGCGTGTTTGATTTATGGACCAAGTTTTGGACCCCGTTCCAGGGGGCGCTGTCTAGCCCCCTTGCCACACCCGGGTACCATCTTCAGCCTGGCTCTCATGGCTGTGGGATCTGACCTGTGTGCAAAGTTTCAAGAGTTTTCAAACCCGTTAAGGGCCCCAAAAGCCGCTAAGAGACTCAAAATCATCAAAAAAAAGGAATGTTAAAGTTTGATGCGTTGCTATGGCAACATTATCTTAGATATTGAATAATGCTTTCACAGCTCTTCATCTGGCGTGTGTTTACATTATACAAATGAAGTTTGAAGCAAATCGGATAAAAGTAAGAGTGCGATTTCAAAGCATTTTGAAAGTGAAACACTTTCTGCTGCCAGTTGGTGGCGCTATATATTTGACTCACAATAGTCACATCCATGTGATCGGCCTCTTACAACGAACACACTGCTGAAGTTTCATCAAGATCAGTTAATGTATGCAGAAGTTTTAACACACTTCCTTTTTGATTTATTTACTTACTTTTTTGATTTATGGACCAAGTTAATTTAATTAATACACTAATTATATAAAACTATTATCAATGCACTACAATTAAACGGGTTATATGCCTTTACTTATAAAAAAAAATAAAAAATATAGCTGCGAGCAGCGATTGCGGGCCCAAGCCGGTGGCACCGCAATCCCGGTGCCTTTAGTTACCTAAAGGCACCGGGATGGCGGAACCGCCGGCTTTGGCCCTCCATCGCTGCTCGCAGCTATATTTATATATATATATATATATATATATATATATATATATATATACACAATAATATATACACACACACACACACACATAAAGCCGGTGGCACCGCCACCTTGGTGCCTTTAGGGTTATTCTGCACGACGTGCAAAAACGTAACCCCTGCTTTGGAATACATACTAGTATGTATTCCACAATTGGAATACATACTAACATACTAGTCAGAACTGAGAGTTGATATCTGAATGACAGATCACCATAGAAGTCAATGGAAAAAATGTGACTAGTAACAAAAGAATAGTTACTAGTCACCATTGAAATAAGTACTAGTGTCTAATGAATAAGTACTAGTATCTATTTAATAGGTACTAGTATCAATGAATAAGTACTAGTAACTAATTAATAAGCATTGGTATGTAATGAATAAGGACTAGCATCTAATGAATAAGTACTAGTATCTAATAAATAAGGACTAGTTTCTAATGAATAAGTACTAGTATCTTTAAAAGGTACTAGTACCTAAAGAATAAACACTAGTATCTAAAGAAAAGGCACTAGTATCTAAAGAATAAGCACTAGTAGCTAATGAATTGAATTTGAGCTTATTATTGTTAATTAGAAAGTTGTTTGGCTTGAATATATATATATATATATATATATATATATATATATATATATATATATATATATATATGTATATATATGTATATATACTATAAAGCCGGTGGCACCGCCACCTTGGTGCCTTTAGGGTTATTCTGCACGACGTGCAAAAACGTAACCCCTGCTTTGGAATACATACTAGTATGTATTCCACAATTGGAATACATACTAACATACATAAGACTAAAATATCTATCTATCTATCTATCTATCTATCTATCTATCTATCTATCTATCTATCTATCTATCTATCTATCTATCTATCTATCTATCTATCTATCTATCTATCTATCTATCAATCCTTTACTAATTTATTGTGATATTTATTTCAGTTTATAATGATGTTAATAATAATTACCTTCCAATTTCTTATTATTTATGTCATTTTTATCATTTTATTTGATTATTTGTTCAGTAGGCCTACTGCTGCATAATAATGCTGTTTTGTCCCTTTTGAAACTGAGCCAGGAAATATTTTCTTCTTCTTCTTGTGTCCCTCTTCGTTTAATTTACTGACTTGTAGATAATCACTTATCAACCAGCACTAGGCCTACTGTAAAATGATATTTGTTAAATACATTTTATGAAACCTGAAAATTAAAGTGAAATTTTGGGGAGGGGTGTGTGTCATGTGACGCAAAACTGGTTTCTGTCAGGTCCTGTAAGCAAATGTAAAAAGCTTCCTTGAATCACGCAGAGTCTATTCTTGGTCTTACATTCGATCGAAGTACTCACTCGAAGTTAGATATGTCTGGAAGAGGTAAAGGTGGTAAGGGACTCGGGAAAGGAGGTGCTAAGCGTCATTCGTAAAGTTTTGCGCGATAACATCCAGGGTATCACCAAACCCGCCATTCGTCGTCTGGCTCGCCGTGGCGGTGTTAAGCGCATCTCCGGCCTGATCTACGAGGAGACTCGCGGCGTGTTGAAGGTGTTTCTGGAGAACGTTATCCGCGATGCCGTCACCTACACCGAGCACGCCAAGAGAAAGACTGTCACCGCCATGGATGTGGTGTACGCGCTTAAGAGACAGGGACGAACCCTGTACGGCTTCGGGGATAAACGCCTGAAACCAGGACAAACCACCCAAAGGTTCTTTTAAGAGCCACACACTCTGACACATAAAGAGTCAAAACTTTTGATCTTGTCAAATTCTAGAACTAAGCTTAAAACGCTTTAAGTAATTAACTTAGATAATGGTACCAGTTAGCAGAAATGAGAATGCATTAACGTAGATATATTTATGTGTTTAAACATCTCAACAGTTCCATTAACTAATGACGTTTTTAAAAGTGTATCCATTAATGGTCTCTTTTTCCCAAACCCACTCAATGAGTTTATAAAATGTTTTAAAATTACATGATCATGCACAATATTAGAACCGCTTATCAACAATTATTACTATACAAAAAGAGCGGGAAACGAAACAAATGAAACTTGGAGGAAGTGTGTAGTTCAAACTTGATACGGTGGGCGGGACTATATTTTTTCCACACCTTCTGATTGGCCCTCGTTCCTCTCAAGTTGTCCAATGAAATGTGAGTTTGTGGGTCTGGTTTATAAAACAGACAATCAGAAGTTTTAAAAATTAGCATAGGGCAGTGAATAAATACCTTTGTATCGCACTGTAGCCAGTGTTGCCAAGTCCGCTTATTCTAAGCGACTTTGGGCTTGTTTTTCTGTAAAGTCGCTTGTAAATAATGGGAGTCGCGGGTCGCGTTTTTTTGGGCTTGTTTCTAAAGTGTAGTTGCTTATTTGGGCTTGTTCCCAGCTCGTTGCCAAGCAGATATTTTCTATGTTATTTAAACGTAGGAGTTTGTCTTGCCTGTTCCCCTCTCTCTCTTTCCCCATTCATAGAGTTTTTTCCCACCCACATCCTGCTTCTAATTGGCTCTCACCCAGATGGCAACGAGTACTAGCCAATCAGAGGCAGAGCAGGGCAATCGTTGTTTTTTTTCTTTCTTTTTTTTCTGGTTAGTTAAACGTCAGTGAGTGATGTTAAAATGAAAATACTTGCGAGTCTGCACCATCGCGACTGATACTGACTACTAGACTGTAGGAGAGTTTTATATATATTAATTATATGTTAGATATTTTAGATATAGATATTAATTTAATATCGTTTAACTGTTAACCCTTTAACTGTCACTCCCCCTTTTTTCATGAAAATCACTATTCAAATGGTTGTAATTCAAGAATGCTTTGGAATATAGACCTATTTGATCTTGTTTTAAAGAAGACATTTGCCAAATTATTTTTGAAGTGCAGTATTATGAAATTATGAAAGTGAAGTTATAAGTTTGAGTTTATGAAAATGAACAATGTAAAAATATAATTATTTCTATTTTATATAAAATATATATATTGCAAAATATATTTTACTCTAAAATTACAAGAAAGTGTAAGCCAAAAATCTGAAGAAGTTCTAAATTTTAGGTTGACATCTCAAAAATTAGCTCTCAGTCAGATTTTATTTGGGCACAGTACCAACACTAGATGGGCAGCCAAGCTTTATTAAAGAAGAAAAATAAACTGTACCGTGTGCACAGTTTTACAAAACTGTGCACGTGGATGTAAATTGACATTCACAGTTTAAAACTATCCGATCCGTCCCCAGAGATTGTAAAACCGTGCACACAGTTTTTTTTTTCTCATCCCGAAACCTAGGGGGGCTCCGTAGAAAAAAAAGCGCTTTTGCTGTCGCTTGTTTTGGGCTTGTTTTCACCGGCTTGGTTGCTTATGTGTCTTGCGAGATCTGGCAACACTGCAGCCGCCTACTCTCGACTACATTGCAGGCGAGGCGAGGCGCATCCAGTGTTGCCGAGTCCGCTTATTCCAAGCGACTTTGGGCTTGTTTTTCTGTAAAGTCGCTTGCAAATAATGGGAGTTGCGGGTCGCGTTTTTTTTTGGGCTTGTTTCTAAAGTGTAGTTGCTTATTTGGGCTTGCTCCCAGCTCGTTGCAAAGCAGATATTTTCTATGTTATTTAAACGTAGGAGTTTGTCTTGCCTGTTCCCTCTCTCCCTTTCCCCATTCATAGAGTTTTTTCCCACCCACATCCTGCTTCTAATTGGCTCTGACCCAGATGGCAACGAGTACTAGCCAATCAGAGGCAGAGCAGGGCAATCGTTGTTTTTTTTTTTTGTTTTTTTTCGTTTTTTTTTTTCTGGTTAGTTAAACGTCAGTGAGTGATGTTAAAATGAAAACACTTGCGAGTCTGGACCATCGCGACTGATACTGACTACTAGACTGTAGGAGAGTTTTATATATATATATATATTAATTATATGTTAGATATTTTAGATATAGATATTAATTTAATATCGTTTAACTGTTAAGCCTTTAACTGTCACTCCCCCTTTTTTCCATGAAAATCACTATTCAAATGGTTTTAATTCAAGAATGCTTTGGAATATAGACCTTTGGTCTTGTTTTAAAGAAGACATTTGCCAAATTATTTTTGAAGTGCAGTATTATGAAATTATGAAAGTGAAACAGAAAAAAGTTATAACTTTGAGTTTATGAAAATGAACAATGTAAAAATATAATTATTTCTATTTTATATAAAATATATATATTGCAAAATATATATTTTACTCTAAAATTGCAAGAAAATGTAAGCCAAAAATCTAAAGAAGTTCTAAATTTTAGGTTGACATCTAAAAATTAGCTCTCAGTCAGATTTTATTTGGGCACAGTACCAACACTAGATGGGCAGCCAAGCTTTATTACAGAAGAAAAATAAACTGTACCGTGTGCACAGTTTTACAAAACTGTCCACGTGGATGTAAATTGACATTCACAGTTTAAAACTATCCAATCCGTCCCCAGAGATTGTAAAACCGTGCACACAGTTTTTTTTTTCTCATCCCGAAACCTAGGGGGGCTCCGTAGAAAAAAAAGCGCTTTTGCTGTCGCTTGTTTTGGGCTTGTTTTCACCGGCTTGGTTGCTTATGTGTCTTGCGAGATCTGGCAACACTGCAGCCGCCTACTCTCGACTACATTGCAGGCGAGGCGAGGCGCATCCAGTGTTGCCAAGTCCGCTTATTCTAAGCGACTTTGGGCTTGTTTTTTCTGTAAAGTCGCTTGCAAATAATGGGAGTCGCGGGTCGCGTTTTTTTTGGGCTTGTTTCTAAAGTGTAGTTGCTTATTTGGGCTTGCTCCCAGCTCGTTGCAAAGCAGATATTTTCTATGTTATTTAAACGTAGGAGTTTGTCTTGCCTGTTCCCTCTCTCCCTTTCCCCATTCATAGAGTTTTTTCCCACCCACATCCTGCTTCTAATTGGCTCTGACCCAGATGGCAACGAGTACTAGCCAATCAGAGGCAGAGCAGGGCAATCGTTGTTTTTTTTTTTGTTTTTTTTCGTTTTTTTTTTTTCTGGTTAGTTAAACGTCAGTGAGTGATGTTAAAATGAAAACACTTGCGAGTCTGGACCATCGCGACTGATACTGACTACTAGACTGTAGGAGAGTTTATATATATATATATATATATATATTAATTATATGTTAGATATTTTAGATATAGATATTAATTTAATATCGTTTAACTGTTAAGCCTTTAACTGTCACTCCCCCTTTTTTCCATGAAAATCACTATTCAAATGGTTTTAATTCAAGAATGCTTTGGAATATAGACCTTTGGTCTTGTTTTAAAGAAGACATTTGCCAAATTATTTTTGAAGTGCAGTATTATGAAATTATGAAAGTGAAACAGAAAAAAGTTATAACTTTGAGTTTATGAAAATGAACAATGTAAAAATATAATTATTTCTATTTTATATAAAATATATATATTGCAAAATATATATTTTACTCTAAAATTGCAAGAAAATGTAAGCCAAAAATCTAAAGAAGTTCTAAATTTTAGGTTGACATCTAAAAATTAGCTCTCAGTCAGATTTTATTTGGGCACAGTACCAACACTAGATGGGCAGCCAAGCTTTATTACAGAAGAAAAATAAACTGTACCGTGTGCACAGTTTTACAAAACTGTCCACGTGGATGTAAATTGACATTCACAGTTTAAAACTATCCGAATCCGTCCCCAGAGATTGTAGTTTTTTTCTCGTCCCGAAACCTAGGGGGCTCCGTAGAAAAAAAACGCTTTTGCTGTCTATGAGAAAAAGTCGCTTGTTTTGGGCTTGTTTTCACCGGGTTGGTTGCTTATTTGTCTCGCGAGATCTGGCAACACTGACTGTAGCTCACATTATCTCGTCACTTTCGTGATATTGCATCATCATGCCTGAACCAGCAAAGTCCGCGCCCAAGAAAGGCTCAAAGAAGGCCGTCACCAAGACCGCCGGTAAGGGAGGAAAGAAGCGCAGAAAGTCTAGAAAGGAAAGCTACGCCATCTATGTCTACAAAGTCCTGAAGCAGGTCCATCCTGACACCGGCATCTCCTCAAAGGCGATGGGTATCATGAACTCTTTCGTCAACGACATCTTCGAGCGCATCGCCGGTGAGTCATCGCGCCTCGCGCACTACAACAAGCGCTCCACCATCACTTCCAGAGAGATCCAGACCGCCGTGCGTCTGTTGTTACCCGGAGAGCTGGCCAAACACGCCGTGTCTGAGGGTACAAAGGCCGTCAACAAATACACCAGCTCAAAATGAGGTGTGCCTGACCTCAACTACCTCAAAGGCTCTTTTAAGAGCCACCATCTTCTCAGATAAAGAGCTTTTTTTCTTATCTACATGTAGCGCCCCCTACCTGTCCTTCTTGTAATTAGATAGAGACCAGCGCCCCAAGTTCACTTACAATATGCCTACAGATGTTGACGTTAGGCCCCTCTGGTGTCACTAAATGAAGTAAATTGATATTTTAGAAATTAAATGATAAGCTCTTCTCTCCTTGTCCTATTTTACCCAGATTGAACCTATCACCCCCTGATAAATGACGTAAACCGACACTTTTAAAGAAATAACACGAGTAAAAGTACAGAACAAATAAGAGATTTAATTAGAATAGAATTGTTGGATTTTAAATGGCTCAAGGAATTAATTTCAATATGAGAAATGTTCACACAATTATCCTCACATTAACTGGATCACAATTCAATACCAGAGAACAATGACTCTGATGCCAAACGCACGGAAATTAGAATACTGGCCAAAAAACAATATACATACGCCGTATACCCAATAGAGTAAGACCCAAGATAACTTACTAATTATACACAGAAATACTCTGAATAATTCACCTTATCTGTGCAATGTTTAACACAAAATGCACTGAATAAACAGTTGTGGGCCCACACACACACCAGTCATACACTCAACCCACCCCGTAGCAGGCCTGAATCGTGGCTTGTGTTCGTGGTGGCCAGGAAAATGACAAATGGCCCCTTCACTCTCCTGAGCACAAATAAAACAAAACAAATACCTCCAGTTCCCTGTGAGAACAATACGGCAATCCGCGATTCCAGCAGCAGGCCTCGCGCAGCTCCTCGTCCTTTCTCCTCACTCACTCGCTCGCTCGTTCGCGCGTTCGTTGGCCGAACACAACACCTCCCGCGGCGCCAGAGGAACCCCAAATATCACGGTTACTTGGGGCGCTATCTGGTCCTCAGTTGTCCGGGAACCGCAGCAATAAACAGTCTTTGATCTGGATACAGTTGGGTTAGGTTACACGTTCAAATGCGCTAATATGCGCAGTCATAACTGACCGAAAAACTCGGATACATGCCCGCACGGCAGGTTAAGCCCATGGGAAAAAGCAGGTTATAAACACAAAGAAACACACAAGCGATTCATCTCGGATCTACATTGCAGCTAAATGTATTTTAAACTTATAAATCGTCAATCAAATCACTCGGTTAACATCAACTCGTCTCTCTTCTCCTTTCAATCTCCCCTCTCTCTCTCGCCTTCCCCGTACAACCACTCCAATCCTCCAAAAACACCAGCGAGGGCGGGACTGTAACTCCCTTAAACCAATAAAATAAAAACCCGCCTAACATGATGGGTAATACCACGTTTTTCCACCTGTACCCATCAATCAAACTTGTATCTCATGCACGCGCGCTCTTAAGGGAACAAATACCTTACACTCACGAACAAAGATGAATAGTTGATTCACATTTTATTTCTCAAGTAAATTAAAATACAAACTAATAAATTGAGAACGTATTACCAGCATTCTTATAACCTACTGGGTTACATGTTCCCCCTTCTAAACATCTCATGACCCCATGAGATTACGTCTCAACACCTTAATGGTGACTTTAGGCTCAGTAGAAGGGTTTACCTGAGTACAACGAACACACTGTGCCATAGGGTGACACCACATAGTGTTACAGGGTTTCCCTTCTGACTCTTCCCCACTCTCTACATTTATTACCATCCCTCTATGAATTAGAGTTAAAGGTCGGTTATTGGGCTGTCCCAGATAATCATAGCTTAGCTTGACTACAGGTCTTATCTCTCTTTTAGGCCTGGGATTAACGGTCTCTACTACCTCTTCGGTAGAAGTAATTCTTTCAAGCTCTCCCCCTTCTAAACCAGGATCTCCCAGTGTCTCTGAACTCCGATCTGGCAACTCTTCAGAGCCTTCTTCATTGGGTATAGGCTCGGCCATTTCTGCATGAGGTATATCCAAGTCCCCTCCACAGTTATCAGTTTCACCATTCACGGTAGAGTCTGAACAGTGTAGCGCACTCTGGCGGGTGCTGGTTCTCCACTCTATCCGAGCAGTAATGCCACACTTCATCCTCTTCACTGTCAGAGAGGTTACTCAATTCACACCCTGTCATGACCGCATTTCCTTCCCCTAATCCTCTTCTCCGTTTTCTCTCACCAGATATGTGCCTAGTCTCCACTGGAGCAGAAACTCTGGTAAGTTCTCCAGTATCTGCCAACCTCACATGGTCCCCCACTGGCAAGAGATGGTCTCGATGTAATGTTCTCACACCTCCCACACCGGATGCAGGTTTCAGACGGTATACTGGTAGGTTCTCTAACTTTTCCACCACCAGGTAAGGAACAGAATTCCACTTGTCTCCAAGTTTGTTCTTTCCGGTCACGGCCAGGTTTCGTGTCAGCACACGATCTCCCACAGTCAAGCTCTGGTGTTTCACTCGCTTGTCATACAACCGTTTGTTCCTTTGCTGACTTTTCTTGGCTGTTTCAGTGGCTAACTGATATGCTCTCTGTAAGTCTGATTTCATTCTTTCCACATACTGTCGATGGCTTGCTGCTCCCTTTCCATCAGGTGAAGTCCCGAAGCACACATCCACTGGCAAACGAGCCTCTCTTCCGAACAGAAGATAGTAAGGGGAAAACCCAGTTGCTTCGTTCTTAGTACAGTTGTAAGCGTGTACTAAACTGTTAATGTGCTGACTCCATCGGTTCTTTTCGGTTGGATTCAGGGTACCAAGCATGGAAAGAAGTGTCCGGTTAAACCTTTCCGGCTGTGGGTCTCCTTGTGGATGATAAGGAGACGTTCTGGATTTTTGAATCCCCAGCATGCGTAGTAGCTCTTTTATGAGACCACTCTCAAAATCCCGACCCTGATCTGAATGGATTCGAGAGGGTAAGCCGTAGTGAATAAAGAATTTGTCACACAGCACCTTAGCCACAGTCAGAGCCTTCTGGTCTTTGGTTGTGAACGCTTGAGCGTAACGGGTGAAATGGTCGGTTACTATGAGAACATTACCCATACCCTTTGAGTCTGGCTCAATCGACAGGAAGTCGATGCACACTAAATCAAATGGCCCACGGCTGGTTATGTGATTCAGGGGAGCAACCCTCTTGGGTAATGTCTTTCTTGTTACACAACGGCCACAATCCTTAACATACTGCTCTATGTATGCAGACATTCTAGGCCAATAGAAACGGTCCTTAATGAGTTCCGTGGTTTTCTCCACTCCCAAATGGCCCGAGTCATCATGTAACGAGTGCAACACAGTCGACCAGTAACTTCTCGGGTAAGACAAGTTGTATCTTTTCGCTACCACAGTCACTTTTGGTGATTCGGTACAGAAGTTGATTCTTTATCTTCAACTTGTCTCCCTGTCGCTGTACCAGAGCAATGATAGCATCAGAACTCCTAGCAACGGTAAGTATTCTTCCCAACTCTACGTCTCGCTTTATTACCCCAACTACAGGGTCCTCCTCTTGTGCTTTCCGCAACTCTGCATTACTCAGCTGTTCCAACTGACTAAGACCCAAAGCTGTGGGACAACAAAAAGCATCAGGAATACCCTGAGGTAAGACACCCAAAGGCTCCACCAGTCGGGATGACGCCCCTCCATTGTCAGCAACCACTGCTAACTGACAGACGGCTCTTACCCCTGATTTGGGAATCTCCTTCCATTCAGGGCAAGCAGCTGATTCACAGGGGTAGCGAGATAACACATCCGCATCGATGTTAGAATTTCCGGGTTTGTATTGCAAGCTGAAGTTATAAGTAGCTAAGGCAGCTAACCAGCGATGACCAGTCGCACTCAACTTGGCACTTGACAACACATAGGTCAGGGGATTGTTGTCGGTCTTTACCACGAATTGGGCTCCATATAGGTAGTCGTGGAACTTATCCACTACTGCCCACTTAAGCGCCAAGAACTCTAGCTGATGTATGGGATACCGTTGTTCTGAGGCACTCAGTTTCCGGCTTGCGTAGGCCACGGGCCTCAGTCCTCCAGAATGCTCCTGATTCAAAACGGCCCCCAGCCCGCTCAGACTAGCGTCTACATGCAGTACATAAGACTTAGCAGGATCCGCAAAAGCAAGTACTGGGGCATGTGTGAGACAGTCAATCATTTTATGGAACGCTGCAGTGCAAGTGTCGTCCCAACGCTCTCCAAATGGTTCCGATACTCTGAAGTATATCTTGCTATCAATTGACTTGCTGCTTTGCCCCGAGGTTGGCGGGTAACCTTTAGTGAGCTCTGTTAAAGGCCTTACAATGGCAGAGTAATTCTTTATGAATCGCCGGTAAAATCCACAAAACCCCAGGAATGATCTCAAGGTCTTCAGGTCAGTGGGCCTTTTCCAGCGTGTTACGGCTTCCACCTTAGCTGGGTCTGGTGATACTCCAGCAGCTGACACAATGTGACCTACATACCGAACTTGAGACTGGCAGAACTGGCACTTATCTATTGACACTTTCAGGCCACATTCTCTCAGACGGTCCAGAACTTTTAACAGCCTCTCTTCGTGTTCTTCAAGGGTGCGTCCGAACACAATGATATCATCCAGATATACTATTACTTGGAGGAGATGCATGTCGCCAACCGCTTTCTCCATGAGCCGCTGGAATGTGGCGGGAGCTCCAGTGATCCCTTGAGGCATCCGTTCAAACTGGAAGAATCCCAGGGGACAGATAAACGCTGTCTTCTCTTTATCTTCCTCCGCCATGGCTATTTGATAGTATCCACTGCGGAGGTCCAGTACAGAAAACCATCTACTACCAGCCAAACTGTCCAGGGCATCGTCGATCCTGGGGGTGGTGTACTGATCAGGGATGGTACGAGCATTCAATGTTCGAGAATCGATGCACATTCTGATTGCCCCACTCTTCTTCCGCGCAACCACAATGGGCGATGCGTACGGACTCCTTGACTCCTTTATTATTCCTGCTTCTAATAGGTCTTTAATGTGACGTCGTACATCCTCGATGTCCGCAGGAGCAATGCGTCTGGAGCGTTCTCTGAATGGTTTGGTATCTTTCAGTCTGATATGATGTTCAACCCCGCGAGCTAATCCAACATCCCATTCCTCAGTAGAAAACACATCACCTCTGGTTGACAACTTTTCACGCAGTCTCAGTTCCCAGGCTTCAGGAATGGATGACTCACCAAAATTAAACAAGCTTGGGTCTATGGCTTGGGAGCTCATGTTCTCCAGAACTTGCGGTGAGTGTGTCTGTCAGATACACATTGGCGATCACGGTTCCAGCAGGAATGGAGATATTTTTTGATGTTTCATTATGGACCAACACTTGAATATTTTGCCCTTCTACTGCTGAAGATGGGAGTACCACTGGGGTAATGAAGGTTCCAGCTGGAAGACTAGCGTCCTCAGGAGTATCTACCACAAAGATCTCTTTCCTTAAAGGCTTGTCAGTCTCCATTTTACACACAGCACATACTTCTCCCCGTGGTGGAACTATACAATCCCCAGGTCCTATCCAACGGACTTTTCCTTCAGGTTTATCAGGAAGAGTTTCAGTCTCTTGCTTCGGTGGCAGATGGATTGCAGGGTGTCGGGTCTGGATTCTCCAAGTATGTGCAACACTGGATCCGTCTGTATCTTGGCTGAGAGCAGCAAGGCGTTTAAAAAAACTGGCATTGGTACCAATAATGACAGGTAATTGGGAAGGACCTTGGGGTTCAGGACATACAAGAGCCAGGATGGACAATGGCTGCTCCACTGTAGTGACGGAGGTGGGAAAGGTGACATCCACTATGATATAGCCCTTATAAGGGTAACTGGAAGAACTGAGCCCCCATATGGATAGTCCAGTCAAGGGGTGAATAGGCACATCAGCTAGATTCTCAGAATACCAGCTTTCAAACACAATAGTCACTTGGGATCCGCTGTCTAACAGTGCTTGACATACCCGGCCATTAAGCTTCACTTCTACCGTGGATGCTGGTCCTACTAGTCCTTTAGGAATACGGCTAGATTCCTGGATGGCGGCCTGGCTCTTTTTGGAGAAACAAGCTTGGTTTGTAGCAGTGATATTGTCATCCACCTCATGTTTCCCACTCTTTGCCTGCCTTAGAGAACGAATCAGCTTCTGGATCACCTGATCAGAATTTGGTGGAGCTTGACACTTCGTTGCAATATGACCATCTTCTCCACACCTATAGCAGAAGTAGTCATCTCTTGTTCTGGCTGGCTTGTATCTTAAAGGCGTGGAAACAGACTGGGACTGCAGTGACTGTTTTGGTCGCTGCTCTGTAACATGAGGTGAGTATTGAGCAGAACTGACACTCAGAACAGCCAACTGCTGTTGTAAGTAGTGTACCTGTTTCCTTAACTCCTGAATCTCAGAATCATCAGTTCTTTCAGTCTTTTTGATTGGTTTTTCTTTAGTTTTAATCGCTAATGATGAAGTAGAAACTGTTTGGTGCTCAACTCCACTTATCTGGGATCTTAGTTCTTGAAGCTCACTCTTGAGTTCCTGGATAACTGATGTGCTGGCTCTTTCCTCTTCATGGAACTGAATGGTCTTGGCTTTTGCAGACATTCGGTGGCGAGCCAATTCACTCTCCTCCGCCTCACGTATTTCCTTCAACAGACTCAGGAAAGTAGGTGGGTGATTTTTTCTCTCTCTCAGCCTCAGTTGGAGCAACATCATGTCAGAATTCACGGCCCCTCTAATCAGCTGTTCTACTCGTACTTTATCCACCATACTAAGGGTCAGTCCATCTCGTTCCACTACTTTGCTGAGGGTCTTCTCCATCCTTCTCAGGAATTCAGACAAAGCCTCCCCCGTGCCCTGGCGCATAAGACGAAATTTGAAATACAAATCCTCCCCAGACTCAGATGATCCAAAGGTGCTCTCCAATGCTTCCAAGTACTGCGCAGCACTCGCTTCAGGATCAGAGAATCTGACTGCTCTTACAATATCCAATGCATGTCCCTTAAGGCTCTCCACAATGCGGCGTCTTTTTCTTTTTCAGAGCAGTCACACTCAGTTATCAGCAGTCTGGCTTGGTCCATCCAATTTTCCATATTCTCCTCACCCATAGGGGTTGGAACTACAGCTGAAAAGGTGCGCAGGCGTCGGTATGTGTTGTTGTCGCTCGAGTGCTTTACGGTCTTTTCCAGCACCTCACCCATGGCACGTATGATTGACTCAGGGGAACTGTCAGTGGCACTGTGTGGAGAAATCAAAGCATGTACATCGCTAAGAGACTTTCCTTCTTCCATCAGAAACTTTGCTAACTTTTCCGTAAACCCTGCAGAAACGTTGTCAGAGGTAGATTCTGTGGTCTGCATTACTATGACAGTCCAGGGCTCTCTCTTTTCTCCCTGGACACTTCAGGCGGTATGCGCTTTGGGTCAATGGCTTGTCTGCACTCACACAACACCAGCAGGTAATGTGAAGTGGGACCTTCCTTCGTGTCCCTTACACGAACTCTCCCTAGCGCTTTAACTGCTTCCATCACCTCTTCAATTTCAGCCACTTCGGTGTGAACAGGTACGTTTAACAGCATTAAAGCATGGGTCTCTTCAATGCTAGCATCTTTGCACCAGTTGGCCAACTCTGCCTGGAGACTGGGTCTTTTGATAGAGCCATGAATACACTTTATGCACTTTCCAGTTAATTACAGGGGTGCTTTGAACTAACTTTCTTTATTTTTCTTCTTTCTTGCAGCAAACTATGGTGTGACTCACAGAGGGAGATCCCGGACGAGCCCCCACGTTATGTAGCGCCCCCTACCTGTCCTTCTTGTAATTAGATAGAGACCAGCGCCCCAAGTTCACTTACAATATGCCTACAGATGTTGACGTTAGGCCCCTCTGGTGTCACTAAATGAAGTAAATTGATATTTTAGAAATTAAATGATAAGCTCTTCTCTCCTTGTCCTATTTTACCCAGATTGAACCTATCACCCCCTGATAAATGACGTAAACCGACACTTTTAAAGAAATAACACGAGTAAAAGTACAGAACAAATAAGAGATTTAATTAGAATAGAATTGTTGGATTTTAAATGGCTCAAGGAATTAATTTCAATATGAGAAATGTTCACACAATTATCCTCACATTAACTGGATCACAATTCAATACCAGAGAACAATGACTCTGATGCCAAACGCACAGAAATTAGAATACTGGCCAAAAAACAATATACATACGCCGTATACCCAATAGAGTAAGACCCAAGATAACTTACTAATTATACACAGAAATACTCTGAATAATTCACCTTATCTGTGCAATGTTTAACACAAAATGCACTGAATAAACAGTTGTGGGCCCACACACACACCAGTCATACACTCAACCCACCCCGTAGCAGGCCTGAATCGTGGCTTGTGTTCGTGGTGGCCGGGAAAATGACAAATGGCCCCTTCACTCTCCTGAGCACAAATAAAACAAAACAAATACCTCCAGTTCCCTGTGAGAACAATACGGCAATCCGCGATTCCAGCAGCAGGCCTCGCGCAGCTCCTCGTCCTTTCTCCCTTTCTCTCACTCACTCGCTCGCTCGTTCGCACGTTCGTTGGCCGAACACAACACCTCCCGCGGCGCCAGAGGAACCCCAAATATCACGGTTACTTGGGCGCTATCTGGTCCTCAGTTGTCCGGGAACCGCAGCAATAAACAGTCTTTGATCTGGATACAGTTGGGTTAGGTTACACGTTCAAATGCGCTAATATGCGCAGTCATAACTGACCGAAAAAACTCGGATACATGCCCGCACGGCAGGTTAAGCCCATGGGAAAAAGCAGGTTATAAACACAAAGAAACACACAAGCGATTCATCTCGGATCTACATTGCAGCTAAATGTATTTTAAACTTATAAATCGTCAATCAAATCACTCGGTTAACATCAACTCGTCTCTCTTCTCCTTTCAATCTCCCCTCTCTCTCTCGTCTTCCCCCGTACAACCACTCCAATCCTCCAAAAACACCAGCGAGGGCGGGACGTAACTCCCTTAAACCAATAAAATAAAAACCCGCCTAACATGATGGGTAATACCACGTTTTTCCACCTGTACCCATCAATCAAACTTGTATCTCATGCACGCGCGCTCTTAAGGGAACAAATACCTTACACTCACGAACAAAGATGAATAGTTGATTCACATTTTATTTCTCAAGTAAATTAAAATACAAACTAATAAATTGAGAACGTATTACCAGCATTCTTATAACCTACTGGGTTACATACAGTCTTGAACTTAAGCGAATATTAATGAATCTACTTATGGCTCAATATTACCATAGAGTGCTTTCCAACACTCACAAATTTTGATTTTAATTTACCATTCGCTTTGTCATGTCATTATCATGTCATAATAGTAGACACTGAAATACTATAATAAATATATTATCTGAGCTCCCACAATATATATATATATTTTTTTTTTTAATTATGGACAATTTTTTAGAGCATAAAGCATAGATATGTCCACCCTGTCATGGACATATAAATGACCGTTAAATATGTTTTCATTGCATTATTAAGATACAAATTGCACGAATTGCCCACACCGAGCACAATGGATTATATAGGTATGATTGAATTATTATTAAATATTATAAAAAAAATAGTTGTTGAATGTGGCTTGGTTGAAAATGGTTGTTGAAGAGAATTTGGTATATTAAAATGTACATATTTGAAAATTATTGTATTTGAATCACTTCCAGTATATTTTATGCCGACAGGGTGGACATGTTAAGCTTTGGCAAAACAAGTAAGCAACCTCATATGAAGAAAATTTGTTAGTTGTAAAATCAGCAGCTACTCACCTCAGAAGTTGAATTTCCCAGCACTAAAGAGATACAGCAATCTGTTGTCCTGATGTCACTAATGGGGGTGGCCTATTCTTAAAGGGACACTGTGTAGTTTTGTAGGTATTTTATTATCTGAAATCAATATTTTTATTCATAAATATGTCCTTAATGGTGTACAAATACCTCTGCAAATTATCTGACTTATCCCCGTAAATGAAGAATTTATTATCTTAATTATCATGGGACGGGTAGGTTCACGGAGGCTTCCATGTCGTTCCGCCATCTTGAAAAACTATAATAGCAGAGAGTGTCAAAAAGTACCACCAGCCAAACGCGTTTCCACAACGCGTTTTCGTTCAGACTCAGAGCTAGCGTCATGTGACTGAAAGCATCAGAAACGGAGGAGGAGAGCATTGAGGCGCATTGCGGGTTTAGTTTAGTGCATTGCTCTCCTATGTTTTTTTATTCCTTTATTATTTGTAACGTTAATGGCGGACCATACATACGAGTAAATGTCGGGATAAGTTAGCGTTTTCAAGGTGGAAAGAGCTAATGCAGCAGAAAGATTTCAAAAGAGACGCTGAAGTTGCCTGCTTTCTCCTCGACATGTAAGTTAATGTTACAGTCTTACTTAATTTTTTGTCATTGCTTGGTTGTGTATTTTATTATATAGACAGTATAACATTTATAGTTAAAGTTAAACAAACTCTTTGATTAATAGCAGCTGAGTAACGTTACTTTACTCAATAGCTGCCATTGTGAAGGTGCTAAAATCAAGGTTTGTAAGTTTACACTTTATAACCTATAAATTCATTAAGAATATAGAGATAATGATTGTTTTTGCATTGTTTGCACACCTAAGGCTATTTCAAGATTTTAGTTTTCTGACATTTTATGTTATTTATCATTTATACTGTGACCGCATCGAATAATGCAGACGCATACAGTAATTTTGTATGTAGCCTATGGCTATAGTTTCATTTGTGAACATTGGAGAGGGTCAATCCTACTTTGATCGTCTCTTGTAGCTGCCGGGTATCTTTGTCGTCGTTATGTTGACACTCGCGCTCCTCGTCGTCCATCTCCTCGCCTAGATCCCACTGATCCACTGCCTCTCTGTCCTCTACCTCTTCCTCTCCCTCTTCCTCTCCCTACTTCTGAATCATCCGAGAATGATATCTAACAATCACGTAAGTCAGAAAATATAACGAATAAAGTCGGCATTACTACTAATTACAACAGTTCATGTTTTTCAGTGTCAGCAACTAATACTGTAACATTCATTTGTTTGTTGTGTCACGTTGCTGTTTTTTTATTTTTTAATTACAAACCTGTTCATCCGGAGAGAAACTCGATGAAGTGTTATTACAAGACATCCTGTCATAGCATTTTTGGTACATAACGGCAACCGTAGATGCAGTACGCACTTGAAAAAGCGAGGCGCTGGAGAGCAAAATTCGTTTGAATGCAAAACACTTTTTAACCACTAGATGAGGGTAGATCCCACACAGTATCCCTTTAAAGGGGCAGATTTAACAATACGACAGGGTGGACAACCATTTAAAGGTGCAATACCTAAGATTGCATGTCGCTAGAGGGCGCTATATTCAAAACAACAATAACAGCTTTGCTTGATGACGACGTGGAGGAACGCGGAATGATGGGAACTGTTGTTTTCAGCTCCACCGTGGATAAATCAGTCAGACGGGAATCGAACATTAGTTGTCCTGGATGAGGTAAAGTTCAGTTTCTATAAATGTTGCGTTTAATGACATGCTTGTTTTTCATTAAACTGAAATAGTCGCAAGCAAAGTCAGGTTTAAAAGTAAATTAGTTATCACAGATGTTACTGTACGAGTCACTGGACGAAGCTATGGTGAAGAGGGTTTGAAGTCAAATCGTTGCTAATGGCTGCTTGAATGACAATTGCATATGTTATTAGATTTTTCAGGTGACATTCTCAATTCATTCAGTAAACGGATGCTCTGAGGTAAAGTTTTCAGACTGCAGACTGAACAACGATTGTATTTAATTGTACAGTACAATCATAACATAGAACAGACATTATCTTCCTTTCATGTCATTAAACATAACAATATTGCTGGCCATATACTGAGAAAGTGCGCGTCCGGTGTGCGATACTGGACTTTGTCCTGGACGTGGCGCGGCTCTTCTCGTCCGGTGTGCGACCCTTTACAGCCAACAGTTCACATTCCGAGAATAATTGAAAAGAATAATTGTGCTCCACTCCATAACAAATGCGCAAAACAAGGTGACGTTTGTTGCTTGATAGATGCTAACGCACAACTGCAACTTCCGCATTTGTCCAGGACTACACGTAGTACGAGCGGAAACCGAGGTAACGTGGATATGACGCGAATTGACTGGCGACTCCCAGCTCACCCCTGCTCACACGCCCCGTTTCCTTGGTTAAAATCTAAATTTTCTCGCGATTTAAACATTGTTTGAAACATTTGGAATATTGTAAATTATCATCTTAACTAAACATATAACACTGGCCTTGTGATTTTGGGATATTTTAATGCAAAAATCTTAGGTATACCACCTTTAAGGTGTTGCGCTTGTGATAACGCGTCGTAGTAGGTCACATGATAACGTCAACATGGCAGATGTCCGGTTCGCATTCATACTCAACGAGATTTGGTTATAAAGTAGCTACTCTTTCAGCACTCGTTGAGTAAATACTTATTGAAATTAAGTACCTACTCATTGAGTATGCGATTCCGAACGCAGCCATACTCTGGGCTTAGGACGTTCCAGTTCAGCTCATTGCGGTTTCCGCCAGTAGTGGGCACTCGTGCAGCGTAAGCAATGACGTACATCCGAGTGAACGAGACGGAGGGAAGTTAGCGAGTGAAGGGCATGGCAAGGCGCGTGACCTTTCCGGGCAACGTGCGATAAGCTGCTGTCCAATGACAACACAGGAACGGCCTGCACAATCAGAACTCGTTACGTATTCTGAAGGAGGGACATCATAGAGCAAGGAAGTCATTGGGCCGTTTTTTTGGACAGTGAAAACAGCGGTATACAGATAAGTAAAATGTGTGAAAAATACTGTTTTTTACACACATTTTAACAATTTGGATTGCAACATACACACTTTTAAGAACACACACACACACACAGATAATTTTAAGAATGATCAGAATTTCTTTTTTTACACTTTCCCGGCAGCTTTGAGTTTGTTTTCTTTGCTCTGAGGTCACGTGGATGGAAGGGAATGAGTGTAAACTCTATGTGACTGAATCTTTTCAATCTGTGGCTAACACAAAATCTGTCACATAATCAAACCTACAGACTGAGGCTCTAGAATGTTGTCAGGCTTGTTTTTAATGAATCAGTTTTGGGAAATGCTTATACCCTAAAGCTAAAAGACAAGTAAACAGTTTACCTCTAAATATTATTAATCCTATAAGTTCATGAACACGTTATATTGCACATTGTAAACACAATCGAAGCTTAAAAAAAAAAACAAAAAAAAAAACATGAAGAACGGGACCTTTAATTAAATAATTGAATTTTTTTGAATTACATTATTTCAGTGTTGTGTGATTTTCATAAGCACCAGTGTTTTGGTCAACATTCATTGCGTTGTGTTGTATGGCTATGTTTTTAAAAATTTCATTTTTAAAAAAAATTTTTTTCAAAGTTTCATTTTGACTCGATTTCCTTTAAGACATGTCATTTCCATCTAACTAGTTACTTGAAAAGGTTGAAGAGCCTGAAAAACAATCTCCCAAGTGTATTTCAGGAATGTTCACAGAGATGTCGACATCTCCCTCGACAGGCTCTTGACCTACATGTTCATCATGCACTGGAGAAGCTCATGTGGCTAACTGGTTTCATAAACATATGTGAGAATTACACAAAGTTGCAAACTCGTATAGTAAATTCAAATATGTTATTAGAGTCATATAAGTGTCATAACTTACTTAAAGGTACCATCTGGAATTCTAAATCAAAAAATATTACATTTTCCATAACAGATGGGGGCAGTATACCTCCAGAAATTGAGTTGTAACGCGGCCGCACTCTCACACTCTTTTTCTCACGCATATTATTCAAATCATTTGACACGATAGTAAAAGGTTGGAAGACCGCAGTTTTACGTGGAGCATTTGGATATTTTTAGAGATCAGAGACTTAACCCTTTAGGCGCCAGAGGTTTTTTCCAAAAACTTTAGATTTTGACATCTTAATTTCAAAAGACAATATCTTAAAAGTGAAACAAGATAGATACTTTTTGTAAATTAGAGAAATATTAAGCATGACCCAAAGTTTATGTAGGGATTAAATTTCCCCATCTAATTTGCATATTATGACGTCATATAGTGGCAGAAATCTTGGATTATAGAATTTTCATGAAAAGTCACATGTTTAAATGATAAAATGCAGCACTTCTTCCCCCAAAATGTCCATCACCTTCTGTATGCTATATGGCACAATACTGAATGCTCAGGTATATAGTAAATAATAACCAAACTGTGCAAATCATTACTAATAAATGGTAGAACAAACCATATGCATGTAGTGTTTGGCCTTTTGCTGTGGAGATTTTCCATTTCCTACGTGCAGTAGGCACTCTGATTCCATGTATGGGGCTTATATTATTTATATGACACACAAACACAAGTAGACAAGAGCTGTTTAGTTCAAGAGATGACTCGTTAGGGCAAAGCGCAGCTCATAAGTGATGATAGGAGCAGCGCGATCACGGCCAGATCTACCTCGCGCGCGCGCACGTCAAGTATGCATACTATTGCGACTCCCCACCCTGCCTTCTGTACTATGAATACTTCGACCTCGTCTAACATACCCAGTGATAATAAACAAAGTCTCCACCACAATACTATCGCCGCGATCGCGGAGAGACTGATGAAATGGCTCACTCTCACACTATCTCCGCTTTTGATCACACTGATTCAGTGTGCTGTAACTCGAACATTTTGTATAGAAACATGACGTTTTTTTGAGTCAGGGATGAAGTATGACATGTCTGCCATCCAGTGGAGGGGATGTCGAACGAAATTTGACACCCAATTTGACAAAATCGGCCGTTTTATTCAGTGACGCATCTTGTCGAGTAAACTCGACCGTGGCGCCTAGAGGGTTAATGAACAACATCTCAACACTAAATGATGAAGACCATC
>JAQIUQ010001045.1:77500-198974 GCA_030378365.1 Hybognathus amarus | reverse complement strand
TTGCTGCCTCGAAAAGTTATTGAGACATCGTTAAAATAATCCAAGTGACTACAGTGGCTCAATCTTAAGTTTCTCGAACGACAAGAATACTTTTTGTGTGCAAGAAATAAATAAAAAAATAACGACTTTATTCGACTATTTCATTTCCCTCTCTGGGCCGTGAGATTTCAGGTAGAGCCACTGTAGTCGCTTGGACTATTTTAATCTTAATTTGTGTCCCGAAGGTGAACGAATGTCTTACAGGGTTGAACAACATGAGGGCGAGTAATTACTGACAGAGTTTACATTTTTGGGTGAACTAACCCTTTAAAATAATTGTTTAATGGCTTCTGTTTTATGAATGAAGGCCAGTATCACTGATATTATAGCTACTGATGTCTCAATAAAAATGATCCACAAATTTTAAACATTTATTAGGCTTCAAAAATATAACAACTTATAATTTAAGTTAACTTAAAACAAACCTTACATAACAGCTTCAAGCATCATTTAGTCAAGAGCAGTTAGTTATATTTTCTGTTCCCTTTGTTCTTTGGTTAACTTTACCTATAGAGAGAGAATTAATGGATGCTACTTGTTATGCTGGCAGGATCTCATGCATCTCATTTTCTCACTACTCTTTACTTTCGTTTAAGATTTTCTTTAACTAATTCAAGACTGTTATTGTGGGGATACTCGACAAAACGGACATTTTGCCATACCAACGCATTCTCATCCCAAGGCGCCATATTTTGACACTTTTGCAAAAGCGTAAATATACAACGCACAGGGTACCCTTTAGCGCCAAATGAGACGGTTAAGTTTAGGTATTGGGTAGGGGTAGGGTTAGGCCACTAGGAGGCGCCTTCTGCCCGCTTTATTTTTACGTCTCATTTGGCGCTAAAGGGTACCCTGTGCGTTGTATTTTTACGCTTTTGCAAAAGCGTTTGTATATGGCGCTTTGGGATGAGAACGGGCTGGCCATACATGTGTGTTTTTGTTTGTTCAAGCGGCAAAATAGAACTCGATACCGGCGCGCAGTCTATGCGATACTGGCGCGCGTCATGTGTGTGTATCAGGACAGGAGGACATGGCAGCGCGCTGCATTCTTTTAGTCTTCTCTCGCGGCATAAATGGTTTAAAAGCATTTGCATTGAGCAGGATCATATATGACACTAGCTTAGAGTCACCTGTTGTTGTTTGTGGTGCTTCATCGCTGACTGTGCGGCATTCGCAACCGCTGATGAGCAGAACCGAGCCTGTGTGCCAGGAACGTCGCGTGCACACTCTAAAAATAGCTCACTGAAAGTGGTATCGCGGTTGCGGCACAATCGGCGATGAAACGACAGAAACAACAGGTGACTTAATTTTAGTTAAAAATTATAAAAATGATTTGAAAGTGGGGGGACACAAACGGGATTTTGAAAAGTGGGGGGGACATGTCCCCCTGTCCCCATAGGAAATTACGCCCATGTATATATATATAAACACAACTCTGACTTTTTATAAAATGTATTAAAGTTAATTTTATCTTCCTCAAATTCACGCAATTGTTTCATCTTCAAAAGATGTCTACAAAATAATCAGTTCACACAGAAACCAATGTTCTCCCTAGTATTTACCAGGTTTATTGAGCAGCAAAAGAAAACCATGCCACAATGTTCATGTTTTCTATGCTACTAGTTTCAATCAAGTATATATTTGATACACCTGATAGTGACATGGACTTAGTTTCACATTTGAGGGAAGACTGTATCATCATCATCAAATAAAACCTTCAAAATCCACATTTAGATGGAGTTTGTTTTAAACCTACTATCCTCCATCTGTTTGCATCTGTTGATTTCTTCTAAATTCACCAATTTAGATTTCTAAATTTCAGGGGAAAGACTATTGATGTATGTAAGTCATTAACTTTAATAATAAGAATTTAAGGCCATAAAAAGTCATAAAAACGTCTGGATTTTCCATACAAGGTCACACGAAACTCATTTGAACCGCGCGCGTCTCACGGACTGTTTATCCGCTCGGTTCAAAGTCCAAACGGCGGCAGCGCCGAGCTCACTGAGCTGACACTGATTAACTCTTGATCGGCGCTTCAGACCTGATATTTAGGTACACACTATTCAATATATTTGTTTGACAGGACAGCTGTGCACAAACAGGAATATTATTTTTTCAAAAATTTAAAAAGCACCCCAGAAAAAAAGGGCACTTTCTCTCCAGGAATAAAAATGGCAGGTGCTCAATCCCCCTTTGATGTCTATGTGTGCACGTGCCTGATTGTGAGTTATGTTGAAGCTGGCTGATTTGGTTCATGTCTTAGTATTCACAGAGTTATTTTTGTAATCCCTATGGAAACAATGGGAAAAGACTGGAAAAAGTGGCCAATTATTGCTTAAAAAGTGAACAGATATTACTATACATCATGCTGAAATACTGCAGTAGCATTTAGAAGAAATGACTGAGTCTGGCCTTTCTCTATTTGATTGAACCTCACGACTCCTGATCTTCTTTCACATATCTGGTTCTTGGTCCTTAACTGTTAGTTTAAGCCCCCCATCTGCCCATATTTATGTTCCCATGGTTACCTAGCTCACAAACAGGAGGCCACCGGTGGCGTCTCAGAGAAACCTGAGATATGCAAGCACTGTTGTTTGGGCCACTGAGCAGGTGGTTCAGTTCGGCTTGCTGAAGCATCCAGGAGACCGTAAAGATGTTGTCATTATATCTAAGGGCCTTGCTTTGAGTTTGCAGTATCTATGGCAACTCTCTGCCACTGACCAGGTGTTCCAGAGCTGGCGTTCTCGAAGCTTTTCTCAGATCACCACTATTATAGATGCTTCATGACCCCCTTTAAAAAACTGTTTATTTTACGCATACATCTTTTAAAACTGAATTGAGCAGTGGAGAATGTATGATTTAACCATTTTGAAAATGAAAACAGTAATATTGTGAAATATTATTGCAACTTAAAATAACTATTTTCTGTTAATATATGTTATTTATTGACGCAAAGCTGAATTTTCAGCATCGTTACTCCAGTCTTTGGTGTCACATGATCCTTCAGAATTCACAGGAATAAAGTACAAAGGAAAATATATTCTAATAGAAAACATTTTTTTTAGATTGTAAATATATGTCACAATAGTCACACATTTTTCATCAAATACAATCAGCCTTATTGAGCAGAAAAGACTCTCAAATCTTAATTATTCCAAACTTTTGAAGGTGGTGTACAATTGGATAATCCTGCATTCGTTGAAATGTTTTTATTAACATTCTAAATTACATTTTCATTTCACTCCACAAGGAAAGATCTGTTAAAGGGATAGTTCACTTTGAAATAAAAAATATTATTAAATATTATGTTTTAGCTTACCTCAAGGGCATCCAAGATGTAGGTGTCTTTGTTTACACAGTAGTTTCAATTTTGATATTTTTAGGTCAAACCGTTCTTGTCTGTCAGTCATATAATGCAGGTCTATGGTCACCACCTCAAAGAGCATGCACAGAGAAGTCCGAAGCGCCCACGCCCTCAGATCACTTGGACGTGGATGTGGTTACAAGAGGTAAAAGCGATATAAATACTGTGCGTTTTCTCACACAAACCGCTCGTTTCGTGTCTTAGGCCATCAATGTGTACTTACATTTGTGAGTCATTAAATCATGATTAATCTGGATTTCTTTGTGCATGCTCTTTGAGGTGGTGACCATAGACCTGCATTATATGACTGACATACAAGAACGTGTTTGACCTAAAAATATCAAAATTGAAACTACTTGTGGAAACAAAGACACCTACATCTTGGATGCCCTCTGAGGTAAGCTAAAACATATCAAAAACTAATTTCAAAGTGAACTATATCCTTTTAATAATTTGGGTTATTCAATTTTTGGAAATCCAAATCAGTTCCTCTAATATCAAAATAGTCTTGTCTCAAGACCCCAAAGTTACTTAAACAGTACATACCTAAAAGCCCGGACATGCTTCATTAACCTTAACCACAGGAAAATAATGGAACACTGCGAAGAGGCGAAGACTGTTCTGTCTGAAGTGTGGCAGACACTAGAAATATGTCTGTCAAGTGGATGCCCAGAACGGCCAGCAGCAGCAAATACACCAGCCAATCAAAGATATTCCTGTGGGCGACACAGCAGCATACTTAGTATATTCACTCTTTCACATTCTACACTGGCTTATTCTGAGAACCTTACCAGGGGTCTTGAGAGTAGGTTCCTCTCAGGTTTCGAATATACCTGAATTTGGCCTTCCAAGTAATTGCGTTCCTGTATTATAAAGCAAAACATGAATTATTACAATTTTATTATTGTTTATTTATGAGAGATGATTGTATACTTTACACCACAGTCAACTTTAAATGAACATTCTGAGTTGAAATTAAGTTAGGCCATAGCATTGTTTACACTGAAAATGATTTTGACTAAGATAAACATAAATTGTGCTTATAATAAAATGGAATTTTACGGGGGAAAGCAATGCTGAAGGGTTAATGGTTAAATGGTTAGTTCAGCCAAAATTGAAAATGCTGGCATCATTTATTCACACTCATGTTGTTCCAAACCAGTGAGACTTTCGTTTATCTTCAGAACACAAATGAAAATATTTTTTTAAAGAAATCTGATATTTCTGTCCTTCCATTCACAACTACACCTTTGACACTTCAAATGACATAAAGAGATCATAAAAACGAATCCATATGAATTGACTCTGAAGGAAATTTTCTGAAGAGACTCAATCCTATTTAACAATTGTGGTCTGAATTATTGGCAGCTCCTGGTAAATATTATCAAATATGGCCATTTTTTAAATTTATTTATTTCATAAAGTGATTTCCCCCCAACTTTCAATTATTTTACTTCAATGAAAGGTTCGATTTTTGCTATATTTTTTTGGATAAAAAAAATGAAAGATCAAAAGGATAAACAATGCGATTTATTTTTTACAGCAAATTTTGATCATATTTACCAGGCGTGCTGTTAATTCTGGTCACAACTGTATATGATGATATTTGCGTTTAGGCTGGATTTTGTACTTGCGAAGCTGCGTAACACGAGAATGATTATTTTTTATTTACATTGTACAGACAAGGCAGTACATTTCATCACAATACGTGAACACATATAATGTTCAAGTTTTACATTTTAAAGTATTGTATTTTATGTTGTATGTATTTTAAGTTAACACAAATTCTGGTGATTTGCTCCTGCATAGACAACCATTGCAAGTGCATCAATGTAAAATATCAAAGGACCCATTCTGTAAAAAATTCTGATTTTGAAGGCTGATAAAAAATAAACTTTGGTAATTGACAGAATCCCACAGACTATGTGAATACAGCCTACATTTAAATGAAATACAGTCTTTAGTATGAGAAAACCTCTTTTTAATGGGTTAGTTTACCCAAAAATGAAAATTCTGTCATGTCACATCATTTCTAATTTTGCATTATCAACACAAACTAAGATTTTTTTAATAAAACATGTTAGATTTCTGTCACCTCATTCAACTAAACCTTCATAATGTCATAAAAGTAGCCCATATGAAATGAGTGGTTTGCTTTAATCCAAGTTTCTGAAGAGAGATGAATGCTTTATAATGACGAACAGATTTACCTTAGCATTTTATTCACATACAAATATACACTACCGGTCAAAAGTTTAAGATTGGAAAGATTTTTTATGTTTTTAAAAGAAGTCTCTTCTGCTCACCAAGGCTGCAATTTTTTGATAAAAATACACAAAAAAACACAGTAATATTGTGAAATATTATGACAATTTAAAATGACTTTTTTATGTTAATATATATTCAAATGTAATTTATTCCTCTGAAAAAAAGCTGAATTTTCATCATCATTACTCCAGTCTTCAGTGTCACATGATCCTTCACAAATCACTCTAATATGATGATTTTATGCTCCAAAAACATGTATGATTATTATCCATGTTGAAAACAGTTTTTTACATTTTTATTTTAGGATTCTCTTGATGAATAGAAAGTTCAAAAGAACATCTTTTATCTGAAATGGAAAGCTTTTGTTACATTAAACACTACCCTTTAAAAAGTTTGGGGTCAGTAAGAATTTGTATTTTATTTTTGGGGAAATAAATAAGAAATCAATACTTCTATTCATCAAGGATGAGTTACATTGATCAAAAGTTACAGTAAAGACATTTATAATGTTAGAAAAGATTCTAATTAAATAAATGCTGTTCTTTGAACTTTCTATTCATCAAAGAATCCAGAAATAAAAATGTAAAAAACTGTTTTCAACATGGATAATAATCATACATGTTTTTGGAGCGTAAAATCATCATATTAGAGTGATTTGTGAAGGATCATGTGACACTGAAGACTGGAGTAATGATGCTGAAAATCAGCTTTTTCAGAGGAATAAATTACATTTTAATATATATTAACATAAAAAAGTCATTTTAAATTGTCATAATATTTCACAATATTACTGTGTTTTTTGTGTATTTTTTTATCAAAAAATTGCAGCCTTGGTGAGCAGAAGAGACTTCTTTTAAAAACATAAAAATCTTACCGATCTTAAACTTTTAACAGATCAGTGTAGATCAAATATGGTAAAAGGAAAGCTCAGATATGCTTGACTTGAAGGCGAGTAAATGACGACAGAATTTTCATTTTTGGGAGAACCAACCCTTTAAAATACATGCCAAAACATGGGATTAATTTAAACATAAAACATTTTGAATTCGTATTGCTGAGATTAGTCCGTAAGCTCATTAGACCTTTCTCTCTTGAATGAGACCCGTGTGGGTTCCTCACATTACCTCAGGCCACATGGGGTGAGAGCAGCTCAGGTCCTCATTGATCTTCTGCACCGTCCAGCACTGCCAGTGCTTCAGTTTCCTCCCAGACCTCACGATCTCCATCACTTCCCTGTACACCGCAGCCACCGTCAGCACCAGTGCCAACACCACCAGCAACACACGCCACCAGTCCTACCAACAGCAGAGCATGGACTGGATGAGTGTGTGTGAGTGTGTGTGTTTATGAGCAAGAAAGAGGAATATTGCTTTTGTTTGCATTGCGTGTTCTACATCATGTTAAATATGTCCTGGAACATCAACACAGGAAAGAAAACTGTGTTCGTCAGGTGGTTTCATGGGGTCATAGCCTACAGTACAAGCCACACGTCATGTCCAGAGGGAATAGCTGATTTTAATGACCCTTCAAGTTCAAAATATGAGGGAAATATGTTATACTTTTATTTTTAAAACACTAAACTTGGTTCAGGTGTTTTGTCTGACAAAACTACACTCACCTACAGGATTATTAGGAACACCATACTAATACTGTGTTTGACCCCATTTCGCCTTCAGAACTGCCTTAATTCTTCGTGGCATTAATTCAACAAGGTGCTGAAAGCATTCTTTAGAAATGTTGGCCCATATTGATAGGATAGCATCTTGCAGTTGATGGAGATTTGTGGATGACATTGCAGGGCACGAAGCTCCCATTCCACCACATCCCAAAGATGCTCTATTGGGTTGAGATCTGGTGACTGTGGGGCCATTTTAGTACAGTGAACTCATTGTCATGTTCAAGAAACCAATTTGAAATGATTCAAGCTTTGTGACATAGCATTATCCTGCTGGAAGTAGCCATCAGAGGATGGGGACATGGTGGCCATAAAGGGATGGACATGGTCAGAAACAATGCTCAGGTAGGCCGTGGCATTTAAACGATGCCCAATTGGCACTAAGGGGCCTAAAGTGTGCCAAGAAAACATCCCCCACACCATTACACCACCACCACCAGCCTGCACAGTGGTAACAAGGCATGATGGATCCATGTTCTCATTCTGTTTACGCCAAATTCTGACTCTACCATCTGAATGTCTCAACAGAAATCGAGACTCATCAGCACTAGGCAACATTTTTCCAGTCTTCAACTGTCCAATTTTGGTGAGCTCTGCAACTTGTAGCCTCTTTTCCTATTTGTAGTAGAGATGAGTGGTACCCGAGTGGGGTCTTCTGCTGTTGTAGCCCATCCGCCTCAGAGGTTGTGTCTGTGTTGTGGCTTCACAAATGCTTTGCTGCATACCTCGGTTGTAACGAAGTGGTTATTTCAGTCAAAGTTGCTCTTCTATCAGCTTGAATCAGTCGGCCCATTCTCCTCTGACCTCTAGCATCAACAAGGCATTTTCACCCACAGGACTGCCAAAATCACCTTTCTTTCCCATTCTGACATTCAGTTTGGAGTTCAGGAGATTGTCTCTGACCAGGACCACACCTCTAAATGCATTGAAGCAACTGCCATGTGATTGGTTGATTAGATAATTGCATTAATGAGAAATTTAACAGGTGTTCCTAGTAATCATTTAGGTGAGTGTATTTGGGGAAAGCAACAGGTAAGCTACAGGTTTTATTTTGCTTTTGTTAAAAGCAAAAAGCTCACAGGAAAAAGCATACATTGACTATTTTTGCCAGTCTGGGCAAACACTATTTGACCACACAATTTGGCATAATTCATTGCATTGTCATAAACTGACTCCAAGCACAACTACAAAATATGTTTACAAAATCTTTAACAAATTTGTATTCA
Source organism: Hybognathus amarus (assembly GCA_030378365.1). Taxonomy (NCBI): domain Eukaryota; kingdom Metazoa; phylum Chordata; class Actinopteri; order Cypriniformes; family Leuciscidae; genus Hybognathus; species Hybognathus amarus. The sequence continues at coordinate 190,399 of JAQIUQ010001045.1, read as the reverse complement.
TATTTGAATAAAGGGTGAAGATCGTAATTGTTTCCTGAGGCTGTCCATCATTTTTGGCACCTATTGTACGTATCAAAACTACTGATCTGTTAGGAAAAGGTAAGACTTTATTTTGATGGTCCACTTTAGACATTCTATTGACAGTAAATTGAATTTAAATTAGTCAGTAAAGTAAATTTGCTAACTACATGTCAACTTATTTCACTGACCCGAACCCTACTCAACAGTCTGACTAATACTCTACTACTAAGCATGTTACCTAGAGTAAGTAGAATGTCTAAAGTGGACCAGTGAAAATAAAATGTTCCCGGACTATAAACTGTAGGTAATCTGACCTCAGGAAGCTTGTAGCGATCTCCATTTGGACGCACTGACACAGATATGGCAACTGTTGTCCAGGAGACACAATAAACAGGAAGTTGAAAAGCAGGAGTATCCAGGCGCCCATCCTGTAAGAAAACATTTAATGTGATGCGAATCTCAGCCCATGTTCTCCATGCATCAGCGCTGGTCTTTAACATGGTTTACCTGCCATATAAGTTCCACTTGACCGTGATGAGTTTGAGCACTACAGGGTGCATGATGAGGTCCAGTTTACCTTCATTGACAATAAACTCCAGCTGTGGACAGAGAAAGCTCTCATAACCCAATGCAGCAGACACACAGTATCAAGGAACTTTATATGAAATATGTTTAAAGATGTGTACCGGTGATGACGGATCAGAACCTTTTGGGTTTGTGTCTTGTCAGCCAGCTTTGGCTCCAGAAGATGAAGGTAGTAGAACTTTTGTCGGGCCATTCGGCTCTTCATAAGGAACTGATTCATTGCCTGATTAGCCTGTCGACACCAAGATGACATCACTACCATTCAAAAGTTTGGGGTCTGGTCACAGTTAATTTGTACAGTAATATTGGAAAAACATTTGAAACACCATTTTCAAAACATTTTCCCTTGTATTGCATTACTTGGGTATAACCAAACATTTAGCAGCAATACTTGTATTGTATCCATCTTGGATGAATGGCCTCTTCTATCATTGTTTTCATTCGACAGTCACTTTGGAAGCATCTACTAATGCACAAATGTTGATTTTCTTTGTACTGGTAACCATAGCAGTCCTTGAGTTACTCACCACAGGACTCATTTTAGTGATCATGGCAGTAATACAGAGCTGTCCGTCAGAGTCCTGCACTCCAGCGTCGGCTCCAAACTCCAGCAGCAAACGCGCCGTCTCACTCCGATCTGTATATGCAGAAACAACAGCTCTACAGAAGTCAGACTCCTTCCAGCTGCAGTCCTCAGACTTGTCCACTGTTAGAGCTTGAGGACATGCATTAGGTCTGAACTCGCTGGCTACACTGGCTTGTCTAGTCAAAGACCAAAAGGTCAGGTGTTTGAACCCCACTCGGGTCTATCTGTGCGACGTGAACTGCTAATAAAAGCCTTACCGAAGTTGGCAGCCAGCTGTAGAGGCGTCCTCTCTTTATAGTCTCGAACAGCGATGTCCGCCCGTGCTGCAGTAACACCCTAACTCCACCAATGGCATCATTCTTAGCAGCGAAGTGCAGCGGAGTCTGCTTGTCTTTCAGCGTGCGAGCTTCAATGTCAGCTGCCGTTGACCGATGAAACATTCAGAGACAACATACACATCACCGTACAAAAGTTATCATTTATCAATTTATTTATTCATTTTTGAGAGAAGTCTCACCAAAGCTGCATTTCTTTGAACGAAAAACAGTAAGATTGCAACATGACATCATGACTTTTGCATAAACATACACGCCACTTTCAGAGACAAGTGGCGTGGATCTATACGCATTTTGAGCTATCCGCGTGTATTGTTTTTACCTTGTGTAACAGCCGTGTCCAACTCGATCTGACGGCACGGGCGCTTTGGTCTGCGCATGCGCGCCGGAAGTGATGGCTTGCGCGTCTACGTCACTCATTGTTTAAACAGAGATTTTGGACGCAAGCGATCACTTCCGGCGCATGCGCAGAGCCATGCACCTGTGCCATCAGATCAGGTGGACACGCTGTGTTACAGCTGTATTAGGTAAAAACTATATAAATACTGTTTGTTTTCTCACACAAACCGCTCGTTTCGTGTTTAGGCCATCAATGTGTACTTACAATTACGAGTCATTCAATCATGTTCAGAGACAACATACACATCACCGTAAAACGTTATCATTTATCAATTTATTTAATTCATTTTTGAGAGAAGTCTCACCAAAGCTGCATTTCTTTGAACAAAAATACTGTAAAAACAGTAAGATTGCAACATGACATCATGACTTTTGCGTAACATACACGCCACTGTCAAGACAAGTGGCGTGGATCTATACGCATTTTGAGCTATCCGCGTGTATCGTTCCTTTACACAGACATTTTTATAAGTTTTACCTTTCACTAAACATATTTAGATATACAGAAAATCGCAATGGAAGACAATTTCGATTTATCTAAATATGTTTAGTGAAAGGTAAAACTTCTGAAAATCTCTGTGTAAACAGTGAGTGACGTAGACGCGTAAGCGATCACATTCCGGCACATGCGCGGACCGAAGCGCCCGTGCCGTCAGATCAGTTTGACATGGCTGTGTTACACGAGGTAAAAACTATATAAATACTGTTCGTTTTCTCACACAAACCGCTCGCTCCGTGTCTTAGGCCATCAATGTGTACTTACATTTACGAGTCATTCAATCATGTTTAATTTTGACTTCTCTGTGAATGCTCTTTGAGGTGAACCGAGGGAGGCACACCTAAACCTCCAGTGTATGACTGATATACAAGCAACGGTTTGAGTCAAAAAATATCGAAATTGAAAAATATTGAGGAAACAAAGACACCTACATCTTGGATGACCTTGTGGTAAGATAAAACTAACCAAAAATTAATTTCAAAGTGAACTATCCCTTTAACATCAGACCGGACATATTTTAACAATCTGAAATGCAAGTATCGAGCGCGTAAGTGCAAGTAACTTTGTGGGCGGGCTTGGGCGCTGTTACTATTTTACCGGCGGGATGAATGAGCTCTTGCGCCGCGACGCAGGTTTAAAAGGGGTTGGTCTGAAAGTAGCTTTATTATTCATAGGTGTGGTTCAGGGTGTAACGGAAACAAACCAATAGAGAGCGTCATATCACATTCCCTTTAAGAGCGTGAGGAACAAGGTGTGCTTGTTCCATGGCTGCGATGCTATTATACGCGCATTTACCAGGCGCATTTCACAATCGGTTCACAGCAGGAGTGAATGTTTTCTGCCGGACCGTAAAAAGGAAGAGTGACATCAAGATAGGACAAACTCCACCAAATTAGCTTCGGTTAAACATGCTTATAATAATTTGGCGTGAATGTGTAGGCTTTATGCCTATTTTTCCCATCATCACTGGACACAACAATGCTTTCCCTCGTGTTTAAATATTTTTCCTTATAATAATGTATCATTTGTAAAAAGTAAAATGCATCTCGATGATAGAGATCATCGACAGTGTATGTGCGTTGTTCACACTCTGTGTTATGACCAAGCATGCGCGCTTAAAATAGCATCTGAATGTACGCCAACGCGCCACTGACTTTAGACTAGGTGTTTTCTGGTCATTGGTGCAATTGTTTTCTGGAACTGCAAAATAGCACCAGGGATTGTTTGCACCAAAACACGACTCCTTTTTGTGCTGACCTGCCCAGGAGCGCAAGTTCATTCCTAGTTTACTGACGTGCGTCTGTAGAGGGAAAAGCCCCGCTTTGCGCTGGTGCAAAATATGAACGAGTACATGCGTCAGTGTACAAAGTCATTTGCACCGGGTGCATTTTTTTTTATCACAATTTTATCTATCTATAACAAATTCTGCATTTTGCTAAATCCTGTTAAACACACACCTCCTCTTTCTTAACAGGAAGTGCATCATCTCCTCATAATCCAGAGCTGCCGCCACATGGAAGAGGCGTCAGCTCCAAAGGCATCGGCCCTCTGAAAATCAGCCCTCTTTCCAGGAAAAAACGCAGTCACGTCCACGTTCCACGCCCGAGATATCTAGAAACACAAACATCTGTGAATGCTTTACAGCTGTTCAGCCGTGACTTATATTCTCAATATTTCAATACAAGCAACAGCTGATCATTTAGATTCCAGAATGACAATTTATGGCATATATATCTTGCATAAGGAGTCAAACATTAACCTCATGCAGGGCCGTTTGCCCGTACTTGTCATTGCTGAGTTTGGGTCAGCTCCATCTGTGAGGACATCATTCAGCAACTGCAGGTCCACCTAAAGCAAAAATCAATATCACTGTGTGACAGACAAATATGACACCATGTCTCCCGAAGTTCACAAAAGTGGAGCATTTGCCTGATGTTACCTCATCTGTATCTTTATTGCTGGCCGCCAGAACTCGAAAGTGATCCAGAAGCCTTTTATTTAGCTGGATCTTCATCTTCTTCAGTCCATCCACAGCGTCTTCATCTGTTGCCAGACCCTTGTACTTGTTGGCTACATATTCCTCTAAAAAGACACAATCATTTAGAGGAGTGATGTTACACTGAAAACAAAAGTACTATAGGTTTTTATTTTTAAATTTTTTTGGACATGTTCCATGGGCATATCCTTGGACATATATTGTAAAATACAATGCTATATATTTGATTATATAAATTCAGTTTTGCATCACAGGAATAAATTATATTAAAATGTATTAAAATAGAAAACAGTTCTTTTAATTTGTAAAAACAAATATTTCACAATATTACTGGTTTTACTGTATTTTTGATCAAATAAATAGAATAGAAGAAACTTAACGTAATTATTCCAAATTCTTGATTGATGGTGTAATTTTTGAAATGTACGTATACTGTGTGTCATGATAATGCCATGGATTTCAAAGATATATAGCACTCATAAATATAATATAAAATATTATACTGTGGTATTTGAAAGTGATAATACTTCATGGAATACCACAAAAAAACATGGCAGATAAATTCAGCAAATGGTATACTTTCATTCATATATCACTAAATATTCTGCAACATTTTGTAGTTGTAATTAGATTATCGTTTATTAAACTGTTGTAGTAACTTAATATCATGCTGATTATTGGAGGAGAAAAACTGAAATATATCCATTTTCTAACCCCCATATCTTGAATTTTGTGATCATTCACATGCATTCATGATACATTTTAGGGTCTTGATGTTTGTAAATAATATGAAATATTTAAACATGGAAAGGACAAAACAAATGATAATGAATGAACCCAAAAGGTTCCATAAAGAACCTTTTTCCTGGTTACAGAGAACCCTAAAGGGTTCTTATTATTGAACCCTTAAAAAGGCTTCTGTATAGAACCTTGAGGGGTTCCAAATACGTAGCGCTGATAGAACCTTTTAAGGTTCTTTATAGAACCTTTTCTTCTAAGAGTTTACGACATTATTACACTGATTCATCAATGCACTACGAGTACAGTCAAGGGTAATCAAATAAATATTCCATCACTGTTAAAGTTCACATTATCACAACCTTCATCAAAACCACATTGTACAAAGCACACTGTAAAAAATGATTGTGATTTTAACAGTAAAAGACTGTAAAAATGCTACAGTGAAAAACTGTTAATTGGTTAACAGAAAGTTTCCTTACTATATACGGTAAATAACTGTGATATATATAATGGAACGTTTAATGTAATTTTACTGTAAAATACAGTTTTTGGAAGTGAAAAAGAAGAAGTCATTGTATGATTTACAGTAAAAAAAATGTAAATTGACATTCCCACAATTCCCTGCGTGACACTTCACATTTAATGTATTTTAACTGTTTCTTCATAATTTTCTTAGTTATTTTTCTAATCAGTTATGTACATTAGGGTTTTATGTTACATTTAATGTTGTTAAATTAATACTTATTGCATTTTTTTAATTTCAACATGTTACCATGATGGTGTTTAATGTTTGTGTGAATGACACTGTGCAGCTTCTATATAATAGTATGAACTTTCTTGTGGAAGATCTGCTTATGATGACTCTTATTACAGCTGTGATTGTTGGCAGTCAGTGTATTACAATTGAACAAAACAGATATTAATACTTCAAAAGATCAGTAAATTACCATTATATCAGATACTGAGATACGAATTTATTGCGGTAAAAAATTATATATGGCCAAAGTCTGTAAAACCTAAATGTTAGGTTTTAACATAGGTTTTACTAAAATGTTGCTACCGTATTTTTAACAGGAAAACTCTGTTAACCACAGCTAGCTGCCAGGGTTTTCCTATAAATTTAACAGATTTTTTTTTTTACAGTGCAGGCAAAAAGTTAGAAAACCCTTTATTGTATATTATTTATTTACTGTAAATACCTATGTGTTTCTTCCTCACAGGCCTGCGGGCAGCATGTTTCCAGCGGCCTCTTGTATATGACGCCAGGTGAGCGACTGACCGTCCCACATCTTTAACTGAGGTCACGGATACCGGATGAGCAAAGATTGACTACAGCCAAAGACACAAAAATCATAACTAAAGCAAAAAACATCACCATGATAACACAGCAAGGTTAAAGTGTGGGAAATAACAAGTCATTTTCCTCACCTGACCAGAGACTCCATCAGTCAGTTCAAGCTCAACATCATCAGGCCCATCAGGTCCAGCTTCAACCAAACCTCTTCATTCTTCTCCTGTATTGAGCCGAGAACACCTGAGGATCTCCTTAAGATGCTAAGAGTGAAGTTACAGCCCCAAACATGAACTCGGCAGAAGTGTAATGCAGCAGAGAATCACCCTGCATATCTCTCTCGACGTCTTTAATAAAAGGCTGTGTTTGTCTTTACATGTATTTGTTTCTCAGTGACCATTGCTGTGTGAGTCGGTAAAGCACGTGTGTGTTAGACACTCAGTTACACCCTGCCTGTAATAAATCTGGATGAACTAACATTTATCTCATGTTTAAGTAGAGGTCGCAGGGCAACACAAGCACAGGATTATGTTTATGGCACCAGAACTGAGTGTGCAGTTTTAACAGATAATGACCATCAAGGGCATCTAATCACCATATAAACCAGATAACACACAGGCAGGCTTGTTTGGACACTACATTAGGGTTTGGATTTGCTCTATATCACCAGCAAATACATTACAATTGATTTCAATGGATTGTTTTTAGCATGTTGCTAAGCTAACCAAACAGAACTCTGGTAAGCATAAAATTACGAAGCACGGACATCTGTCTGTTAGGTTAGATAGTCAATTTTAGGTACTAAAACTATTTATTATCAAGCATGTGTCATTCAGCCTCGGCCTGTAGAGCTTTGACGGCTGTGGCGTTCGGTTCTCTGTGGCCCCGTTGGTTCGGTTCATAATCCGGCCCTGCTGAGACTCATTATGTGAGAACAATAGTGAAACACTGGAGCGGTGAATGATTGACATGCCAGGAATGCGATGACATCATGCATTGACAGATGTCAAATTACATCAGCAGTGGAAGATTGAATGCAAATAGATAAAAATATTAACAAACATACAATGAAAACAGGTTCATTTCATGTGATGCCAATATCGTGAGATATTTCCAATTTGAAAAAGAGTCATAAAACAACTGAATCTTGGTCAGAGCTCAAAAATCAAATCAAATTTAAAATAAATAAGTAAAATATAAAATAATAGTGCTCTTGAAGAACATAACACACGTCGAAAGCTGCAGTTCAGTAGTTATTTTAATTCACTTTTATTCAGCACATCTTTTTACATTGATCATAATCAGAAAATATTTCTTGAGCATCAAATTGGCATATTATAATGATTTCTGAAAGATCACGTGACCATAAGTAATGATGCTGAAAACTTAAGACTGACCACAGGGATAAATTACATTTTAAAACATTTTAAAAATACATTTTAATTGGTAGACTACTTATGGTATAATTGAAACATTCACGATTGTTTATGCTTACATTTATTTACCCTTGTTATGTGTGTATGCATTACAACATACAATTGTATTCACTGTATATTTTGACGTGCATTTATTATTGTTTATTCTGATAACTTGGTGGTGTAATATTTGCATTATTGTTTGTGTTTTGTAGTTTATTTCTTGATGTACTGTTAATTGTAATTGTGTTTTTTTAATAAATGATTGTGTTAGCCTGAAGTCAGTACGCTCCAACCCCTCGGAAACAAGATGGTACATCTCTCATTAATCCTAAAATAATAATAAAAAATGATTATAACAATATTTCACATTATTACTGTTTTTGTCGTTTCATTTTTGATCAATCAGTTGCCTTGTTAAGCATAAACGACTTATTTGTCCCACTTTATTATGTAAGTGGCTTGAAGTACTATGTAATTACATTGCAATTAATAATTTGATACAATGGACTTATTGTGTACATACATGATTTTACATTGTACTTACATTTTAAAATTACAGCCACGTCAAAAATGAACTAGGGAGGTTGTGCACTTTACATAATATATTTATATATAGTTTACTTATAATAACTGTGTTTTTTGACTTTTTGTGTTGCATGTCTAAGCACAAACTATGTATGTTTTAAGTAAAAAAAGTGTATATCCAGAGGGTGGCAGTATAGTGCGAGCCGACTGCCATTTTGCCCGAACTTAATTTTATTGTGTTCAATCTGCTTAAATCTACGAACAACTTAAGTTTACTTAATCCGTTTGTGTTGGATTACATGATTGATTTGTGTTGCCTTAACTGAAACTGGGCAGTGCTTTTAGTTCCCAGCATGCTTTGCATATGGTTGAATTAAGAGAGAATAAATGTTAAAATTAAGTGTTATTTTATGTTTTTTTTTTTGAGAAATTTAGAAAAGGGGAAGACTTGATAGTGTGTAATAGTGTTTAATGTTAAATTATATTGGAATTATTAAACCATTTAAATTACAGTAGGTTACCATTGTGGAGAAGAGTGGAGCATTTTATTTGGCTGTCGACTGATTTCATTATTTTCAATTGCTTTGAATGAAGGAGCATGTAAATCTAAGCATTCAAGTTGCTAATATGTGCTTCTGCTAAATAGCTAGCTAAAGTCTATCAATTTAATTAAATGTCACTGAATGAAATGAAATATAAATGGATGAATGAATATAATAAAATGCCTTTGAATCATGTCAGGAAGCCTTTAGAAATTCACGTTGAGACTACTTAAATTGGGTAATTTCAAATTGCATAATTCTATTATGTTGAAGTTACATGAACAAATTATGTTTGTTTAACGTAATCCAGTTATGTGGAACCTGTTGACAAATTAAAATTAATTAAAGCCAACATATTATTTTTTGAGTGTAATTACAGCTATTATTAATTTATGTAATTACATTTGTACATTTGACCCTCCCCTAACACCTTAACCCACCCTTAAACCGACCCATACCACCACACCTGTCCCTAACCTTACCTGTAACACACCTCAATAGCAGCAAAAGTGTTTTACAATACAACAGGAACACAATAATACATTGTACTTATTGTTCAATGTAAGTACATTGTACTTAAAGCCACTTAATATAAAGTGGGACTCGACTTTTTTAAGAATCTTAAATAATCATATCAACCACAAAACTGTAGGACGAGAGTGTAAACCACTGCTAGATTTTGAATGTTAGATTGGATCAGGTTAGAATAACTTTCATTGTGGTTATTGAGTGTAGTCAGAAATACAGCAACACTCCCATCAGCAAATTAAATATGTTGGAATTGAATGACTTTGAATGACATCGAGTCAGGTTTTCATTCAAACATTTTAATAACACTAGAATTTTTTTTCATCTCACCCAAAATATTTGTGGTTACCATGACAACCATTGCACGTCAGCAGCATTTCATGATATGTACCTCACAACAGTGATAATGATTGAACATTGGGTCCATTCCCTGAGTTTCAGAGCGTATCCAAAACAAGTCTTCATCCGAACCAGTGGTTTCCCATACATTCCCTGTTCCACTCCACACGGCAGACCCAGCACCACTCAAACCTGCACTGTGGACGTGGACACACCATGTGCATACAGCCACCTGAGGGAGATCATGACAACACACACCGAGAGGGCCATTATCTGCACTGAAGGAGATAACAGCATCATTATGATACACTCTTCAAGTGTAAAGATAAAAACAAAGATATCCAATCTATTTTATGCAAAACATTTCATACAACAATATGCTCACATGACCATATTTATATTTCTCGCATTAACCCTTGCATCAATTTAAAAAAGTTACACATAGGTAAAAAGAGGACAAAAATGTCCATGTCAAAAAAAAGTAAAAAAATAATAATAAGTAAATCCAAAAAAAAGTTATATAGGTATAAGTTTATGAAAATAATTTATAAAAAATATTTTATATAAAATATATATTTTATAAATCAGGTTGAACTCAAAACTGCAATAAAATCAAAGCCATAAATGTAAATAGGTTGTGTTCCAAATTTGAGGATGATATCTCAAAAAATGAGCTTTCGGTAACAGTTTGTTTGGGTGTAGTAACATATTTTCCCCATTGGGTGCCAGCAAAACCCCACTGGTGCTCACAGTGATTGGATTTGTTATTTGCAGTTTTCTCTCTCAGTATTACAAACACACACATGCACACACACACACACATATTTTTTAAAACACATAATAACCACACTCTGACATCCATACCAACACACCCACACAAATATTGTTGCATAATTTATCCAGTTAGCTCTATAGTATGCCGAAGCAGAAAACAGGAATAAAGCGATATTTGTTTTATAGGCCAAACTTAAGAAAAATGGCACCATCTGATAAAAAATAGTCAAAAATACAAATTTGAAGCCTTGCCATCAGAATGAAAGCCTCTTAACAAAGATTGCATAATTTTATAGTTAACTGAACCGGGGATTAAAAATGGCAGTTTTAATGGGTTTCAATGGGGACATTTTTGTCCAAAAGGTGAGTGGGAGTATTTTTTGTACATAATGCAAAAAATATTTTTTAAGTAAATGATGGTGAAATAGTAAAATTCCAATAAAAATACACACCTGTGGCAAGTTTTTTGCAGTTAGCTTTAACACAGGCAAAGTGATCAAAAAAACAAAACTGAAAAGGACAAAAATGTCCATAAGGATGCACAAGGGTTAACTAAACGCAATTTGTTGAGTTAACCATTTGTGTATATATTTATAAATCTGTGCCATGAAGAATTAAGGCGGTTCTGAAGGCAAGAGTGGGTCCAACCAACACTTGCAAGGTGTACCTAATAAAGTGTCTGGCGAGTACTAAAAACACCATTGTGAGATACAGTGTTTTAAAGTAACACTTTACTTTTATAGAAGTATCTTATAGAAGCACTTTTTATAAAAATAGGCTAACTATTGCGTCATAACCACGGGACTCTCTGTCAAATAGTAGAGAGATTACAGTATGGACAGGAGGAGAAGCTCGTAGGCAATGGGGGGATGGGGAGGCATTATTACATTACATTATTACAGTCTATTACATTACACATTTTAGGTAATGTAATCTGATTATAATCCATTTAAAGGAGTAGTACACAAAAATACTTACAAATACTTTTGCTGATAATTTACTCACCCCCATGTCATCCAAGATATCCACGTTTTTCTTTCTTCAGTCGAAAAGAAATGAAGGTTTTTGATGAAAACATTCCAGGATTTTCTCCATATAATGGACTTCAATGGGAACCAAACGGTTCAAGGTCCAAATGAGAGTTTCAGTGCAGCTTCAAAGGGTTTTAAACGATTCCAGACGATGAATAAGGGTCTTATCAAGCGAAATCGATTCGCTCATTAAAAAAAAAAAAAAGAAAAAGAAAAAAGTTTTATAAGCACAAATGCTTGCCTTGCTCTGTTCTGTGATGAGCGTTCGTGATTCTCCTGTTCAGACTCATTCATCAAAATGATCAAATCTTTTTTAGAGTCATGACTCAAAGATAAGACCCTTATTCATCGTCTGGTGTCGTTCAAAGCCCTTTGAAGCTGCACTGAAACTCTCATTTGGACCTTGAACCGTTTGGTTCCCATTGAAGTCCATTATATGGAGAAAATACTGGAATGTTTTCATCAAAAACCTTAATTTCTTTTCGACTGAAGAAAGAATGACATGGACATCTTGGATGACATAGATGAGTAAATAATCAGCAAATGTTTTTTTTTTAAAGTGAACTACTCCTTTAATGCCGTTTTCATTTTTGGAATCTGATTACGTAATCCAGATTACAAATAATCAGTGACTACCCAGCAGTGTAAGTAGTGAGTAATAGTAATAGTAAGAGCAGTACAGTAGTACTGTATTCTGAAACACCCCTGATTGACTAGAGAAAGGAAAAGGCCCCATTCATACCATTCTTTTCCACAGGAACTTGGCATTTGGGACATGGGTGTGTGGTTTGGGCTATAGTGTCCTGTGAGGCCTGATCCCACCGGGCACGACGAGCCGCTTCTTCATCTACAATATAACCCTGAACACACACACACACACAGCACAGATAAGCTTTAGATTTCTCCTCTTCTATGGTGCCTTCATGAATCAGGTGATTTGTGAACGGCTTGCAGGCATTGTCCTGCACTGAGACTCTTAAGACTATAACCTCAGGCTGCTCAACCCAAAAGAGAGATGACGGATGAAATCTGGCCAACATAAATTGAACTGTGCTCATGCATATGTGATGAAGTGATATTAAAAGTGTGTGTTCTCACCTGTAGGGCACGTCCTGTTGCTGTGGCCTGGGTGTGTGTGCAGGAGCCCTCGTGATACTCGTCCTTACAGTCCCTGCAAAACACCAACTGACACAAACAGAAAATCACTTTATGCCACAGCTCTCATATTGATCAGGAATTATCAGTGTTAAAATTGTTATTTTCCTTTACATATAGAAATAGGTCAATTTAACTGCATTGTGGATAGTATAGGTGTGTGTAACTGTTTTCTATCTGAATATATTTTTTATGTGATCAATCTGAATTTTCAGCATCATTACGCCAGTCTTCAGTGTCACATGATCCTTCAGAAATCATTATAATATGCTGATTTGATGATTGGTTAACTGGAAACATAACCAACATATATTTATACAATGGTAAAATAATGTAAACTATTCCAGAATAATGTGCAGAGACAACTAAAAGCTGTGTAAGTATTTTAATATATACACAGAATAGTTATAGTGTGTATTTATAATTTGAAATAGCTTCAATATATTATATTATAGGCTACATTTTTTAAGTTCAGGTAATTTAGGTAATATTAAATGAGGAATGTTATTGCTTTTTTCATTTTTATTAGTTTAAAAAAATATTCTTTATTTGTTTTATTCATTTTTAGTACAGTACATTTTTTTTCAGACAGTTGCCAAGGCAATATTTCTAGTTTCCGCCTTATAATGTTTATATTAGCCTATATTTTATCACAATTAGTAAATATCTTTAAATAGTTTTAGTTAACAGCAGACTAGACTAGATGTAAGCCATTAATCACAGGTTTAATTCCCCAATACTTGCAGACACTTTGTCCTCGGTGTAATTATCTTTATGTTTACAATAGCAGTTTATGACGCAACGAGCACAAATGCATATTGACGCCGCATCGGAAGGCCACACAAGAGGGCAGTGTTTCTCCATGCCCTCCTCTTCCTCTCCTGAAGCTCGTGTTTCTCCAGAGATCAGACTGTGAAGTCGGGAACATGCATTATGATTTCAGATCCTCCTCTCAAGGTCTAGAGACACTTCTTTGTTTTCCCTCTCTCCAGTAATGATGAGAAACAGAGTTTTTCAGACAGCCACTTTCTTTCTACTTTTTTTTTTCACCCCGGCTATCATTTGTTCCCTCTCAGACGCGAACACCCTTCATGTTTATTACCCACTCATTTCTCCGGAGAGTGTGTGACACCGTGCGTTTGATGCGGAACAGTGTGAAACCCTTCTTAGTGTGAAATTAATGCCACTTTGCAGTCCTGGAGAAAAGTGTGTCGGTTTCTTTACTTTTCGACGAATGGGATATTTGAATTGTCAAGTCAGTTCTCTAATACGCATTTCAACAGGTGATGATGTGTTCAATAACTCCCAGAATCCTCAGCAGATCCAGAAAATCTGCCAGTCATGAAGATGATCATCATCATCGCTCTTGCCTTAGTTTATTAAATCTCTGAGCTAATGTTGGGATCCTAAACCTTCTGACTAATTATTTTTTTTCATGACTTTTCCAATTATTCATCATTAACCGGATAGATTTAAAAGAGATGACAGGAATTGTACGAAACAAAAATTATATATATATCAGAAAGTTCATATATTTATTAGGGCTGTCAATAATCGCTATTAATCACAGCTGATTAATCACATCCAAAATAAAAAGTTTGTGTTTACATAATATATATAATACATCATATATATGCACTGTATAATTATTTTATATATATAAATAAAACTTGCATGTTTGTATATATTTAAGAAATACTTTAATGTATATACTATATATAGATTTTTATATAATTTATATTATATACAAAATAATTATACACAGTACACCCACATATATTATGTACAAACTTTTATTTTCGATGCGATTAATCACAATTAATCGTTTATACATATATAGCCGAATAAAAATTTCTTGAACATAATTGTGAATTTATACAATTTAATAATAAATCTTAGGATTTATCTTTTTTTTTTTAATTAGTAAAAAAAATATATAAATAAAAATGCTAGGGAAAACACTAACAATTGCACATACTTATCTATTTAAATGTATAATTTATTCCTGTGACCAAAGCTGTATTTTCAGCATCATTACTCCAGTCTTCAGAGTCACATGACCCTTCAGAAATCACTCTAATATGATGATTTGCAGCTCAAGAGACATTTTTGATTATTATAATTGTTTAAATACAGTCATGCTGCTTCATATTTTTGTGTAAACTGTGTGTTTTCCAGGATTCCTTGATTAGCAGCATTTATAGCATTTATTGGAAATAGAATTATTTAATCTCAATTGAATGTGTCTGAATAAAATTATTTCTTTTTTTCTTACCTTAAACTTTTCAATGGTAGACTTTCCACAAAAATATTAATCAGCCAAGAGAAATGCCACAAGAAAAAAATGCCACAGCGTATTTTGTAATAAACTTTGTCACTTTGTCACTACACACTGCACATGAACAAAGCATTGTGGGATGCTTTGATCTGGGCTCCAGCATGTATAAATGCAGTCAACTCTGTTTGCACTGTGTGTGTGTGTGTGTTCATGTTTTTCTATCCCGATGGGGACTTTAACCTGAATGCACACAGATGCACACAGAATATTTCCTGTGATGGGCAGGTTTAAGAGTAGGGTTAGTGTGTGTGTGTGTGTGTGTGTGTGGTGTGATGGTTAAGGGATAGGGTTAGTGTAAGAGGATAAAATATACAGTTTGTACAGTAAAAAAACAACCCCCCCCCCCAAAAAAAAAAAAACATTACGTCTATGGACAGTCCTCACAAAGATAGTAAACCAGACATGTGTGTGTGTGTGTGTGTGTGTGTGTGTGTGTGTGTCTGTAGACTTAGACAGGATCTGACAGTGGCAGCCTGATGTGTGTTAAATAAGAACGTCAGAGTGAAACGGTGAAAGAGCGAGAGAGAGAGAACAGAGAGAGACTTCTCTGATCACCTGCCACACTGATCTCTCTCTCTCTCTCTCTCTCTCTCTCTCTCTCTCTCTCTCTCTCTCTCTCTCTCTCTCTCTCTCTCTCTCTCTCTCTCTCTCTCTCTCTCTCTCTCTCTCTCTCTCTCTCACACACACACACACACACACACACAATCCTGACCCGAATGTATGGCTTCAGAGCAATAATAGCATCTTTCTGACACCAGGCTCACTGTCCCCAGCGCCACACACACACTGAGAGAACAGACAGATTGTACAGAACAGTTTCTCACTCTGCAACCATCCATAAACACACCATTTTAACAACAGACTTCAACTATCTGACATTTCCTACACTTACGGCACACATCAGGGCTTGAAACTTTAAAACACAGTAAAAGTTTTGATATTTTACAACAAAGTTGAAAAGATCTTAAATCTTTAAATATAAGTGTGTTTTTTAAAGGCGCAAACAAACGAAAGGTGATGCACTGTGATTTCCCACGTATGGTTATTATTATATCTGAACTGCCAAGGCAATATTTCTCATATTCATGTTGTTTAACTTGTTGTTTAACTGAAATAAATAAAAAATAAATAAAAACAAATAAAAAAATATAAACATGATAAAACATGACAAAATAATCATTAATACTTTACTGTTTTAAATGAAATAAAAACCAAACAAAATCTCATTCAAAATAGATATAAAAAACTATAATAGTATCTTAGTATTATTTTAAACATTAAATGACTGAAAAACATTACAACAGACATCAATAACATTCTAATTTAAAATTTCTGATAAAACAAACATGCACATGCACAAGCATGTGCACACACACACACACACACAAAAATACTCACAATACAGTTATATTGACCTATTTCTACTGTGAAGGAAAATAACAATTTGAATTAAAGCTGCGAGCAGCCGATCTTTCTCCATCACTAGAGACTGGCGAACTCATCTTGATGCTCATGAAGCCGAGAGCTGACACACTTACTGTACACACAAACCACAACAGAAAACCCTGCTGAATTCACACACACACACACACACACACTAAAAAACTCCAGATCAACTCTAGTTTTCAACACACTCTGCTGAAACAGGGCACCTAAACCCCCAAACAAAAGAGAGGAAGGCTGAATAAAACGGAAGAGAAGATATAGAGAGGGGATATATTGATTTTCCTGTAAGGGAAGTAGGACAGGTAGGTTGCGAGGTGTCCCTCAGGTCCAGAGCGTGTAAAAACGTGTCTCTGTTTTTATGTGCCATCGTTGGTATGTGTGTGTGTGTGCTGGAGCCAACGGTTCATTAACACCACCTCCAATAAAGCCTTTATCTGCAGCTCACAGACGCAGCTCTGACCACAGCAGAAACCGGACACACACTCGCTCGCTCTCTCACACACACTGTAGAAGTTGGTGTGGTTAGAAGATAAGAGACAAGCTCCAAAATTATGAACAAAAAATTTACTAAATCACAGCTAAAGCTACACCTGTACGTAACCATTAGCCAATGTGATCTCACAAGCAAAAATATGCCAGAAGAAATGAAAAATATTAAGATATATTTTCACTTTAAATATAAAGTGAATTTGAAACTGCGTGAAAATATATCAGAAAACGTTCTGTAACGTTCAGTTTGGTTTCCGTTTTGTAATCTTGAGCTGCGTCCGAAATCGAAAACTTCCCTACTATATAGTATGCCAAAAACAGTACGTGAGCAGAGTAGTATGTCCAAAATCATAGAATTTGAAAACAGTGCGCAGAGTAGAATGTCCGAAATCATAGAATTCAAAAAAACAGTACGCGAGCAGAGTAGAATGTCCGAAATCATAGAATTCAAAAAACAGTATGTGAGCAGAGTAGAATGTCCAAAATCATAGAATTCAGAAAACAGTACGCGAGCAGAGTAGAATGACCAAAATCATAGAATTCAGAAAACAGTACGTGAGCAGAGTAGAATGACCAAAATCATAGGATTCAAAAAACAAGTACGCGAGCAGAGTAGAATGTCCGAAATCATAGAAATTCAAAAAACAGTATGTGAGCAGAGTAGAATGTCCAAAATCATAGAATTCAGAAAACAGTACGTGAGCAGAGTAGAATGACCAAAATCATAGAATTCAGAAAACAGTACGCGAGCAGAGTAGAATGACCAAAATCATAGAATTCAGAAAACAGTACGCGAGCAGAGTAGAATGACCAAAATCATAGAATTCAAAAAACAGTACGCGAGCAGAGTAGAATGTCTGAAATCATAGAAATTCGAAAAACAGTATGTGAGCAGAGTAGAATGTCCAAAATCATAGAATTTAGAAAACAGTACGCGAGCAGAGTAGAATGACCAAAATCATAGAATTCAGAAAACAGTACGCGAGCAGAGTAGAATGTCCGAAATCATAGAATTCAGAAAAACAGTACGCGAGCAGAGTAGTATGTCCAAAATCATAGAATTCGAAAAACAGTATGTGAGCAGAGTAGAATGTCCAAAATCATAGAATTCAGAAAACAGTACGCGAGCAGAGTAGAATGACCAAAATCATAGAATTCAGAAAAACAGTATCCGAGCAGAGTAGTATGTCCGAAATCATAGAATTCTGAAAAACAGTACGCGAGCAGAGTAGAATGACCAAAATCATAGAATTCAGAAAACAGTACGCGAGCAGAGTAGAATGTCTGAAATCATAGAATTCAGAAAACAGTACGAGAGCAGAGTAGTATGTCCAAAATCATAGAATTCAAAAAACAGTATGTGAGCAGAGTAGAATGTCCAAAATCATAGAATTTCAGAAAACAGTACGCGAGCAGAGTAGAATGACCAAAATCATAGAATTTCAGAAAACAGTAGTGCGAGCAGAGTAGAATGAACTAAAATCTATAGAATTTGAAAACAGTATCGAGCAAGTAGTATGTCCGAATCATAGAATTTGAAAACAGTACGTGAGCCAGTAGAATGTCCGAAATCATAGAATTCGAAAAAACAGTACTTGAGCAGAGTAGAATGTCTGAAATCATAGAGTTTGAAAAACAGTACTTGAGCAGAGTAGAATGTCCGAAATCATTCGAATTCGGAAAACAGTACGCGAGCAGAGTAGAATATCCGAAATCATAGAATTTGAAAAACAGTATGCGAGCAGAGATAGAATGTCCGAAATCATAGAATTCAAAAAACAGTACGTGAGCAGAGTACAATGTCCAAAATCATAGAATTGGAAAAACAGTACGCGAACACAGTAGTGTGTCCGAAATCATAGAATTCGTAAAAACAGTATGATAGCAGAGTAGAATGTCCGAAATCATAGAATTGGAAAAACAGTACGCGAAGCACAGTAGTATGTCCGAAATCATAGAATTCGAAAAACAGTCCACAGAGCAGAGTAGAATGTTCGAAATCATAGAATTCAAAAAACAGTACGCGAGCAGAGCAGAATGTTCGAAATGATAGAATTAAAAAAAGTATGCGAGCAGAGTAGAATGTCCAAAATCATAGAATTCTAAAAAGCAGTACGCGAGCAGAGTAGAATGTCCGAAATCATAGAATTTGAAAACAGTACGCGAGCAGAGTAGAATGTCCAAAATCATAGAATTCAAAAAACAGTACGCGAGCAGAGTAGAATGTCCAAAATCATAATTCAGAAAACAGTACGCGAGCAGAGTAGAAATGACCAAAATCATAGAATTTGGAAAACAGTACGTGAGCAGAGTAGAATGACCAAAATCATAGAATTCTGAAAAACAGTATCTGCATACAGGATCCTCCCTCACTACTCTCCTGGCTGAAACTAACCGTGACACTGCCCAGCACAGGACAGTTTTTGTTTTGTTTATTCTGTTACCAAAATTGCATTTAAAGACCCCTGCTTTGTGTGTTTTTGCAGCGATCAGAACTATTTTTTTAGTGATCAGAACTATTTCAGAACTATCTACTTGTTTGGATGAAGAACTAAACATAAAATATTGAAGTAATACTCATACTTCCCTTCGCATCCTGTAACAAATCCTTCCCCTGTGGGTCAAAATGACCCCAAGCCCTAAAATTCTACTTTTGTTGTTGTTGTTCAGAAAATAATTTCATTTTTATATGTTTTTTGGCATGAGATTTTGACCTAAGGGGGTCAAACTGACCCGAAGAGAAACAAATGTGTTACTATTTTTATTTCAACCAAATAAACTCTTGTTGGTTTAACTTAAAAAAATTAAGTAACCTGGTTGCCTTAAAATTGGAAGTTCATTGAAATGGAAAAATTTGTTAATACAATGAAGGAGATTAATTTAATCACCAGAAACTCAAAATATTATGTTATCTGAACT
The DNA here is from genome assembly GCA_030378365.1 of Hybognathus amarus. Classification (NCBI taxonomy): domain Eukaryota; kingdom Metazoa; phylum Chordata; class Actinopteri; order Cypriniformes; family Leuciscidae; genus Hybognathus; species Hybognathus amarus. Next base: position 170,442 of record JAQIUQ010001045.1, on the reverse strand, counting down.
ACATAAATTATCTACGTTGATTTGACAAAAGAAAAAATTTTGTGATTAAATCATGATATTTTTTTTTTTTTTACAGTGGTGGTTTATGTGTGACAAAAGTCCTAAGGTATTTGACCACTCCCATGAAACACTACATTTTTAAATAAAAAAGGGAAAAAATAGAATTTGGGTCAAAATGACCCCGAGGGAAGGATGAGTTTGATTCTCAGGCAAATATATCTCTGTCTAATGCCCATCTACAGCTCTGTAACAACAGCTAAAACTTGACCAATTTTCACCAGAGTTTTATACATAAAAGTGTAATTTTCTTTGTTTCAGTTTCTTATTTTATTTTTAAAAGTCTTAAGAAAATTAAGTTCAATTTGTTGTTTTGCAAAAGCCTATCAGTCAGAAGGAGCTTTTTGCCCATTCCAGGATTTTTTTTCCAATTATTTTGTTTTGTTTTACAATGTTGTGCTGCTGAGATGATCTATGTTTCTTGCCAAAACCCAGAAACAAGTTCTCTTAGCACTTCCTGTTCCACCATCCAAAAGTCAATTGTTTTTTGAATGAGTTTTTGAATTTTGCTGATCACAGAGTTTATTTCCAGCAATAATCCAAAAGCCAGTGGAAAAATCATATTGTTTTTTGTCGAGGGAACCAGGGTGATGCTAACTCACGGGTTGGCCAAAAAAATTAAAACACATCACTGCAGCACTATTGCCAAGATTATGTTATGAAACCATGCTTAGTATGCTTTTCTAGCAATCTACACTATTTTTTTTTGTTTGGATGAACATTGAAATCATATCATAACCTAATATTTTATTTTTTTAAGTTTTGAATGTTGTACGGAGCCCTCCTAGTCCCACTTTGGCAAAAAAAATTAATTACAACTATCTTGTGGCCTCAAGATAGTAACTTGTGGGCTCAAGATACTAACTTGTGGCCTCAAGATAGTAAATCGAGTTAGTATCTTGAGGCCATCGAGTTAGTATCTTGAGGCCACGAGTTAGTATCTTGAGGCCACGAGTTAGTATCTTGAGGCCACGAGTTAGTATCTTGAGGCCACGAGTTAGAGATCTTGAGGCCACGAGTTACTATCTTGAGGCCACGAGTTACTATCTTGAGGCCACGAGTTACTATCTTGAGGCCACGAGTTACTATCTTGAGGCCACGAGTTACTATCTTGAGGCCACGAGTTAGTATCTTGAGGCCACGAGTTACTATCTTGAGGCCACGAGTTACTATCTTGAGGCCACGAGTTACTATCTTAGGACACGAGTTACTATCTTGAGGCCACGAGTTAGTATCTTGAGGCCACGAGTTACTATCTTGAGGCCACGAGTTACTGATCTTGAGGCCACGAGTTACTATCTTGAGGCCACGAGTTACTATCTTGAGGCCACGAGTTAGTATCTTGAGGCCACGAGTTACTATCTTGAGGCCACGAGTTAGTATCTTGAGGCCACGAGTTACTATCTTGAGGCCACGAGTTACTATCTTGAGGCCACGAGTTAGTATCTTGAGGCCACGAGTTACTATCTTGAGGCCACGAGTTACCATCTTGAGGCCACGAGTTAGTATCTTGAGGCCACGAGTTACTATCTTGAGGCCACGAGTTACTATCTTGAGGCCACGAGTTAGTATCTTGAGGCCACGAGTTAGTATCTTGAGGCCACGAGTGACTATCTCTGAGGCCACGAGTTACTATCTCTGAGGCCACGAGTTACTATCTTGAGGCCACGAGTTAGTATCTTGAGGCCACGAGTTACTATCTTGAGGCCACGAGTTACTATCTTGAGGCCACGAGTTACTATCTTGAGGCCACGAGTTAGTATCTTGAGGCCACGAGTTAGTATCTCTGAGGCCACGAGTTACTATCTCTGAGGCCACGAGTTACTATCTTGAGGCCACGAGTTACTATCTCTGAGGCCACAAGTTAGTATCTTGAGGCCACGAGTTACTATCTTGAGGCCACGAGTTACTATCTTGAGGCCACGAGTTACTATCTTGAGGCCACGAGTTACTATCTTGAGGCCACGAGTTACTATCTTGAGGCCACGAGTTACTATCTTGAGGCCACGAGTTACTATCTTGAGGCCACGAGTTACTATCTTGAGGCCACGAGTTACTATCTCGAGGCCACGAGTTACCATCTTGAGGCCACGAGTTACTATCTTGAGGACACGAGTTACTATCTTGAGGCCACGAGTTAGTATCTTGAGGCCACGAGTTACTGATCTTGAGGCCACGAGTTACTATCTTGAGGCCACGAGTTACTGATCTTGAGGCCACGAGTTACTATCTTGAGGCCACGAGTTAGTATCTTGAGGCCACGAGTTACTATCTTGAGGCCACGAGTTACTATCTTGAGGCCACGAGTTAGTATCTTGAGGCCACGAGTTACTATCTTGAGGCCACGAGTTACTATCTTGAGGCCACGAGTTAGTATCTTGAGGCCACGAGTTACTATCTTGAGGCCACGAGTTACTGATCTTGAGGCCACGAGTTAGTATCTTGAGGCCACGAGTTACTATCTCGAGGCCACGAGTTACTATCTTGAGGCCACGAGTTACTATCTTGAGGCCACGAGTTAGTATCTTGAGGCCACGAGTTACTATCTTGAGGCCACGAGTTACTGATCTTGAGGCCATGAGTTACTATCTTGAGGCCACGAGTTAGTATCTCGAGGCCACGAGTTACTATCTTGAGGCCACGAGTTACTATCTTGAGGCCACGAGTTACTATCTTGAGGCCACGAGTTAGTATCTTGAGGCCACGAGTTAGTATCTTGAGGCCACGAGTTAGTATCTTGAGGCCACGAGTTACTGATCTTGAGGCCACGAGTTACTATCTTGAGGCCACGAGTTAGTATCTTGAGGCCACGAGTTACTATCTTGAGGCCACGAGTTACTATCTTGAGGCCACGAGTTACTATCTTGAGGCCACGAGTTACTATCTTGAGGCCACGAGTTACTATCTTGAGGCCACGAGTTACTATCTTGAGGCCACGAGTTACTATCTTGAGGCCACGAGTTACCATCTTGAGGCCACGAGTTACTATCTTGAGGCCATAAGATAGTTATAATTAATTTTTTTGCCAAAGTGGGACTAGGGGGGCTCTGTAAAAGTCTAAAATGTGAAAGTGTTTCAACTTTAGAAAATACTGTTTACCCACCACTAGATGCATTGATTTGCAATCCTGCCATACCAAGTTTGTGTCTTAAAACCATGTTTTGTTGGTGTTCAACACTAAATGTGTGCTTGTTTGGATGAACACTGAAACATACACAATATTAATAATAATCCTCAAGCAAATGTAGTCTGGTCTAATGCTCTTTAAAGCCCTGTCCGTGTCAGCAGAAGGGTCTGAGGCATGGCTCTGCGACGCAGGTCACCAGTCGCACCTTCGACAGAGACAGAGAAGCGCAGATACTGGGTTTCCTCCCACTGGAATGATGATGTTTTTGTTTGCAAACATGTAATCAGTCAGTGTTAATGGCAGCTGAACTGTACCCTAATCTTTAATCGACTGGCTAATTAGAAAACATCATGCAAATTGTGTGATAATTACATCTTAATCGTGCCGTGATTGGACGAGTGGAGTATGCAAGCGATAGAGGGCAGGGATGAAAAAACACACGAATGGCATCATAAACACGGGATATACTCGCTCAAAGGTGTCTAAGAATGCAAGCGTTGTCAGTTCAGGCTGACTGTTGAGACTGTAATGTTTGAGAGATAACTATATAATTACGGGCAACACAACGTATAAGGTAAAACCGCTACACACTTCTGTATAGACCTTATTCAGAGCAGCGCCTCTGACATATGAAAGCGAGGCCGTGAGGGATTGACTTACTGTGTTTTCAATGTCATTCGCTGTATAAAGCTGTAAAATGCTTCTAGATCATTTTGTCTGGAGTTTATTTTGTCTACTGACATTTCTTTATAAAATATATTTTTTGCAGTGTTTAATCAGCAGAACAATCAAAAAACACATTCAATAACAGCACTGGCCACTGAAGAGATGTATGTCTGTCCCTCACAGCCTCGCATTCATTTCAGATAGAAATCAAAGATGGCGCTGATGTGAATCTTGTATAAAGGGTTCTGTCAGACACTTCACACACAGATCCTCAGGGGTTCCCGTCATGGGATCATTTGATAGATTAAGTTTTAATTCGATTTTATGAACTGAACAGCTCTTAAAAATGGACATAACCTGTTATACATGAAAGTATTGTGGAATCATTGAAGACACTTCTCTTATATACAACCTTTTCGATGATGAACAGATCATCACGTTATCAAAGAGCACTTGGGTTGAACTGGTTTACAACAAAGATGACTGCAGCTGGAGAACTGAGATGGATAGATTCAGCTATTTGTTGTAAAAGAAATTGACAGCGCATTTAGTGAATAGTTGATATAAAGTCGTTATTTTGTTGTTTTTTTGCCCACAAAAGTGTTCTCGTCGTTTGATAAAGTTAAGATTGAGCAACTGTAGTCACTTGGACTATTTTAACAACGTCTTTAATAACTTTTCGAGGCCGGCAAGTTTTAATCCCTCAAGAAGAAGCCTATGGACTAGTATGGAGGAGTGATCCAGCTCTCAGATTTGATCAAAAATATCATAATTCGTGTTCCGAAGATAGGGTTAGGTCTTATGGGGTTGGAACAACAAGAGGGTGAGTAAATACTGACAGAATTTTAATTTTTGGGTGAACTGTCCCTTTAAATACATCATTAAAACATCATTTTTTGTCGTTCATCTTTTTCTCTGAAGACTCAGCTGAACACGCTTCTTCAGCCTGGAGTCTTTCGTCATCTCTCCATTTATTAAAATCAGTCAAGTCGCGCTCCAACCGTGTCATAAAGTTGAGACAGATCGCGACAAATGCGAGCAGATTTGTTGGCTTTATTGTCGAATCTAATCCTAAAACGGAAAACGTGTTCGTATTTACATTCACATTTTCTATTTAATTCAAAAATGTTTTTTGCGTTTGCAAGTACTCCGCAAATCCTTAAATTCTTTTTGCAACACATTTATACATTTTACAGAGTGTGTGCAGTTAAGTTCTGTTAACAACTCGCTCAACATACGTCACTTACTGTGTTGCTCTGATTGATTGAAGGTTTACCGACTATCCAATTGAGTGCAGAGTTTTTCTTTTCCAGGTTCGATTAAGACACGGCTCATAATCAAATGTCTTGATGTCTGTCTTGATGTTTGTCAATAATATTAAATATTTAATCCGGAAAGGACAAAACAAATGATAATGAATGACCTCAAAAGGTTCCATATAGAACATTTTCCTGGTTGCAAAGAACCCAAAAGAGTTCTTATTATTGAACCCTTAAATGGCTTCTGTATAGAACCTTTTAGGGGTTTCCAATTCGTAGCGCTGATAGAACCTTTTAAGGTTCTATATAGAACCTTTCCTTCTAAGAGTGTAGGTAGATTATGTTGGTCATTATGGAAATGATCCGCTGTGTGTGTGTTCTTTTATCTGCGTGTCGTCAGTAGATCATGTGCAACACTTGCTGCGCTGATTTACTCGCTAATTTGCCGTGTTTAGTAAATCTCGTCCTAGCGGTCATTCTTGGGAGCCACGATCACCTCTGATGATTTGAGAAACGGCCAATGAAAATAAGCGAGTGGAATTTGCATGTGACACTCCTGCCGACACGGGTATAAAGGAGCTGGCGTGCATCCACTCATTCTGACAGTTGTCTCTGCAAATTACAGTAAAAGCTGTTGTGAGGTCAGTGAAGATCTTACCCCACAGCCGAGTCCATTCCCTGACTCACAACAGACTCTCCTTCCATCATCCGCAGGAAGCAGCCCGGCACCACATCCGGGAGCGGGACACAGAACTCCCCCCATCTGGAGAACACACTCCTCGGCTGCGTAGCGCTGGTAGCGCTCGTACTGGAAAACAGAGAGGGGCCGAGGCTAAAACACAACTCGTCATGCTAGAATTGGATCCCAAAAAATGTCATTCCAAATCTTTCTTCTGCAGACATAAAATAAGTAACCAAACAACTTTCATTTTAATAACAAAAATATTTGTCATAATTTTTCGAAATATATTATTTTATGATCCACATGAAGAAATAATGTCATACCAATTTGGAATGACATGAGGGTGAGTAGGCGATGTCAAAAGTTTTATTTTAGGTTGTACTATCCCTTCAAATGTGGTAGCCCTCAATCGAGCCCTATACGACCCCAATCGACTTTTACTCAATAAAAAAGGTTCCCTTCATCTCAGTGGAATAAGATTTTGTGACTTTTTTATACATTATCTATCTATATACACACACAAAAAATAACTGGGCTTGTTTCGGTTGTTCTGAAGGTATGTGAATGGGAAAAAAAAAAAAAAAAAAACTAAATATATTAACTAAATATATTTCTAAATATATTTCCTTCATGTGTCAAAAAAAAAGATAGATCTAAACATTTTTACACAGAAATGAAGGCCAATACTAGAGCATAAATGCAATTCATCATAAAAAATAATATTTGCAAGCTAATGGTGTTGAGGAATTGTGTAATATATGGATACAAAAAGTACTATACATCTCCAAAAACGCAGCATTAATGAATAGCTGACAAGTAAACAATAACAAAAAAAGATATATTATTTGTATGATTAAAAATGTATATTTTTCTTACAATTATACTCAATCAATTGTTGGGGTCCGTATAGACCCCGAAAGCCCAGAAGTATAAAAAGGAAATGAAGACCATTTGAAGGTTAAAGATTTTTGTAAAAAAAAAAAAAGTCTATATATGCGTGTGTGTGTGTGTGTGTATGGATAATCAAGTAAACCTAAGTTGCTTTTGTAAGTGTTCAGCTTGAAATATTGCTAACATTATAAAAGTTATTCTAGCATTTACATAAAAATCAGTAAAGATTTCCCAGCAAATAGACACGTGAGCCACAACCTGAAGGTGGACGCTTGAACTTGCTAAAAAGTGTAACAGGATGCATGTATTAGATTGTGTACAACAGGTTTTTCAGCAAAGTTTTGATTATGTTGATCATTTAGTGTGTATAAAATATGATACAGTAGGCTTTAACAAGCTGTTGATCAAATTATTATTATGTTATGATCCCTGAAATTAAATTCGGATGGTAAAAGTATTGGTATAAAAACAACCCAGTGTTCATCCAGCATAAATTTGTGACATCTGGCCTGCAAGCCGAGCGTCCCTGACAGGACAGAGAGCGTGAGAGGAACAAGATGCACACAGATGTCAGGACAACATGTTCTGAAGCGACTGCAGAAACATCCCTAATGGAGCTTTGCAAAGGTGACACGTGAAGAATGAGGAAAATGGTTGAGAAGACCCTTTAACCCCGCGAGGACGGCTGGTGAGACGGCACGGTGGTGAGGTCTTGTTGCGAGCGCAGGGCTTCGTGAATGGCATCAAACAGCCAATAAGAGCCTCTCGTATGTGACCGAGCGTGGATTTCTCATGAGCCGTGATCAGGACAGGCAAGGTTGCTGAGAAGGTGTGTGTGTGTGTGTGTGTGTATGCATGAGACCTAACCTACCTGCTCATCTCCCAGGACTCGGAAATGATGGACCTCTCTAATGAGTGAATCAGGACAGCCGGCTGGAGACAGAGACAGAACACAGGCTGAAACAGATGTGTACAGTAGATAGTTTGCCCAAAACTAAAAAACATTAGGGCCCTATAATTTCTGTGATCACGGAATAAAAAGGACACTCTTTTTACAACTAAAATAACGGTAAAGAAAAAATAATTCCCAAAAATTTAAAACGGAAAAAACGGAATTTGCAAAAATTACAACGGAAAAAAACGGAATTTGGGAAAAAATAAAATGGAATTTGGGAAAGAATAAAACATATTTTATAGGGCCCTAAAACATCTATCATCATTTACTCACCCTCATGTTATTCCAAACCTAAATACGCTCATTTCTTCTGGAAACAGTTTTGGGATTCAAACAAATTCTGGGACACATTTGATTGTGTGATTGTTTTTTGAATATCTTCTTTTGTGTTGCACAGAAGAAATAAAGTCATACAGCTTTGGAAAGACAAGAGAGTGATTCAATTATGACCGAATTTTCATTTTGATTTTTTTCCTTCTGGTATGAATGGGCCTTTACACCAGCATGAAATCCCATCCTGCTATATAGTTCTATAGTTAGTGTTGGTTTTGTAGTGGTCAATCCAGGTCAATGATATGATACTCTTTTTTGTGTAAATCTATTCATTTATTCAAAAACACATTTAAAAGGCAATTGACAATGACATAAATACAACTCAATGAACACATTTTGTAATTTCTAAAAATAAAATACATTTTCATTGATAATTTATTGTGGGCATGAGTGTTGCTGTCCTGATTAGTGTTATTTTAGATCTGAATAGTTTTATTTTATTTTTAATTTTTTTTTGTCTTTTTTGTACATTTTATGACATTCATTATTTTTTTAATGTCTTTTTTATTTATTTTATTTAAGTTAAACTAAATAAAGCTTAATTGGCAACTAGTTAAAATAAAAAAGTGTAAGTTTTGTTTTACATTATATTTATTTATTTCAGTCAATGTTTATTTTTATGGTTTAAGTTTTAGTCTCTAATAACCCTTTTAGTCTCAAATAACCCATTTTGTGATATTATAATGAAGAAAAATGCCTCATTAGCAGGATGAAATTTGCAAAAAGTCAGGGTCAATAAGTCTTTTCAAATATCTGATAATACATTTTTAATGAATTTAACATTTATTTCCAAGGTAAGGTTATTCACAAAATGCATTATGATCCCAAATTAATATAATTTATGAATTATTTATTAATTATAGTTGTAAAAAAACTATTTAACCATGTCAAAATATAATCTATTTCTTATTATTACACATAATAATTTGCATTCAAGGTGTAAAGTAAAATATGTACATATATTTTAATTGATGGTCATACCACATGACATTTTTTGAGTCATTAAACTTTTGTTGAAAATGGTATTAAAAGGATGTGCTTCAGCGCAATTTGAAAAATTTGAACTTGTGCGGAAGCTTCAAGTGTCTTAAGTAGACACGTATTTGATGCTCTATTTGCGTTCGGTGTGAACACACCATTACGCGTCAAGCCATGAAGCCTGTTTCGCACGCCATCATCTGAAAAACACCACATACAGTATATGCTGGTCATTTCAGCAGGACGTTCCTCATCAAAATGCAACAAGAATTGACAAGTGCATGTATTAACATTCATTACACTTCATATCCCGTACGCGGACGCACACAAACGCTAATGAGCGGTGCTCTTCAGGGACGCCCAGTGCTTGCAATGCTGATGCGCACCCAACACCCACCCCAGGTTCACGCTCTGAGAGGGGACGCCTTTCATTCCAGCCACCTGAATCTCAGGAGGAGAGGAGAAGCACCTTAATGGGGAACTGAGCCAAAGAGGTCCTGCGTATTCCTGGCCCACAGGAAGAAAGACTCGCTGATAAATCCACACAGGATAATTATGGAAGGCAAATGAGGGAAGATGAATGTGTGTGAGCTTAGGCAGGGGTCTGACCCCAAAGTGGCAGTCCAATCCTCTCCTCTAACAACCGTGGTGTAATGATCTGGTCCCTTTTGTAGGAAAACGTTTTGCTTTGGACCAACGATTCTTGCTACACACCAATTATCTCTTCGGAGACTAATGATTACTCCAATCTGCATGTGACAAGCACTCTCACACACACAGATCCTTGGACTTCTCTGTTAACCTAAGCAGAGTGGAACTTTAAATGTGATCTCTAAAAAGATGAATGTAGACACAAAGACTGATAAGCATCTCAATGCAAACAGTACAAAACACATGCTTATCAAAAGTCAAGAAGGAATCACTAGGCGCGTTTCCATTACAGATTTGCACAAAACTGTTGCGATATTTTCCAAATGTCGTCGATAAAAATCTATTGTGAAATGATGGTGTTTCCATTAACTGATGTTTTGCGACTAAAACGTCTTTTTTCCCTCTCGCGATAAGTCATTCCAAAAATCATGGCAACGGACTTTGGGTTTATAACCTATTTCACAGCTATGGTCAGCACTAGACATTATTATTATTATTAATGGAAGGAGACGTGGTGTGTTATCCAAGCATTAATGGCGGAGATCCTGGTGTATCTCCCTTATTTCTGGTTCGAGGTCTTGATGGCATTTGAACCCATTCTCATCCCAAAGCCCATATTTTGACACTTTTGCAAAAGCGTAAATATCTAACGCACATGGCACCCTTTAGCGCCAAATGAGACGTAAAAATAATTAGGGCAGAAGGCGCCTCCTAGTGATCTAACCCTACCTCTACCCAATACTTAAAACTTAACCGTCTCATTTGGCGCTAAAGGGTGCCATGTGCGTTGGATATTTACGCTTTTGCAAAAGTGTCAAAATATGGCGCCTTGGGATGAGAATGCGTTGGGCATTTCTTTGAGATTTAGAGAGGCTATTCCTGTAATTATTGTTTCTTTTTTTAAATCAATTTAATAAAGAACTCTATCTCATATTATGTCCAAATGGTCGCTGCAAAACGAAAAATGAACGGTTGTTGTATTTTTAAAATGCAAAGTTGAACACCAACATTTTACTTTGACCACACCAGCTGCGCTATAAATCTCAACGAATTTTCAGATATTTGTTTATGAGATATTTGTTTATGAGTTGCGAATAATGTATTATTATTTCTTTTTGCCCCTTTAAAACATATAAAATATTCAAAAATTAATATGGGAAAAATGTAGATTTTACTGGTTTTCTAAGGGCAAATTAGGACCTGGATATTGTATATTTTTCCCGCAGTGCTGAATAGGTGAGTTAGGCTATTATAAATGCGTCTGAAAAAATAACGAGCTAAAAACATAATCTCCGGATGCACCTTTAGAGAGAACTGCACCTTTCATACGGATTACATAATCAGAAGGTATTAGTTTACGATTCGAATTTGTTCTTTTTAAAGTGGACATGTAAAGCTTTAGTCTATAAAGGCTATTGGTTCAGTTCTCGCGCTCCAGTTCACGAAGATCATAAAGCGCGCCTGATTGTTTTATGTTATTTTACAAAAGCACAACGTTTTCTTGTTATTGTGACATTGCACAAATAAAAGTAGTTGCGAATAATGTATTATTATTTTCTGTATAACCAGAAATGATAGAGTATTGTTGTAGTGGAATCAAAAGTTGATTCCACTGTTGATGGGAAAACTAGTTCATTCATAGTTCTTTTTGTCCATATGTTGCAAGCTTCTTTTTTATTATTATTACTGCCACAGCCCATATATAACTAGCCTGGTTCAACCAGACTCTAGTACACTTCATTTGTAGTAGTACTGAAGGAAAATGAAATTGAGCGGAAGTGCGTAGGAGGGCGCAGCCAGGCTAATATACAACCACAGACAACAATTATTTTATCGACGGGCAAAGTTTGCACAGAAATGTAAGATTTTTCCTATTCTTCAAATCTTTATAAAATCTCATCATAAAACCAGTTCAAATGATCATACGACGCCTTCTCGCTCGCTGCTTTCTCGACGGCGGCCGCAGTGCGGCACTGGCGGCTTGTGTTGCCAGATTGGGTGTTTTTTCCCTACATAGTAAGGCCTGTTTACTTGTGTTTTAGCCGGGTTTTCGCCTGGAAGGCTCCATAGAAATCTGGCACCCTATTGTACGAAGTTCAACTGAGAGAGCGTGTGTTCACAGACACCAGAATGAACGCGTTCCCAGTAATGTCCATCAGGCAGTAATACAGTATGTTCAGTTTCGCATTCGCCCAAAATATGAACGTGTTCATGAACTATCGTTCATTGAACGCATTCAGGCACAACACAGCAGGCGCTAAATGTACATGCTATTTGGCCATTGGTTGTGGAGCACGGATAATGCGAGGTGACAAAGTTTGTCGCTGCGAAGATATTGGTTTGGTGTGTAACAGCCTTTTAGTAGAATGGATTTTCCATGGTGGTATAGAAATCTCTCAGGTTTAATTAAAATATCAACATTGTGTGTGTTTCAAAGATGAACAAAAGTCGTATGGGGTTGGAACATGATGATATAATAACAGAATTGTCATTATTGGGTGAACTGACCCTTTAAAATTGTCTTAAATTGTGTTTCTTCTTTCCCATTTAAAAAAGTGCACACATCCATGTAGTCTTAGAAAAAAATGGCTTATCACTTGGGCTGTACCCTCAAGGGGACATATTTTGTACCCAAATCTAATGTTAACAGTTTAAGAGCCAAGAGCCCAACTAAAGCAAATACTGATCACCATAATGGTGTCTTAAAAAAATAGATTTTCTCCTTCAGTGATTATGCTTGTTAACATCAGGTGTCTTCAATAATGGTCAATCATCACTCAATGAATCACTTAATGAGCTCATTAACTTTAACACTCTTGAATGTTAATTTAACACTCATATTTGACCATTTTAACACTTGAGTTTGGAGCCATATTTAACACTGGAGTTTTTGCTGTATACAATATCAAGAGACAGACTCTGCTAAGCCATTTTTCCCGTAAAAGTTGTTGTTTAAAGGTTTTAATGATATCTTAATTATTTAGGGTAGATTTTAACTTATCACTATATTTGAGTAGCCTTGAAATAAACTAGCCATATAGAATAAACTAATATGTACCCTATGCCAAGGGTACAAAATCTGTACCCTTGAGGGTACAGCCCCAGTGACAAGATATTGTACCCCTAAAGGTACAATTATGTACTTTATTTTCTGAGAGTGTGGCTGCATCTGAAAGCTTAGGCGGTGACTTGTTGCCTCACTGCCTAATCAGGCAACCCTTCGCTAAGCCCCGCCCTCCCTAAGTTACTGGTCCTATGCCTGTCAAGCTTTCGCGGCTGGCACATCTATTATAGTGTGAATGCACCGATGTCAGACATTCCCAATGAGATAATTAGTCATTTTTGGTGAACAAGTGAAATATCTAAGAGAGCAAGACAAAAGGGACTGCAGTATTCCATTCGAGGGATATATTCACGACATAATATGCAACCGATTAGAGAATAATTTCTTTAAAATTGAAGCTGAAGCCTAACGTTATAGTCCCAGCGCAAGCAGCAAACGCCTCATATGCTGACCATTCAAATGGGAAACAGCTATGGGGAACAGCTATGCTCATCCACAGCAGGGTATGTGAAAATAATCTTAATAATTATAAATCAAACAGCTTATCCATAACTATTGTGGAAAAACACTAATACCGGAAAGAGCCATCCATAGTAGGACATCGATTAACAGTATGTCAGTGAGTCTCCGTCTTGTCTTTAATTGTCTTATTTTACGTTATATCATTATGACCAAAGAACCATCAATATTTCCAAGCCAAAGGTGTTTTTGTCAATCATGTCGACATTTACCGGTAGTTGTGAATGGGTCTTGCACACTGCTTGATTCACGCCCATCATTTCTCCCTTGGCTTTTAGATTCTCTGGAAGGAAAACTATTCCTCTCCCACGTCCAAACTTTAAAAAAAACGGTATCAGATTAGCACAATCCATATGCACAATGCATCAGAATGTTTCCCTCGCTCGAAAGCTTGCCAGACCTACCGCACATAGTTACGGTTGCTACGACACGATTGGCCAGTGGCGGTTTTCGGGCGTGGCTTAGCGAAGGGTCAATTACTTGGCAGGGTGGTGCGCAGCGTTTGTGCACAAAGGTGAAAAGAAACTGATTTCTGACACTCTAAGGCAGCGTAACAGTTTAATGATCTACAATAAAATAAAGCAAGCTTCGGGGAAAACTAAGCAAATTTTTAATTGCTACAATCTCAATTTCTTGTTAGAAATGACATCAAAAGTAGAAAAATCTACACACAAACTGATTAACAACTGCAACTTTCAAATGGCATTTTTTTATATAGCTCAAATGTCGCAGAATGGAACGCACACCATACCATTGTGGGATATCAAAGGCAGTGAAGAGGATACTGTACATTTATGCTGACTTCAAACATCCATCAGATCAAGGTATCTCAGGAGATAGGAAGTGAAGCTAATATTGGATTCAAACACGCCTTTGTAACCGGTCCTACTTGACCAGCTCCTAGCAAGACTTGAACCGTGGTCTACAGCATGGGAGGTAGGAGCACTAACAAGGACGCTAAAGACCGCTGCCGCTGAACTTAGTGTTGTCATAAGTACCAACTTCGGTACCAAGTCGGAACTGAAATTTCAAAAATGTGATGCTTTGAGCGCTGTTGAGAGAAATCGCAAACACCTCTGATTGCCAATTGTGTTCAAGCGTTCACCAAATATGACTTTCATTAGCTAAAATGATCAACACTTCAAAAACATGCAGTAAATATACATTAATGACACTCTTCCCTGAGCACTTACACACAGGGGCGTTTGTGCTTTTAAACGCTCCCATGCGTTGATCATTCTAGCTAATCAGAAACATATCCGATGGGCGTGTGAATACAATGGCCAATCAGAGGTGTTTACGATTTGTACGAGGTGTTTAGTGTCAGTTTGTTAAAGCACTTCTTGAGATCAGAAGTTTATCTGTTATAATCACCCCCATAAACCTCACTCTCATCCGGGTCAAGGCACAAAATGTAACCAGTTCTACTCAATCTGCTCCGAAGCGATATTGGACCTCTGCATGGGAGGTGGGAGCAATAACAAGGAGGCTAAAGACTGCAGCCTCTAGCGTCAATTGCAAGAGCACCTCTTGAGATCAGGGGAGTGAGGTTTACACACACAGCTCTCACTGGCTTACGTCCGCTAAACCTTTGGAAAGCATCCTCTGAAGGCAACATTTTTCAGCTTTTGGATGCAGCCTATAAGTAAGACATTCACTGGTTTCTCTAAAAAACATTCCCGTTACAACATACATTTCCTACCAAGTATCAGTAATATTAATAAATTGCATTTACACCTTCATTCTAATGTGTCTCCAATGTGATGGGATCTTCCACAACAAGAAAATGGACAAAGTTGTAAAGGTCACACAGTAGAAACCTATAGCAGAGTTGACGTCTCGAACGCACACACACTGAATGCTCATGTTGCTAATCCTCCTCCAGGGCTGCTAGCGCAAACGCCGGCTCACTTTTATCATGCAAATGGGAGCGCGCACACTGAATCGCACTGGACCCGCTGGGGACTCGCAGGCTTGCCAGCAAATATTAGAATTATAAAAGGGAAAAATGGTTCACATTTGTCTAAAAATAATTAAAGATAAAGAATACAGAGGGATGACATGTTGTTACCATGGCAATGAAGGAGTGTAGCATACCGAGAGGTGAACTTTTCAGGACAGACACACACAAACACACACACACGAGAGAGACATATGGAAAAGGACCAGTCTGACTAGCATATCTCCTGTGGAGTTACCTAAGGTCAGAGCTGTGGCACAGCTTAGTGCACATCAGCTAGAAATACTCTCGCACAGTTTGAAACCCATACCCACATTATCTATACAATAAAGAGGCCACATGCAGGTGGAACACAAGGAGTTATCTATCTACGAGTCTAACCTGCTCTTTTCCATTTACTTGGCGTCAGTACAATTTTATTTTTAAAACTTTTATTTTTTAAAACGCATTGCATTGATCAAAAGTAATCGATTTAACTCATGCGCAAAATTGGAAAATCGCATAAAAGATTTGCGAATTCAAGCAGCGTTTCCATCATGTGTTGAAGAGAGGATAAAATCCTCACTTTCTGGGAAAACTGGCACAAAATATCTTATAATAACTTCAACTTCAGAAAACACAGAAATGAACCGTTTAACATAGCTCAGCCATGATTTGAACTGGGGTCACAAGGTGATGATGTAACATCCAGGTAGGCACGCCCTCACGCGATTATGACTGGTTGCTGATTGATAAGCTTGATAAGACACCTGTGAGACGCACCGGTCTTCATATCTCTCGGAGGAGTGTGGATTTTCTTAGCAATGTTAAAACGCACATCAAGCGATCACTTGTTTAGCGTTCATGTAAACACTAGAGCCCGACCGATAAAGGATTTTGAAGGCCGATACCGATACAAATATTTTTTGGTTATAAAATCCGATATTTCGTATATATCGGCCGTTATATTATTATTTTTTTTCAGAAATGCGCAACAAAACATGAACAGATTTCCCTAACATGAGTTATTTGTAGTTATTTATGAGTTCTAACTAAAATAATATGATAGTGCATTTTAAAAAGAAACTTGTTTCTTTTATTGTCACAACAGAACATACTAATGATAGTGGCATTAGCTAGCTTTATGGTTAGCTACAGTAGTCTATGATGAGCCATAATTTAGCAATGGATTACGTCATACTGCAAATTGTAAAACATACATTTTCAATATAACAGGCCAAGGAGAGATGATACGTCTCATTGCTATAACTGTCACGCGCTATTAAAGAAATACTTCAGTCACATTGTCAAAGGTAAAAGACAGTCAGTCAACTACACTGTAACAATGTAACGTAACTATTACTAGCTAATTCCGCTTCACTCTCGGCTTATTTAACGGCAGCAAAACTGGACGTGATAGTCACAAATTTTGTCATGCTTATTTGAGTTAAGAGAACTGATGCAGATTTTCTTTTAATTGTTATTCAAGCAATGTATGTAATCGTGACCAACTCAACGAGTGTTACCAACAGGGATAACTCCAACACTCATGACATGGTTCAAGCGTGTTTCATCCGTTTTTTTTTTATTTTTGAAATATTCATTTATCAGCCATTATAACTGCCGATACCGATAGTTTGGAAAATGCCTAATATCGGCCGATAATATTCGGCCTGCCGATATATCGGTCTGGCTCTAGTAAACACTACATTCAGATTCACCAATCGGAATGATTTAATTTAGATTGAAACAAAATCTGTGCATGTAAACAATGAATGGCGACTGCAGAAAGCAAAAGCTGAATCACGGACATTGACGGCTGGACATGTCCGGGAAAAAGAGGATGGTATCCCTGACTACTCAGCTTTCTCCACAGAACAAGAGCCAGCTAGCTTAGCTTCCAAAAAAAAGATGGCTGACACTATGTGTTCATTCTGTGAGTGAGATCACCCTCTATGGGCGAGTTGAGGACATGCGGGACAGACGCTACTACTGACTGACCCGGGTGGGAGATGAGCGCCTCCAGGAAAGTCTCAAAAACACACAAATCCAAGGCGATCCACACACAAATGATAATTTACATATTCAGATTCAACGATAAACTCGTAATTTTTAAACATTCAAAACTTTTTGTGCAGAGTTTGTAAAACGTATTTTATGAATACATGCTATTATTTTACGCACATGTATTTCTTTTTGTGAATTCATATATTTTTATTTGCGCACCTGAACATACCTGTCAAGTATCCCGTTTTGGCCGGGATAGTCCCGTATTTTACCCTTCTTTCCCACCGTCCTCCCGTATTCGCATTTTCCCGTAAATCTCCCGCATTTTAACCTGAGTTATTAAAATATAATAATACCCCGGGCGGAGTTAAAAAAAACAAAAAACATTCCCAATCTGAGCTCTATCACAAGCCTCGCGATAACTACAGGTACTGTAGGTGTAGGTGACAGTTGTTGCGAGATGATGAGTGACAACGCGGAGGAAACAAGGAGCAAGCAGGGTGGGGGACAGTCACGGGTTTTGTAACTGCGAGTTTTTGCATCTCACACGGGGGAAGGAAGGAATGATGTATGTTAGCATGAGAAAAGGTGTTTAGCATGGTATGAAAGATTGTTACCGAGAATAGGATGACGCTAGACAGCAGAACTGTTTGCTCTACTCTCATGTAAAATGATGAACCACTGTGGCCCAGCCCACAAATACACTCCTTCCAAAACAGTCTTAAAGAATGCAAAGTCTGCAACAAATTTGTACAATAACTCACTAAAAGAGTAAAGAAAAGTTATGTGAAATTAAAAGAAAAACTGAAATGAAAATATATATATTGGGCTGCTCGTGGTGGGCGCGGAAAATTTCCCTTATTTTCAAATCCAAAACTTGACAGGTATGCACCTGAATTATGTTTATGCATGTGAAATTGGCTACGCGTGTGCGCATCATGTCTTTTGTCAAATCCGAGGAATGTACCGAACCGTGACTTCTTTATACATCTTTATACATGAATATATTCGGTCCCACTTATTATTAAGTGGCTTTAAGTACTATGTACTTACATCGAAAAATAAGTACAACGTATTATTGTGGTCCTGTTGTATTGTAAAACACTTTTGCCGCTATTGAGGTGTGATCCGGGTAAGGTTAGGGACAGGTGTGGTGGTATGGGTAGGTTTAGGGGTAGGTTAAGGTGTGAAGGATGGGTCAACTGTGTAATTACAAATGTAATTACATAAATAATTAAAGCTGTAATTACATGCTGGTATTTTTTAAATATAAGTACAAAGTAAAAACATATGTAGACAATAAGTCCATTGTATCAAATTATTAATTTCAATGTAAGTACATTGCCACTTAATATAAAGTGGTCCATATATTCTGTATTAGCTGCCTTTATATTTCAACTTACAAGGGGATCCTTATACTTGAGGATTCATGAAGTGCCATTGCTTAATGCCACAATAAAAAGGTGTCTGATAGTCCTGCAGGGCAAGTTAGCGTATATAAAAGAAGCAGCTCTGGGAGGTAGCATCTGGAAAAAGTAGTTAAATGGAGATGTTAATACAGTACCATTCATTTGACATGGTCAACTTAGAATCATGCAGCACAATAAAACCTGAAATGGCAAATGAAAGTTGAAGTGATATACTGCAATGAGGGGAAAAGTCACACAGCGGGACAAAGAAACTTCCATTGATTTTATTTTGTCATGCTGAAGATTCGCCATCTGCCAGGCACAACTATGATCAAATGTCTGCTAAAGAAACAGCAAAAAAAGCCTTTACATCTCATGCTTGGCTGGTCAATATCTGTTTAGTCTCCTGTGCAATTCAATTGATCAGTTGTGCTGTGTTTTACAATTCAATTTCGCTCGCTCACATGATGAAATCTATCCAGACACACGCTAATGACTGCCTTTGCCTCAAAACAGACATCTTTTGTTCGGCGTGTAAACGCGTGGTGTCACGACAATTTGACTAGTGGAACTATAGAGCACTTCAGATTCTCAGAGCTCAAACAGTTTCTCCTGTGTACGGACCGTTCGGGAGGGATCAAAAGATGCAAACAAAAGCAGGAAGATCAAAGTTTAACTCCCACTCTTCGGTTTGATCTGTTCCGAAAGATGTTTGACGCACACACACAGAGAGAGTTACAAAGACGGCATCATAAGCCTGGCACGACTGTTAAAGCCTCATTTAGCCACTTTCATAGCTTAATTACTATTCGCAGTTTGCCAGCAGGGAGGCGTCTTAATGTATAGTGCCTCCCGCTGACTGACACAGCTGTTTGAGTCACGCTCAAGAAATGTTTTAGGAAATGAAACCAGCGGGTCCACGGCAACTCTAAAATGAATCCAACCGCAGGGGTTAGTTAGCTACTTAATGTGGATCTTATGCTTCTAGCACACTGCAATGCTGATAAAAGCTCGTGTTATAAGTACAACAACACTCCCCTCCACAGGAGATGAGCCAATCGAGCTCCGGCAGCTGACGTCACGCAATCTAAACTCCGCCATTTTGGCAGGCAAATCAGGGCCCTGTCCCAAATGGCACACTCCGGACTTGTGGACTTCCTCAGAGTCCACACTTCGGTGACGTCATGTAGTGCAGACGTATAGGGCCCTTAGCGCGAGTCCGCGAGGGTGCATTGAGAGGTATTTTTTTGGACAGACTCGATCGTTCACGCCGGAAACAGGAACTCGTTCCTCACGCCTGTGAAAGCCTTAACAGTTATCCCTCTCCATACGGAGCTAAATAAACTTAAAGATAATCTCATCAGTCCCTTTATTAGAAATATATAATAATTATTTTTTAATGATATAAACAAATATCATAAAAAATTCCAGTCTTTAGCATCGAAAACATTTATTTTATTTTCCCAAATCTTATCCATGTGAACTAAACAGCCTGCTTTTACAGTTCTATAATTGTATATGCCACCTGGGCATTAGAATAGATGTCATGGTTATGTAAATGATAAATACAGTTGTACATAATAATAGCCTACATAATATTCAATTTTAACACAAAAGGAAGGCGAGTTTAAGAAAAATGTATAGGTTTCAAAATACTCAGTGGTGTAGTCTAGTTTTTTTGTAGTGAGTATACTGTGATATACCAGCAGCACCCCACCCCCACCCCCCCCGCCACCACCAACACCCATTTCCGAAAAATTTAAAAAACTTGATATTCCTTTAAAATTCTGTTTTAATAGATTTGATTACTATTATTTTAAAAAGTTACATTCTACTATGCAATTTCTTTCATAATTCCATTGAGTTACTTTATTTATCTCTAAAAACTTTTATTTTGGTGGGTTGTAAATTAAAGACATTTGAGCTTCTGTGTGTTTTAATAAACTATTATTAGTATTATTAGGCCTACTTGAAGTATACTCAGCTGTGCAATAGTAATATAGTTCTTCTGATATTTTCTTAAAGTTATACAAAACTTTGATTTAGACAGGTTGCATGAAGCAGGGGCGTCACTAGGATTTTGATCATCACTTTAAAAAAAAAGTAACACTTTATCTAATGCTCACTATTAACCAGTAGAGTTTCATTACATGCAAAGGTAGGGTTTTGTAATCACTGTTGTCCCAAATGTGAGGTAGGTTAGTCAGGGGGTTTCAGGGTTTCCCTGAGAAAATTTTTATTTCTCTGATACATTTGTGCATTTAGGATGTTTTGAAGGCCAAAAAAATTAGATAGAACAGCTTTAAAACCATGTCAGTGGGCAGCAGATTATTTTTCTCCCTCATCAGCATCACACTCTTTTTCTCTTTGTTTTTATCTTGCCCTGTCTCTTCCCCTCCAAAAGCAGAGCTTTGACTGATATAGGCTTTTCATTTTTGTCTGTCAGTTAAGAAAGTAAACATAGGGTCAACTGATAGGTCTGATTTTGCCTATGAATAATTGTTCTCTGGACATGTTTATTCACTGAAAGCTACTAAAGCTAGGTTTACTAAATGCATTCAAAACATATAGGCCACACATTCATTATTGATCTAATACAGGGCCTGTAGACACCTCTTTATAGAATCAAAGAGGTCCTAAATTTGAGGTTGGTTGGTGCTTCAAATTCTTTTAATTTCTCTGATGTGCATTTCAAGACGTTTGAAGACAAAAAAAAAAAAAAGAATAAGAAATAGTGGGCAGTAAATTCTCTTCCCCTCCGAAGGCTGAGCTTTTTTAATGTACTAAAGGCTACAATTATTATTATATTCTCAATATGTACACATTCATTATTACTCTTGTGGCTAAAATGATGTAAACGGCTTTGTTAATGTTTCTTGTCCCCTCGCAATGACGGTAAACTATTCAATTGCATGAGTCACGTTAGGCTATATATGCCTATTTATTTCAGTTCAAAATGGCGAAATTAGACAAAACAATATTAGTTTGCCTGATTATTTTTTTGTCATTCGTTAACATTTATGACCTAAAATGTAAAATATGAAATGTTAAGTTTAGCCACTTACATTCCCGCATCCTGCCCGTAAACTGAAGCGTCGGTTCGAGTCGCTCTGCTGAAATTCGCGCTCAGCAGTGTCTTTGAACATAAAGCCCGCCTAACTTCTGATTTGACTTGTCATCTCAAATATTCTGACATTGACGAGCAGTGACAGACCAATGAGGGTCAGATGAACACGAACACACACACACACACACACACACACACACCCCCTGTCCTCTGTTTTTGACGTGCCTCTCTGCTCGCGCTGAACCCGATAACAGAACTTAATTCTGTCGCCTACGTTTAGGGGGGCTGATGTCGTAGGAAATTTATTTCACAAAACGATGTTGTGATGAATCCTCACGCTTTTTAAACTGGGCATACGGAGATCTTTGCCATTTCCTAGTGGGCATAGGAAATCCTCTGACATTTTCTAGTGGGTATATGGCGTATACTGCGTAATCACGTAGACTACACCACTGTGTATACTACGTTCATACTGACTCATTCGGTTCCATTTATGTAATGAATCATAATGCAATCGTATATTCAACAGCTTTATTACGTTGAGATACAACCACTGGTCGATAATATGTTTGTATAAACTAAGTAACAACTGGTAAAATGTACGACTAAAAAAACATAATTAAACTCTTAATATTCTCTCAGCCATGTACGGTCCGTGAGTGAATATCCTTCCCATCTGTTGTCTGATTGGCCTTTCGCAAGGATTCCTGGGTAGTTAAAGTGCGTAGAGCCTGCATCTATGCAGGCTTCGTGGAAGACCGCTTCAAGGGTACAAAGGGGGCGCTGCTGACACACTTCAGAGCGTTAAAATGCCAAATGGGACAGCCTGACGGACTCGCTGGCACCGGCGAGCACGCGCAATTTAAGTCCACGAGACGTAAGTCGCGTGAAGTGCGCTGATTTGGGACAGGGCCCAGGAGAGCACCAGAGCGGCTCTGGCAGTGATCGTGAATACTGAGTCTTCTTCGAATTCCGTGTTTCTGACATCAAACTTAAAAGCTTCGAGTCGATTTCAGTTGTACTCACTGTATTCTGGACATCACGTTTTTCGGACACTAGACTGTTTCCCGCAAAATCTATAAATTAACACTTCACAGTCATTGGATCTCCATGTCATCTTCGCCTCATCCTCTTATGGTACGTTCACACCGGACGCGAGTAGCGCGTCAGGCGCGAATGATTTCAATGTTAAGTCAATGCAAAGAACGCGTTTACGCACGCAAAATTCCTGCAGCGCGAATGAGGCGTGGAGCGCTGGCGCGGCAAGACGCTGAATACGCCTCGTTCGCGCGAATGGCACGAATTGAGCGCGTTGACGCGAATTCGCGTCTGCCGCCCCGAGCTGAAAAATCTGAACTTTGGCGTGAATTCGCGCCGCGTTAACCAATCAGGAGCCTAGCTGCTTGCTCACGTGGTGAAGTGTCTGGATGCTTCAATAAAATTATTTTGCATATGACTAAATGCATGGTGGGATTATGCACAACAAAGCAAATATTTTATCACTTAAAACATTATTTCTATATACGAGACATGTTCATTTTGTATTGAATGTTATTCATTCCATATCTAGATTAGCCTATATGAAATAGTATTATGATGTAAAGACAATCAACATATGTGCACAAGTTCGTGTCTGGACGTGAGAGAGAGAGAAAAAAAAATCACAGGACAGGTTAATAACTTTTGGAAGCTGGCTCTATTTATCATCAAAACAAAAATAAATGACAGCTAGATTAGGTGGATGAGGGCGAGGGTGATCCTCGCTCCGATGCGGGACAACAGGTCATCAAACTGGGCGCGGGACAGGCGGAAGTACCGCTGACAGCAGCCGTCATCCAGCGCAGCTCCTGGAGCGAGCAAATAGTGAAACTAGCCAAACGGTTCGCCTCTGAAGGGTCCAGTGGACACAAATACGGCGACGATGATCCCCACGCCACTGTTCTAGCTCTCCAGAGTAAATACAGTGCGGTGAATCTCTCGATGAATGCTAGATCAACATAAACAAAGATGGCCGTCAACGGGTTTCGTGTTTTGACGCGCGAGACGCGCGTGTAAATTTCACTTCAAACTTTTTATTTTACCCGCTGTCAGTTTCGCTCTTGACGCGCGAATGAACACAAAGTGGTCAAGCGTCAAACTGAGGCGCGGTAGACGCGAATTTGGCGCGCGATTCGCGTCCGGTGTGAACGTAGCATTACGCTTCCGAACAACCCATCTTATAGTTGTTAAAATATATGTGTAATATATTAGAAATGACTCCTTCTGTCTGAAACACAGTGAGTAGAGATTTTCGGCCGTCCTGAACACCGCTGACTCACGGTGATTCATGATTCATGACAAACGTGATTCATTTGACAGCCAATGTCAAAACCAACCACCTGACAGTTTAATGTAATTTTGACCAATAAAGCTAAGTGGCTTCTCAAGTTTGATAATTAATCTGCTGTCATGTTTATGACAGGTTGTGTTGTCTTAGTAATGTCAAGTTGTCATGACAAAGACACTGACAAGTTATGATGTACTGGTTTATGTCAAGGTGTCATAACAAAGACATCTCAAACAATGTCATATTTGCATTAAAAATGTCATAACTGAGCGAATGACACTTAATGACAGTTGTCATAAACATGCATAAAACTTCATGTCATGATTATGAAGGTGTCATGTCAGTCTTATGCACAACCCTACAAATAAAGTGTTTCTCACTTTTTCAAAGCAGCTTTACAGAAAAACGTGATGTTATTGCATGAAACATCTTAATATATTTATGCCGATTAGAGATATGAATGAAGTTAGATTTGCATTTTGCGACAATTTGCTTTATAGTATACAGTATATTGCTGTATGTAAGTGTCACCCCTTCATTGCTGTACACTTTTTTCTGCACAGTGGCTGATCTGTAGTTTGAACCACCAAAAGTTTCCTATTTTTTCGTATTTCCCATTCATTTCCTATGTCGGCCATTTTTGACCTGGAGGAGGGCTAAGTGTGACTTTTTTTTTCCCAACCCTTTAACATATCCCAAATTCATCTCCTTTATTTTTTTGAGTGTTTACATAGGTAATACAACAAAAGTCACCAAGTTTCATCCCCCTCCAATAAAACAAAAAAAAAGAAACATTTCAAAACGTAACAGTTTTCAGTCATTTTTGATCCGAAGAAGCCCAGAGGCTAGATGTCACGCAGGTGGTGGAGTAATAACTTCTTTTAATGAAACTATTTGAGATTGAATTAATTCTAGATATTTAGAAATAAAAATAAAGACATGATATCTGACATATAATTCTCATTTTTCTCAGTTACTTTGCTTTATTTCCAGATTCAATCTTAGACTTGATAATAACCCTGATTTAAATTAAGTTTTTTTTTGTTTAGTATTTAGATTTTTTACATTAATTAAACTTTAAAATAAAAGTACACATTATATAAAATGTTTCACATTCTGTAAAAATAAATAAATCAATCAATCAAATGACGAATGGCAGGTTTTTGCATCAAATTGTGTCCCGTTGAGCTCTTGGCTGGATATTTGACACCTCACGAGAGAACACTGGGACCCCTGACACAGGCTCATAAACTAGTCTCTATCATCTCTGGCCTGCAGCCTCATAACCTTTGATAGCCTGGTGCCGGGGCCAAGGTCGTGTGTGTCTGACACCTCGCATCTGACAGCCCTTTGTTGCATTGCCCTCCTCATTTATGGAAACTGGCTAAAATGCAAGAGGTCACCCTTGCAACTCCGCCATACTCCATTAACATCACCTTATCCCAACAAATCAAGCTCTTGATTGTTCTGCCGTCTGAGACAAGCGGCCAGCATTAGCATGTGAAAGCCCAATCAAAAGCCAAGTACTTAAGGAATACTTAATTATGTAGATAATCAATACCCCCACACTCCTCCCCCAACGCCCCGTGAACCCATGACATTTCCAATAAAGAGCATGCATAAGAAATGACAGTCAAACGCTTTCTCCTGTTCTCCAATCAAATCTCTCTGCAGTCACAGTCCAAAACACACCTGGCAGAGGTTCAGAGATATTTGCTCACTTGAAAAAAATTGATGTACACACTGCAGCTAAATATAGTTATTTCTCTTATTTTCTTGTTTCAGTTTTCCTTTAAAAGTAATAATTTATATTCTTATGATGGATTTTCATTAAGTTGGTGTAAGATTATCAAATCTATCCGAAAAGAGCATATGAAAAGCAACAAATATAAATGCTAAAGGAATGATAAAAAGTTTCCAATTCAATTTGGATATAAAAAAAATATATATTAAAAAGGTCTGCAAACCGTTCGTATTCAATATTACTAGGAATTCACGAATCATTTATTTATGTAGAAGTGAATTAAACTGCATTACACTGATCAAAAGTGATATTAAAGATGTTACAAAAAAATCTATTTCAAATAAATGCTGTTCTTTCAAACTATTTATTAAAAAAATAAATAAAAAATAATCAAGGTTTCCTCAAAAATATGAAGCAGCACAACTGTTTTCAACTGATAATCAGAAATGTTTCTTGAGCATCAAATCATCATTTTCCTCAAATCATCAAAAAATCCTTAATGATTTTTCCAGACAAAAAATCTCTCAGGGGATATGAGGGTGGAAAGCATGATAATTCGAAAATACTACAGGTTTTCTACTACTGCAAAGCTTAATGCCAAATCCTGAAGTATACCTTTAATGCAGCATCAGATGTTTCTACTTTCACTTTCTGTATATAGTGAATAACTGACGGGGTTTCAGGCTTCTCTGACTTAAATGTAATAAACAGGGTGGGCCCTGGATTTGCGCTATGCCACTGATAATAGATATAATGCTGAGGTATATTTATCCTTCAAATGACTCTTTAAGGCACACTCTGAGAGTAAGACGTGTGATTAGCATGACAGGTGTTTACCTGTCGATAACCAAACCAGATGTGTATCTTTTCAGTGGGAAGCTGCCCTGCTTGCTGTTCTTTTGTGATAGCAAAGAAAAACAGTTAAAGAGCAAGGTTTGGGCTCCTGAAAGCCAGTAGAGTCCGAGGAGTCTCACTCATGATAAACCTGATGACACATCTGTGTGACAGAGCTCTGCTGGTGGCTGAGACCGAATTATGAAAGGGAAAATGAGAGATAAAGAGAAAGCATGCAATCACAGGGCGACGCTACAGCGGATCAGTAATGACCCAATAGACCCGTTAATACTCATTCAGGCAGAGATGGCTCGTGTAAATCAGACTGCATGACGAAGAAACAAAGAGACAAGATTAGCCAGTTCCCACAGATAAGAAATGGCTCATTCATGTTCTGCTCGACCGTTTGAACTAGTTTAAAAAGAAATATACTTGAGTGTGATTTAAGGGGGAATTTCAATAAAAGGTTTATTCAGAGTTTCAGTAATATGTTCTCCGGTACTTTCTTGCATACCCCAAAAGTTTATACGGTAGTGTATATTTTCTATTTAATCCAGCAAATTAAAACTTTGAGGTGATGAAATGTACTGCATGTAGGAATCACCCACATAATAATACATATCATCATCATCATCATCATCATCAAAGCTTTATAAAGGACACATATGGTCCAAAACACACACACACACACACACACACACACACACACACACACACACACACACACACAAATATCACGTGTCTACATATACGCCTACACTCTTAAAAAAAAAGGTTCTTCAGGGGTTCTTTGCGGTGGTCGTGGTGCTATATAGCACCACTAAGCCCAGTTTGGTTCTTCAGCGGTTCTTCAGTGGTTCTCTGGGATGGTTACCATGCTCTATGGAACCTCTTATGGTTCTACATAGCACCATATGAAAAGGTAAGTGCCATATGGCACTTAAAATGGTTCCCCTATGATTACGAGCCAATGAACCACTTTTAGTGCTATTTAGCACCATTTTTTTTAGAGTGTATAGTTCCACATATACCTCGTTTCCACCAAAAAAAAAAAAAAGAACTGGTTCAAAGTTGGTTCAACTTATGAACCTTCTCAGAACCACAGTTGCCAACTCTCGCAAGACAAATAAGCAACTGGAGCTTCAAAAACAAGCCCAAAACAAGCCCAATATATTATTATAAAAGGTCATCCCTCTCCTCCCCTGCACTGTCCATCATCTCCCCAGCATTCTCCTCTCCACCTCAGTACATCCCAACACTGAAGCGCTGCAACATTTCTTGACTTGGAGCCATTGTGGAAATTGAAATCTATAATATCATATTTTAGATTACAGAGTCGCGGACTCACGCATGCCTGCACGTGATATTTTTCTCCAATGAGGGGGACAAGGGGGCGGATTCGGCGGGATGTTTTAACTAATTACACCACAGGACTTAAATGATTGCACTGATTGGCTATAGTTGTGAGCAGAAAGTGTGTAGGCTATCAATGTACTGAAGATTGAGAAAACGGCAACCGTAACCATAGATGTAAAGAAAACAAAGTTGCTTGTCAGATTTTCCTATCAAGCAACCATATTTTTATTAATAAGCCCAAAAAAACGCAACCCGCAGCTCGTGCTGTTTTGAGGTGTCTTACTGAAAAAACAAGCCGCAAAGTCGCGTATTTTATGCGGACTTGGCAACTATGCTCAGAACCTGTTGGTTTTCCCACTGACTAGAGAGCCCAGCAAACGGCGTCGTTACGTGTACGCCATACATCTTAGCTTTCCCATTGTATTGTTAGTCACAATAGCCCCGCCCCAGCCACAGACGCAAGCATGATGTGGTAAGAACGGTTCTAGTCCGGCAAAGAGATTTTCCTGGCCGAGAACCGGTTCTTTGGCTGTCAAAAACACACAGAACTGGTTTGCGAAGTAGCACGGCTCTGAATCGGCTCTCAAAATGCTTTGGTGGAAAAGGGAGTAAAAACTCCAAATACTGGTGGAGAACCTGACTGTGCATATATACTTCAACTCTTAGGGTGCTTTCACACCTGCCTCATTTAGTTCAGTTGAATCGCACTTGAGTTAGTTTTTTGTCTTGGTGCGGTTTTGTTGGGCAGATGTGAAGGCAGCAATCAAACATCAAAAAATGCCGATTTGGTCCAGACAAAATGAATCCGAACTACAGATGTCACAGCACCCTTAGATGCCACTGCTTTGGCTCTTGGGACCAAATGTCCTAAATGTTTGATGACTATTTAGGATTTGTTTTCCTGCCCAGAAGGAAATATATATATTATACAACCATTCCAAAGCGTATTGTCCGGACCTCCGTTGGAAAGAAAACACAGACACCAGACCTCTTAGACTCTTAATTGAATACCTCTGCTCAAGAGACCGCTTCCAGGTTTAGTCTCAAGGACATTCCCCCTGGAGGAACCTGAGGTGCTCAAGGGCACAACTGTGATTGCTATCAGAAGAAGGTTGATTGTCCCATGTGGGATTTTAACCTTTATAGACCCCATGAAATCAATAGGTTTTTGTGACATTCAGTCCATGTCTATTAGATCTGAGCCATCTATATGTTAGTATACTCCCAAAAGTTGACAAAAATAAACAAGGGTTAACAATGCTATGTAAATGCTCAAATGCTATGTACCCGCCCACAAAATTTATTAATACAATTGTCATAGAAATCATGGGACTGTTGCGCCTCTTTGTTGGGCACTGAAAATCTATACACTACTTAAAAACAGAAAACATTATTAATGTATGTCATTTCAACTTACTGTTTTACACTATTACTGAAAATAAAACTCCTTGTGAAAGTATTTCAGAGAGTCTTTTTCATCATCTTTTTTCAGCAAGCAAATTTCAGCATATTCAATGCAATAATAACATTAAAGGGGTCATGAAATGGTTTTTTAAATTGTATTATATTGTTGCCTGAGGTCAACTTATGACGTTTGCTTGGTTTTTGCATTGAAAAACATCAAAATGAATAAGTAATAGGCTATTTTCTACCCTAGTTTTGAGCCTAGCTGAAAAACGCTTGGTTTTTATGGGCATCTCGAACTGAAGACATGGAAGTAAATGCCCACTGCTGTGAGTGGAGAACAGTTTTGCATATTATAATGAGTTTCAACTCACCCGTCGATGCACTTGGGGGAAAATGTTTTGAAAACGTCCCAATATTGTAAAATGGCAACCGGAATGATTCGCCCATACATGTTCGAGTCAAAGTCAACCCACTTTACTTAATTTTGAACAAAATTAGTCCAAAACAATCTACGTTTTGAATTTGTTTTGGGAAACAGCTTGCCAAAGAGAACTTTCTAGAAAGGTTTGCTCATGCTGGTAAACACTCTTGTACCATTGGTCTGTGGCGATTATGAAACAGGTGGGTGTGGCTATGAAGCTCCACCTTCTTTGACTTGGAAAACTAACTAGACACAGGTGAAGGATGATTAACTAATTAGGGATTAACAAGACAGAACATAATTGTGACATTTACATGGGCCTCTGGCTTGGTAAACATCAATTCCTACTTTTAAAAAATAACTTTATGTTTTTTCAACAGACAGCGGCCAGTCTAGACAAGGTCAAGACTTTGACAAATGACCTCAATTACACCCACATCTCCCTCCTGACTAACACCAGCAAAGCCTGTCCACGGCCATCAGTTAATCTCTAACACACAAACCGAACAGAACCACTGACAGGGCGAGATCACACACATTCACACTAGTTCCCCAGCTCCCAATGTTGTCTCCACTGACTTTGAAGTAGCATCCGAGTCAGTGGAGGTAAACAAACGAGCACGGGAGATGTTTCTGCTGTGGTTTTATCAAATCAAATCCTTCTGCTGCCGAAAGACAGCGAAGAGCGAGAGGCTCCTGGGATGAGAGAGTAGGAACTGCCAAACACTACCGAGCTACGAAATGAGATTATTTCTGGAGGAAATAGGTGCAGAACAAACGCACGCACTTTGGCGGCGCACACACGGGCCTGCCTGAGAGGAAAATATACTTGAAGGCTTTCGAGAGTGCCAGAGATATACAGAAACAAAACGTCAGAAGCACCTTTGGAGGGAATATAACATCATGAGGTGATTTGAGTTTGTTAGAAAACCTCCACAGATATCAGAGGGACATGTTTATGACAAAGAAACACAGCAAGAAATAGAGATGAATGACTTCCACCCTTCCACAAAATATATAGACTTGTACAACACTGACGTAGAAATGGCTGCACTATATGTATATATATATATATATATATATATATATATATATATATATATATATATATATATATATGTATATATATATATATATATATATATATATATATATATATATATATATATATGTATATATATATATATATATATATATATATATATATATATATATATATATATATATATATATATATATATATATATATATTAGGGGTGGGAATCTCTAGGCACCTCACGTAGTTTCGATTCCGATTATTATTTCAGAGGGCTTCTAGTTCCGATGCTAAATCGATTATCTTAATATTTTTTGTCTGTGACTATAAATAGCTACTTTGCTTTAAAAGTAAAAAGTAATGACCCATGAATGATCAATAATATATCTTATTAACATTGCAAAGAACCGACAGGATAAATAAATGTGTGCCTGAGCTCAGCAGCACACTTGTTATCCATAGTTATTTATTTTTTTTTTTTCTCTCCTCAAGTCTGATGGGGACTCAGCAACTGTTTGGTTATCCTCCGGCATCCAAAACAAATCTTCTTTTTGTGTTCAGACACAAGAAAGAAAATTACATACAGGTTTGAAAACAACATTAGAGTAAATAATTAAAGATTTTTTTTTGTGAACTATCCCTTTAAGGACGAGCGGCAGTAACTTCATTCATAGACTCAGCAAGCGACTTGTACGGTAAATGCGTTTAATATAGATGCATATTACACCAGATTTTCTCATAATGTTTGCTTTCACTTTAGACATAGCCAATTCTGTTTATGTAAACATTGTATGTATTTGGCAGTATTAGCAGAAGACTCTAAAAAGATAACTTAGTCCCATTGTTCAGGCGCTGTTTGACAGTGCCTGTGAGCGTCGGGAGGGCATGGCTTATGCAAGCAATGAACTTTTTGTGAATTGCAGTGTCCCTCGGCGTACCGATTCATTAACGTGTGATGTGTAGGCTCACGGCGCGTTGTACAGTTGAGACAGATGCTGCCAGAACTGAACTCATAGAATGCACTGTAACACGATACTACAATATTTCTTCAAAAGCAGATAGTAGAGACATTCTAATCGTCCACAATCAAACAACGCACACCTCTCCACATGTCAGCTTTTAACGAGGAGGGTGTTTTGCATTCGGCGCCAGTCATCACGCGTCTGGCGTTCTCTGTTATGTGCACGCCACCCACGGCTCCGGCCACTGCGCGCTTCTGCCGCTTCAGAGTTCCATCTCTTCACGTTGGCGTCAATATTACATTATTATAAAAAATATATATATATATATTTTTTTGAAAATTCGATTTTCTGACATTTTGCTGAATCGATTCAGAACCGTCCACGTCCCCGCATCGCCGATGCATCTAAGAATCGATTTTTTCCCCCCCCTAATATATATATATATATATTTATATAACTCTGGTTTGAGCTGGTTCTTGTAAGCCAATGTATGAACATCCAAATTGTTCAAGTTTTTCCCAAATCGTTAACCTATAAAAGGTAATAGGACACTACCCAACAAAATTGCAAAATCTTTCCAAACATAGCTATTCAAGTTATCTGGTGATGCTTCCTGTATTTTTTCGTATCACAATATACATTGCAAACAAACAAAATCACAAAGTCAGTTTTTTTCAATATTGTTCAGCCCGTAAAAGTAGTCTCGCACACCTCTCACACTTACAGGACGGACCCCGACTGACTTCCAAAAGATGCTCTCATATTACAGTGGGCTCTTTGTGAATGGCAGAGTCAAATCGTTTCCATGGCAATACATGCAGCAAGAACCAATTGCCTCCACTTCAAAGGCTGAACCACTTAAAAGCGCTGTAGCCAGAGAGGGGGAGAAATACAGAAAGTGAGAGAACACCTTATCTCCTCTCCTGATGGCAAAACCCTTTACCAAGCATTACTTTCACGGCCGCTTCCAGTGCAGAAAACGCCCAGCTCATCAGCCCAAACACAAAGCCTGTGCAAACTTTACCTCTCGCTGGCAGGATACACTCTCTCTCCCTTATACCTTTGTAGGCGAGTTAAACTCTGGTCATCATGATACTATCCAGAAATATAACAAGAATGTGGTAAAGTAAGGCCAGAAACATACTTTATACCAGTGGTCAACAATCTTTTCAAGCCCAAGATCCCTGACCTCGGCCTTGATGAAAGGCAAGATCTACCTATAGAAGCAAACTGGCCAATTCCAGATACCAGCTGCTGTTTTTTTTTCTTCTTCTTCTTTAAGCAAAATTGTCAATTTGCTCTATAATAGTCCAATCTGAACCATTTGAGCCATTTGAAATATGAGTCAATCGCTGAATTTTAGAGACTGCATGATTTCAAGACTTAAGCAAATAAAAGAATGGTCTGACTTTAGCTTTGTGAAATTGTTACATAAGACACACACCTGCATAAAACAAAAACAGACGGACAATGAAAATGCAAATTGACTCTTGACAGCAGGTGGTGCTCATGGAAAAGAAGCGTTTCTTTGGGTGCCTGGTATAAAGAAGCAGCTGCGCTAATAAACACAACTTAATGAGGTACGTGGAAAATAAAATGCCATTGAAGACAGAGATACATTTGTATAAATCCCGACCCCATTTCAACATTTATTTTTTTCTTCCTATATTTCTGAGCATCACAAACAGTGATCATGCTGTGTCTGATATTTTTTTTCTGCTGCACGTCTGCGGTCTCTTTGTGTCCGTCTCTTTGTCCCAATGCAGTTTGTGTGCAAGTCTGGAATAGAGAGCATCCAAAGTGAAACTAAAAACCGCCCAGTTGCTGATTGTGTGTTTGGAGAACACACCGGCAGTTTCTGATTTCATGGCCGCGTTCCCGTTGCTTCTCTTGAAAAAGCTTGTACCACAACAAAAGCGATCGAAGGGTTTGGCGACCACTGTTTTACGCAAATCTGCAAACACTATGGGCCCTATTTTAACAATCTGAAATGCAACTATCAACCGAGAAGCGCAAGTAACTTTGTGAGCAGATCTCGCCGCTGTAGCTTTTTTACTGGTGGGATAAATGACTCTTGCGCCTCGACCGCAAGTTTAAAAGGGGTTGGTCTGAAGTAGCTTCATTATTCATAGGTGTGGTTTGGACATAACGGAAACAAACCAATAAGAGCGTCATATCACATTCCCTTTAAGAGCGTGATGAACGAGGTGTGCTTGTTCCATGGCTCAATACTATTAGTAACGGCGCATTTACCAGGCACATTTCACAATCGGTTCACAGCCGAGGATATCGATGTCTCTCGTCAGGGCCCTAAAAGAAAGAAAAGTGACATTGGGGAAGGTCAGTGGCGCAATTGTTTTTCTGAAACTGCAAAAAAAGCACTAGGGACTGTTTGCACTGAAACATGACTCCATTTTGCGTCCGACCTCGCCCATGGGAGCACAAGTTAATTTCATAGTTTACCGACGTGCGTCTGTGGAGGGAAAAGTCCGCTTTGCAGCGGGTGCTAAATATGAACGATACATGCGTATTGTTGGTGGAATGAGCCAAAAGTGCCACCAAAAAGAACAAAAATGCCCCAAATTCAAGGTGGAAAAAAGGCCCCTGCATAGTTAAACTATATGTATGTATGAGACACATATGGGACACATCATCAGTGATGTTCCCTGGGGTCATTGGGTGTTTTGTGTCTTTCAACATCAGACACCCTCTCCCAGGTGACCTGGCTGAGGTTGGTCAGGTCCCAACCTGAGCCCCAGCAGCAACTGTTCATGCATCAGCCCTCTTGATCGAAAGCCACCTTGTGGCTTTTTCTGCAGTTGAACATATTGATTTGATGGCTGTTCTCTTTACCACCCTCGTAATCCTGAGCCAGCTGAAGACTTTGCCAAGTGATCATCCAGCGAAGCCCCTACAACCAACCTCTATGGCTTCCCAGTATGGCTTACAGGCTTTGCTCTGGCAATACATTTGCCTCCTCCATCCTTCCAAGTTCCTCTAGGCTTTACAGAATCCACCAGTTCCCTGTGACAGACATTGTTGTAATTGTCAAGTCATCCATGAATGCTCTTATCTGGGACTGTCATACACCAGACTTGCACTCTACCTCGGCTGATTTGACCACCATATTCATAGCAATAAGAGCAATTCAAGAGCAAAAGGAACCAACCAAATGGTGAAACCTGTTATTAATCCTTTCTCAAGACTGCGCCAGACTCAGTGACTCAGATGTGACTCTCACCCTAAATTTGCAGTAATAATCCAAGATCAAGGCAACTCAACCAGCCTATGTGATATTGACCCATAAGCATTTGCCAAGTTCGACCGCAGAGCAACTAGGACGCTCTGTTCAAAGGCTTCTATGATGAACTGTGTAACTACTCTGGTATCCTCCAGACGCCCTGAAAATCCTGGAATCCTCCTTTTCTGCACTAAAGGGTCAAAGTAACTGTTCATGTAGGGGAAAGGAGGAACCAATGCTGAAAAACGACTTTCCTTCAAAGTAAGATCAACATGAACAGAAAGATTGTCGGAATTGGTTGAGATCCCTTGAGGTTTCTTCTAAGTGAATCCAACTCACTTAGTACACCTCCACTTGTCTACTCTTCCCCTATGTCAAATTACCTTAGGAATTACTTCCTTAGGTTTTGGCAAAGCTTGGGGAAATGCTAATGAACGATGTAGGATACTCCACTCGGGCCTGGAGCGGAGGCTGAGCACAGCTTGATCACCTCCTCAACCTCCTTGAAAACTTGTCTCTGTTAGATCAGACTCTGTTGTTGGGGGTGCTGAGACTAATGAGAACATTATTGGGTTCAAGCTCTATTGCGTCGCTCAGAGTCTCATGGAGAAAACAATCTACCTCCTTCTTTGGACACATGAGGCGGCCACTTATGTGAGATCTTGAAGAAAAGACTTATGACCCTACGAAGAGCAGAGCGGCACAGGAGAAGGGAGAGAGTGTGACAAGCAACGTTTTGCATTTATCAAAAACCCTTTTAGTTTTTATAAACAGCTGCTGTTTGGAAAACAGGGCTCGACATTAAGGCTTGTCCGGGACAAGTGGATTTTTTGTAGGACAAATAGAAGAGAAAATTAGTTGTCCGAACTGGATGAGTTAAATTTCAAACAAAATAAAATGCCATGTTACTTCACGTTATGTGCCACTCGTTACGTCTATTTTACAGATTTAATTTACCGATTTTAAACGAACACATTTTTCGCGCTGCCTGGGAATGTCGTGAATGTGACTCACAGAAAGACACGTGCCAGTATAATGCGCATGCACAGACGCGCGCCAGAAGTTCTCTTTCGCGCTTGAAAGAACATCAACAACACACACAATTAAGCCAAAATGTCATTTGTCGAGTATCTTCATAACATAAGAGCAGTCTTATGATGGACATAAAGAGTTGTGACTCGTGAGAGAATGAAGCGTGTGTGAGATCCGCGTCTCTGTCCAGCGGCACGGCTCTTAAAGGGCCAGCTACCAATAAAGCGTTCTGCCAGTAAAGTTAATGAAAGAACAAAGGGAACAGAGAAAATTACTCACTGCTCTTGACTAAAGAACTTGTGTACGGTAGCTTTAATAAGGAGTAGTCTATATATAATTTATAATTTATAATTTATGCAGCGCAGACTGTTTGATAACTTTATTCAATTTCTGTATACAGTATGTCCTACCTGTTAGACTGTTAATTTTTATCCAGACATCAATGGCTTATTGATCATTATAGGTGTTATCAATCATTTAGTTGTTATTGCTAATTTCAGAATTATCACTAATCTGTGTGTGCATTTGGTTTAGAACCAAACAAGTTGACTCATGAAACCATTTGTTTATTATATCGCAATCACATATCACAACCGCAATATTGACCTCAATAATCGCAATATGACATTTTCCACAATATGACAAATCGTGCAGCCCTGAGATAAAATTAGAAATCTTTACCTGGACCAGTGACTTTTGTGCATGGACAAGTTGAATTTACTTGTCCAAAGGACAAGTGCCTCAAAAAGTTAATGTCAAGCCCTGAAAAAAATCCTCAAGATCTCTCATAAGTTGGCTATTGCTGGCTTTTCTTCTTCAGAGGCAGACCTACTGGATACTGCTTCTTTGGGTTTCGAGGCTCCTGCCACAGTTGATCCATTTTGGTGGCTCTTCTGTTCATGGCATAAATGGTGGGCTAAGCTTATCCTTTCTCAATGTGGCCAAACCTCTCAGAAGCATAACTGATGATCATGTCCATCATGTTTTTAAGTCAGCTGTCCAGGTCACCTTTATCCATTGTACTACTCTGCAAGTGTCGGGAAGGTCAGGTCCATGGAGTGACTGGGCTCTGTGGGGTGATTCCCTGTCTCAGGCTCCTCCTGAATCTAACCACGTTTAGTACCTGAGCCCTGCACCTTATTTTCCAACTCTGAGCATTTTATTCTGGCCTGATGGATTTTAAGACCAGGTTGGTTTTTACACATCTTTCCGCAGAAACAACTTATACTTGGTAGAACGCTTGTGTGTGTTGATAACCTTTGTACCCCACTCTCCGGGTCTCCAGGGAGTATTTTTCATTGGGCTTGTCCGTAGCATGCTAGGTTCAGGATTTAAATCTATTACGGCTGTTGTGCCTAAAGTAAAAATGATTGAAAAGTGTTGATTAGAACATTACATTAAGATCTGCTCACACGTTGCATTAGATTTCCCTTTACATGTTTTTTTTTCTTTTTCTTTTTTCCCAGTGTTGAGCATTATAACCAATGACACATTTCAGTTGAGCTTATTAATGCAATGGCCGATCAGAGTCATTTAGATTAGATGAAAAAAAATGCTAGTTTTATTCAGTGCACAGTCTGCACACACTTACTGACTGAATTCTGCACTCTCGCAAATTCTCTTATCATATACAACAAAGTTCAGATACGATGTAAGAGATTAATTTAGCAGTTTATACAACTTTAGTAATTGTAACTGAAGTTTCTGTAAGGCCGTGTGTCCACCAAAGCGTTTTTTTGCCAGCTAAAAACGCTAGACACTCTATTGAAGACGCCGAGCTTTGGGCGCTTGAGAGCGTTTTGGCAGCGCAGTGTTTTTTCCGTTGAGACGTAACGTTGCCTCAGCATAGTTTACTTGTAACTTGTAATTTGTTTCATACTAAAATTGTATTTTTCACCCGTTTAGTCCAGTTAGCTCTGCTGGTTGATGTTGTTGTACAGAAAGAATGTTGTGACAGTTAGTCTGTGTGGTATTAGCCCCGCCTCTCCTTCACTGTGATTGGACGGCTGGGTAAGAAGTGACAGTGATGAGGGCACCGTTTAATCCAAAGTTGAAAATTTTTTAGCTGTCGCGACCAGTAAAGACGCTGGGCGCTTGGCGCTTCAGCGTGAAAAAAACGTTCAGCGCCTCGTTGCGCTCATGGCGTTAAAAACGCGGCGCTCCCATTGAAAACAATTGAAAACGTACGCCAGGCGCATGGAAAAACGCTTTGGTGGACACACGGCCTAAGATTGCATAACCGCTTCAGTGATAGAGAACATTATTTGCTCGCTTGTATATCATTAATTCCCAGTTTGAATAAACAATTTTAGATTTTCATGGAACTAAAATAACCAACTTAAAGTCCTGATTTTATAACACCTAAAAAGCAATTCACTAATTAAAGAACGGTTCATTTCCTATCGCCTTTTCTTGTGAATGTGTGAGACTTCAGATCGATATATGTCAATAACTAGTAGATTACCAAAGCACAGTAAATGTTAAACCTAGTTGTGCTAAAAACCAGTGTGTTTATCATTATAATAATAAAATAAGCATCTAAAATAACTGGAAAACTCAAACTCCAGTAGTCTCGCACTTCACGTTACAAATGGCCCGTTCTTACGTTAAAAACAAGTTTGATAAATATGTAGACTTAGACTAAATGGCTCAGCAGAACTCACTTCAAACTATTTACTTTAAAGTACAGTTTTTGAACTTTCGGTTACCGAAAGTTAACAAAATAATGAATATAATCACTGGGAATCCAACATATATTGTAACAGCACTGTTTTAGGAATTGCAGTCTGAAGCATTTCAGAGTGCAATGATGCACAAAATCAATCAATGAAGCCATAAGCACCTATTTATATATTTATTTATTTTTTTACATAGCGTTATGGGCAATAATAAAACCCACAATCAACCTTACCGCAAACAGCTTGAGGTCATCTATACTGCATAATCATCATTATTACTGCGGGTTTTAACTAATCATAGTCTGAGTTTGGTTTGCTTTAAAGGGTGTTTCGATAAGAGACTGATGGAAAATGCAGAATTTTTGCATTGATTATTGTAATGAAAATAATCTTTAGGGTAAAGACGATCATATATTTGTGAAAAATAAATGTTTACCGTTTTGCCTGTTACCGTCTGTACGGTTACTTTGGGTAGAGACTATAAATCATTTTAAAATAACCAAATTAATGCCCATGCATTTTCATCGCAGTCTCAAATGATATAAAACTAGTACGTTTACATATACATAATTCTTCTTAAAATGTTAATACATTTTGCCCCATGTGACATATATTGTATCTGTCAGTCTGTATATTGTATGCTTGCTTCTACTATAAAATTACTAAACAAACATGGTTCATCAAACGGTTTTCTATTACTTTTAATGCTTAAGTACATTAAATAAAGTAGCCTACTTTTGTACTTAAGTAAGATGAAAAAGGATGCGTACTTATAATTGTATTAGAGTATTTCATTAGGGTACTTGTGTACTTGATCCATCACTGTAAATTACACATTAAATGTGAATTGAGATACCAAAAATGTCCATTTATTAAGAAGTTTGCATTACTTAACCACATGACACATGCAGTATAACTGTGAATAAAGACATGTAGAGGAATGGATGAGGTGGAAAAGTGCAAACATGCTGCAAAAATCCATCAGAATTATAACTCAATTTCCTCTTTAATAACTCGCTGAAACAGATAACAAAGAAAAAGTGTCTTTTTCATAAAGAGAAGAGCCAGTGAATCAATACCCATATAAAAGCGTGGTTAGAGTCTCCACAGCAGAGAGATGCGCTATATTTCACCGGCCTCCTCCATCGCCGTGCCTCCGGCGGGCCGTCCGGCAGTGATAAAGGGCCTCAAAATCTCATTTTTAATGTCCTTCTCCAGCATGAAGGGCAACTGACCAGACAAAAGGGCCGGAGCTGTTGCGTTCAGCATGAGAATAATGAGAAACGGAAATGTCGTCTGATACGTCTGAGAGAGTGTGTGGATTTGAAGAACAAGAAAGTCTGAATAAAAATGCAAGGCTCTCCATTTGAGATAACAACCATCTAACGTGAGCGGCAGACTCCTTCAAATGGACTAAATTATGATTTAATATAGTAGATTGTGCCCTAATGGACTAAATTATGAGTCAATAGACTGAGTTTATGAATCCTCCTCCACTGTTACTGACATTTCTGTCTCGCTGTTGCTACACTTGCAATGAACTTAGTTTCGTATAGCCTGATTTTGATCAACTTTTTCAAGTAGAGAACCATCCACTTAACCAGCAACTCGTCTGATTGACTTTTAAAGCAACCAGTTCTTTTGTTTAGGGTTTTTTGTGCACATTTAAAGGGATAGTTCACTTTGAAAATGTTTTTTGGTATGTTTTATCTTACCTCAAGGGCATCCAAGATGTAGGTGTCTTTGTTTTCGCAGTAGTTTCAATTTTGATATTTTTAGGTCAAACCGTTCTTGTCTGTCAGTCATATAATGGAGGTCTATGGTCACCACTCAGATCACTTGGACATGGCTGTGGTTACAAGAGGTAAAAACGATATAAATACTGTTCGTTTTCTCACACAAACCGCTCGTTTCGTGTCTTAGGCCATCAATGTGTACTTACATTTACGAGTCATTAAATCATGTTTAATCTGGACTTCTCTGTGCATGCTCTTTGAGGTGGTGACCATAGACCTGCATTATATGACTGACAGACAAGAACGGTTTGACCTAAAAATATCAAAATTGAAACTACAGTGGGAAGCAAAGACACCTAGAAACATATCAAAAATGTATTTCAAAGTGAACTATCCCTTTAACATTATTTTTAACACATTGTTTAACATTATTTTATTTTTTTTTTTTACAGTAGCCCTACCATTATAATAGCCTACTCTCTCTTTCATGGTATTATCCCTTCATTCCCTCAAACGAGTTGTTTTCTCTGTCGTGTGGAGGTGAACCACACACACACCCCTCCCACACCTTCCCAATTCCCCTGACAGGTGGAGTCTGCCTCCCAGGCAGATTGCACCTCAATCTGGCCTCTGATGGAGGAAGTAAAACAGTTTTGTCTTTTTTTTTTCTCCGTGCCCAAATTTCCAACCTACTAATTATCTCCTAATTATCTCTTTGATTAAGGAGAAAGCGTGAGTGTGTACATGTGACAGTCACAGTGATGAGGATTAATGGAGCTGTTGTTCCGGTGACTGATGTAACACACTGCCATTGTGAATTACGTTTGTACACTTACAATTTAAGATGATCAAAAGCATACAATTACAAGAATCAAATTAATTTATTTTTATGAAACATTCAATCTCACTTGTATCTAAATAAAAAAAATATTTATTTATATTATTTTATTGCACTTTTCATTTGAGTGTTCAAGTTACTAACCATACTAACTTTAAGATCCATGCCGTTTTAAATGTTTTTATATCGTCTCTTGATTAAAACTTCAGTCACCATCAACATTAGAGTACATTTCTAATTATTTCCAAGAGTCACTTTGTTGCTTGCATCCACAATCAAAAATGTTCCTTGAAGTAGAAGCAGGGCACAACCTAATGCTTTTTGACTTTCTCAGTTTGTGTAAGCCTAGTTAGGGTTCAGACAGAGTATTTATTTTTTTCCAGCATTTATTTCACATAGGCCTATTTAGTACACTTATTTGCTTTTGTTTCATAATACAGTGTATAGGCCTACTTTTTTTCTTAATTTACCCTGAAAGAATGTGAAAATTGTGAAATGTGAAAAAGTGAAATGTGACAACATGCCCCATTGGCAGGGTACATTGTAACATGACCATCGCAACAGCTTAAAATGTTATTTGGTCTAATCAAAACATATACAAGACAAACTAAAAATAATTACTCAAAAAATTAAAATGATTAACTTTATCATATAAAATAATGACATTTTTGAATAATTAAAAATAAACTAATTTTGAGTTTGACAACAAACACAAATAATGAATAATAATGAACAATTTCTGAACATCAATCTTTATTCACCTATTTTCTCATGGTTTCTCAATAGAATTAGAATAAAAAGCTGTGTTAGTGTCCACAGCTGGTTAGATCACCATTAGAGAACTGTCTCAACTGTTAAATACAAATATAAGATTCAAATAATATCAGATTTGTCTAGTTTTAAATACACACAAGAAAACATGAATAAGATTAAGTTTAACATAAGAATTTTACTTTTGATATGGTTAAATGAATGTTCAGTGATATCTTTCAAAGAAAGATCTGTATTTTTGGCACATTTTTTTTTCTTGATATGGCAACTAGTAAATACGCTAAGGTCCCTCATGCTAGCATGTGTGGAAGTTTTGAAAACAAGTTAAGGTAATGCCCTGCTCACCCCATCTCAATAGCATTTTCAAGTATTGAAAAGTTTTAGTAAAAATATGTATCGTTCAAAAGATTGGCGTCAGTAAGATTCTGGGTCCTATCTTGCACCCAGCGCAATTGACTCTGTACACTGACGCATGCATCATTCCTATTTTGCACCCGTGCAAAGCGGACTATTCTCTCCACAGACGCACGTCGGTAAACTAGGGAATGAACTTGCGCTCCCCGGGCGGGTTGGCGCTAAAAGGAGGCGTGTTCTGGCGCAAACAATCCCTGGTGCTATTTTGCAGTTCCAAAAAACAACTGCGCCACTGACCAGAAAAAAACCTAGTCTAAAGTCAGTGGCGCGTTGCGCGCACATTCAGATGCTATTGTAAGCGCGCATGCTTGGCCATAACACAGAGTGTGAACAATGTGATTCTCTCATCTACACAGATGCATTTTATTTATTGCAAATGATACATTATTATAAGGAAAAATGTTAAAACACAAGGGAAATGATTGTTGTGTCCATGACAATGGTAAAAATAGGCATAAAGCTTAAAC
Organism: Hybognathus amarus; assembly: GCA_030378365.1. Classification (NCBI taxonomy): domain Eukaryota; kingdom Metazoa; phylum Chordata; class Actinopteri; order Cypriniformes; family Leuciscidae; genus Hybognathus; species Hybognathus amarus. Next base: position 127,575 of record JAQIUQ010001045.1, on the reverse strand, counting down.
ATTTACCCAAATTATCATATGCATGTTTAACCGAAGCTAATTTGGATGTGTTTGTCCCATCCCCAATGTCACTTCTCTTTCTTTTATGGCCCTGACGAGAACATCGATCTCCTCGGCTGTGAACCTATTGAATAATAGTATTGCGCCATGGAACAAGCGCACCTCGTTCATCGCGCTCTTAAAGCTGCAATACCTAAGATTGCATGCCGCTAGAGGGCGCTACATTCAAAACAACAACAACGGCTTTGCTCGATGACGACGTGGAGGAAGGCGGAATGATGGGAACTGTTGTTTTCAACTCCACCGTGGATAAATCAGTCAGACGGGAATCGAAAATTAGTTGTCATGGATGAGGTAAAGTTCGATTTCTATAAATGTTGCTTTTAATGACATGCTTGTTTTTCATTAAACTGAAATAGCCGCAAGAAAAGTCAGGTTTAAAAATAAATTAGTTATCACAGATGTTCCTGTACGAGTCACTGGACGAAGCTATGGTGGAGAGGGTTTGAAGTCAAATCCTTGCTGATGGATCCTGACTTCGCCCTATGCTGCAATATGCATTTAGTTTTGCATTCATTTACAGAAATCAGCTGCTTGAATGACAATTACTGATGTTATTAGATTTTTCAGGTGAGATTCTCAATTCATTCAGTTAACGGATGTTCTGTGGTAAAGTTTTCAGACTGCAGACTCAGCAACGATTGTATTTTATTGTACAGTACAATCATAACATAGAACAGACATTATCTTTCTTTCATGTCATTAAACATAACAATATTGCTGGCCATATAGTGATGAGAAAGTGCGCGTCCGGTGTGCGATACTGGAGTTGTCCTAGACATGACGTGGCTCTTCTTGTCCGGTGTGCGATACTGGACTTTGTCCTAGACGTGGCGCGGCTCTTCTCGTCCGGTGTGCGACCCCCTTTACAGCCAACAGTTCACATTCCGAGAATAATTGAAAAGAATAATTGTGCTCCATTCCATAACAAATGAGCGAAACAAGCTGACGTTTGTTGCTTGATAGATGCTAACGCACAACTACAACTTCCGTATTTGTCCAGGACTACACGTAGTACGAGCGGAAACCGAAAAAAAAGTAACGCGGATAGGACGCGGACAACCCTGCTCACACGCCCCGTTTCCTTGGTTAAAATCTAAATTTTCTCGTGATTTAAACATTGTTTGAAACATTTGGAATATTGTAAGTTATCATCTTAACTAAATATATAACACTGGCCTTGTGATTTTGGGATATTTTAATACAAAAATCTTAGGTATTCCACCTTTAAAGGGAACGTGATATGACGCTCTTATTGGTTTGTTTCCCGTTACACCCAAACCACACTTATGAATAATGAAGCTGCTAGAGTCATTTATCCCACCAGTTAAATAGTAACAGCGCCCAAGACCCGCCCACAAAGTTACTTGTGTTTGACACTTGCGTTTCAGATCGTTAAAATAGGGCCCTCTGTATCAGCAAGCACTCATTAAATTGATCAAAAGTAAAAGTAAACATTGTCGCAAAAGATTTCTGTCTCAAATAAAATGCTGTTTAATATTGAACTTTATATTCGTCAAAAAATCTTGAAAAAAAATGTATCACAGTTTCCACCAAAATATGAAGCAGCATGTTTTCATCAATAATAATAATAAGAAATAATAAATCATCATATTAGAGTGATTTCTGAAGGATCATGCGACACTGAAGACTGAGGTAATGATGCTGAAAATTCAGCTTTTGATCACAGGAATAAAATACATTTTATAATATGTACTTAAATAGAAAAAAATATAAACAGTATACTATTTCACAATATTACTGTATTTTTGATCTAATAAATGCAGCCTCTGTGAGCTGCAAAAAATACTTATTTTTGATTGCTATATTGGTGCATGTACAGTACATGAAAACCAATAAATATATTTTTGTTTTGCCTTCATTTAATTTAATGGAAACTCAATTAGATGTGCATAAACAGTGTTAGGTTTAAATAATGCTCTTCTGAAATAAATAACCAATTTTTAGACCAATGCATAATCAATATATAGACAGTTATCAAAAAGCATAAAATAGATTATCACCCAGGATAAAAAAAACGGTATGTTAAGCTAATGAACATATTCTGAAGGAGTTTATGATAAAATAGGCTTTGTTTTAGATTCCAGCAATTTAATAAAGCCATTCAACATAACTCTTGAAATTAGGCTTTCAATATCCCATGTGTCAAAAGAAGCACATTAGCAGCAGTGTTCCTGCATAATGTGGCGGGTTTCAGCGAGTGCTACACATTAGAGTATCAGGTTTTCAGTGTCAGCCATGAGCTTCACGTCAACAGCTCTAGTATTAGCTGGCCCATAATGCCCTGCTGTCAGTGAGTCAGCTTCGGTTTTGTCTAGTAATTGGGCCCTGAGTTGGTGTTTAAGAGGCCGTACTAAAAACCCTATTGTCACTTCTCTCACATTGATGTTGAAACAGTTTCCATTGTATCCTAATAAGGTCCTTCGAAGTTCAGCAATCTTGACGTCTTCCGCTATGAAGAAAGCGAAACAGTGTGGATAGGGATGAAGCTATTTCCAAACCAATCGTTCTTTCTGATGGCTCTATTTTAACCTTACCAGTCTTGCATAACTGAAATGTCATACTGTACTGTTGGGAGCCTGACTGTTTCAGTGGACACATTATCATTAATCTCCTGCTGTCAGGATGAGGGTGCAAGGGGTCTTGTTCGGTCCTTTCCCTGAAATGTGTTTTTGTCAGTGTACAGTGGCCCCAAAAAGTATATATATATATATATATATATATATATATATATATATATATATATATATATATATTAGGGCTGTCAGTTTAACGCGTTATTATCGGCGTTAACGCAAACCCCATTTTAACAGCGTTAATTTTTTTATCGCGCGATTAACGGTCTTTTTTAACTGCATTTGTCGATCAGAAAGATGTGTTTGCCGTCCTTCCTACAGGATTCGGCAAAAGTTTAATTTATCAGCTGGCTCCGATGGTCGCTGAAGAAGAAGGGACACAATGAAGACCCTGTGGTTGTTGTGATTTCTCCTTTGGTTGCACTCATTGAGGACCAAGTAAAAGAATAACACTTATTATTTTACTACTTCTACCAGCATGCACCAGCATGCATGCAGTTGAGTTCTGTTGACAACTATGCGTAGCTCAACATACGTCCACTTACTGCATTGCTCTGATTGGTTGTAGGTCTATACAACTGAGTGCAATTTTTTGCCAAAGCCCTATGGAGCAGTATCAAACTCACATTCTGACTAGAAGAAGGAAGGATGGAGGGGATGGAGGAGAAGGAGGAAGAGGAGAAGGAGAAAGAGGAAAAGAAGAAGGAGAATGAAGAAAAAGAGAAGGAGGTGGGGAAGGAAGAAGAAGGAGAAGGAGGAGGAGGGGAGGAGGAGGGGAGGAGGGGAGGAGGAGCAGAAGGAGGAGGAGGGGAAGGAGATGGAGGATGAGGGGAAGGAGAAGGAGGAGAAGGAGGAAAAGGAGAAGGAGGAGGAGGAAAGAGAAGGAGGAGGAGGAGGAGAGGAGAAGGACGAGAAGGAGGAAGAAGGAGAAGGAGAAGGAGAAGAAGGAGGGTGAGAAAGAGAAGGAAAAGAAGAAGGAGAAGGAGGAGGAGGAGGAGGGAAGGAGAAGGAGGAGAAGGAAGAGAAGGAGGGGGAGGAGAATAAGAAGAAGGAGAAGGAGGAAGAGAAAGATGAGGAGAAGGAGGAGGAGAAGGAAGGAGGAGGGGATGAGAAGGAGGAGGAAGAGGTGAAGAGAGGAGAAAGAGAAGGAGGAGGGGAAGGAGAGATGGGGAGGAGGAGGGGGAGGAAAAGGAGGAGAAGTAGGAAAAGGAGAAGGAAAGAAAGAGGGGAAGAGGAGAGGAGAAAAAGAAGAAGGAAAATGAAGAAGAAGGACAAGGAAAGAATAAGGAGGAGGAAGGAGGAGAAGGAGGAAGGGAAGGAGGGGAGGAGGAGGAGGAGAGAAGGAGGGAGAAGGAAGAGAAGAAAGGAGAATGAGGAGGAAGGAGAAGGAGGAGGAGGGGATGGAGAAGGAAGAAAAGGAGAAGGAGAAAGAGAAGGAGGGAAGGAGGGAAGGAGAAGGAGGAAGAGGAGGAGGAGGAGGAGGAAGGAGGAAGAGAAGGAGGGGGAGGAGGAGGAGGAAGAAGGAGAGGGAGAAGGAAGAGAAGAAGGAGAATGAGGAGGAAGGAGAAGGAGGAGGAGGGATGGAGAAGGAAGAGAAAGGGAGAAGGAGAAAGAGAAGGAGGGAAGGAGGGAAGGAAAAGGAGGAAAAGGAGGAAGGAGGAGAAGGAGAGGGAGGAGGAGGGGAAGGAAGGAAGGAGGAGATGGAGGAGGAGGAAGAGGAGGAGGGAGGAGGAGGGGACAGAGAAGGAAGAGAAGGAGAAGGAGAAGAGAGGAAGAGAAGGAGGAGGAAGGAGGAGGGAAGGAGAAGGAGGAGGGAGGAGGAGAGAGGAGGGGAGGAGGAGGAGGAGGGGCAGGAGGGGACAGAGAAGGAAGAAAAGGAGAAGGAGAAAGAGAAGGAGGAGGAGAGAGAAGGAGAATGAGGAGGGAAGGAGAAGGACGAGGAGGAGGAGGAGGAGGGGGACGGAGAAGGAAGAAAAGGAGAGAGGAGAAAGGAGGAGGAGGAAGAGAAGGAGGGAGGAAGGAGAAGGAGGAGGAGGGAGGAGGAAAGGGGAGAGGAAGGAAGAAGGAAGAGAAGAAGGATGAGGAGGAGGAGGAGGAAAAGGAGAAGGAGGGAGAAGGAAGAGAAGAAGGAGAATGAAGGAGGAAGGAGAAGGAGGAGGAGGGGGAGGAGGGAGGGACGGAGAAGGAAGAAAAGGAGAAGGAGAGAGGAAGGAGGAAGGAGGAGGAGGAGGAGGGAGGAGGAAGGAAGGAGAAGGAGGAGGAGGAGAAGGAGGAAGGAAGGAAAGGAAGATTAGAAGGAGAAGGATGAGGAGGAGCAGGAGGAGAAGGAAGAGGAGGGGGAGGAGGAAGAGGAGGGGGAGGGGAGAGGGGAGGAGGAGGAGGAGGAGGAGGAGGAGGAGGAAGAGGAGGGGGAGGGGAGGAGGAGGAGGAAAAGGAGAAGGAAGGAAAAGGAAGATAAGAAGGAGAAGGATGAGGAGGTAGCAGGATGAGAAGGAAGATGAGGGGGAGGGGGAGGGAGGAGAGGGATGAGAAGGAAGAAAAGGAGAAGGAGAAAGAGAAGGAGGAGGAGAGAGGAGGGGAAAGGAAAAGAAGGAAAGAGGAAGAGGAGAAGGAGAGGGAGGAGGAGGGGAAGGAGAAGGTATGAGGAGGAGATGGAGGAGGAGTAGTAGAGAAAGAAGAAGATCAGTACAAACACAAGTAGGGTTCCAGCACCATCTGTGCTTCGAACCCCTGAATTATCAAACTAAGGACATCTACAATTAAAGAAAATGTTTGTCTCAGAACTAAAGCAACGGTGTTAAGCTTACTTGAAAAATAAAGTGGTACTTTAAGTCAGACTTGGACCTGTGGAAACTCTGAACTCCATGATGTGGATGTATGATGTCGAGAGCAAACATGGCGGCCCCCAGGGAGATGATTAACAATCAACAAGAAGCAAATAAAAGCATCAAATAACTCAGAGTTCCAACTGTACATGATAGTAAACCTATTACATAGCAAACATTTGCAGCAGCAGGTGTAAAACAGTACATGATCTCTGTTATAATTGTACACCTGCAGAACAAATGCTAGCTTTGTGCAGCATCATTAATCTTCCACAAAGCTTTGTTGACACCTCCAAGCTAACAGAGATTGTGTTTACTTATAAGACACACTTAAAGCATCAGGCGATAGAATGCTGTTATGGTCAGAAATTTAAGAAATCCAATATGAATCCCTTAAATTTAACTTTGAATGGAACAGATGGTAAGTTTGCGCAGAAAAAGTAAAAAAAAGGTTAATTAGTTAACATTAGTTAATGTATTACACATGAACTAACAATGAGCAATACATTTGTTACAGTATTTAATAATCTTTGTCAATGTTAGTTAATAAAAGGCCAGCTGTTCATTGTTTGTTCATGTTAGTTCACAGTGCATTACTAGAAATGAATATTAACTAAGATTAATAAATGCTGTAGAAGTATTGTTCATTCTTAGTTCGTGTTAACTAAGGTAGTTAACTAATGTTAACTAATAATCCTTATTGTAAAGTGTTACCAATGTATTAAAATAAAAATTTTCTATAATGAAAGCCACTTAGTTTGATATAATGCAATAACATTGGAATAAATGTGTTAAAAAATAATTCAATTGAAAGGGAAATTGACAATATTTTGGTTGGATACTATATATATATGAAGAGTTCAGATGCAAAAGCCTCTAATGCTCATTTGAAATTTTCTTCTAAAATTGACCATTTTTATCAAGCTTGTATATTTAAGTTCAGTAATTTCACTTAAATGACAATTAATAGGTAATCTTCATTGGCATTTAAGTGAAATTACTGAACTTAAATATACAGAGCTTGATAAAAATGATCATTTTAGAAGAAAATTTCAAATGGCACTTAGAGGCTTTTGCATCTGAACTCTTCATATATATATATATATATATATATATATATATATATATATATATATATATATATATATATATATATATATATATATATATATACATATATATACATACATTAGGGGTGTAACGATACACAAAACTGACGGTTCGGTTTTCCCACGGTTTTGACATCTCGGTTCGGTTCCAATTCGGTTCGGTTTAGAAAGCTAAAATGGCTTTTTTTTTAAACAGTGGTTTAATGAAAAAAAGGTCTTTGTCTTTAAATTAATTCAGTTACAATTAAACATTTCACAAGGATTAAAAAAAAATCTGCTAATGCTGGGAACTATATTGAAGGCTGCACATTACTATAACATTAAATGTTGTAGCCTAGACTTTTAACCTAAATTCAGATGCCATTTATTTTTTAGATATAATAATCAACACACAACACATTGTATGAAAACATGTAAACTGAACATAAGGCAGTTTTTACATTAACTTGTGTTTTTACTCTAATAATTTACACAGTTGTCATTTTCATGAAAGATATTTTAAACACAAATTAAATAATCAAGATATCATTAACAGGTTAAGTAAAATATAATATACAGGCTAACATAGTGCATTTATTTAGTGCAAAGGTTCATTTATAGGAAGTTGTGGACACTGAATCACTTGCCTGCTGAGGTAAATATAATGCTAGTGACAAGCTAAAGCTTTGCTGTTTTATTGACGTCTTTCCGCTGCTGAAACACTGATTGAGCGATTACACGAGTTATGATGCCTTTCAGTAAGTATACTGTATCTTTCAACATACCTTCAGGTGTCTTTTCTGTAACTGAGGAAGAGATGATCGCGTTTACTCGCGCGCCGCGCTGCCGCTTGAAATGAGGAGCCTAGTAAGCGATCTGTCACGTCACATCAAAGAGCGCCAAAACGCCATTTATTGTTTGAATTTCGTGATCAAATAGACAGAATCTGAAAGATTACACCTTGCTTATTATCGAAAGTAACAAAACACGGAGCTTGTTATTTGGTGTTAATGGTGGTTAGGCTACAAACTGAATTCATTGTGTACTGTTTACATAAGACATGAGGTCCATTGAGCTGGGCTGGGCGGGGCCAGGGTAGCAGGGGGTGGGGCGGGGCGTGTTCGGTACGCAATGACAGTATCGCGATTCGAATCGTGAGTTCAGTATCGCGGTTTTTCGGTTTCGGTTTCGAAAATCGTTACACCCCTAATATATATATATACATATATATATATATATATATATATATATATATATATACTGTATATATATAGTGAGGAAATTTTCATCTCTGATGATTTTGTCTCTGCTCTTTGCGGATGATGTTGTCGTGTTGGCCCCTTCACACCAGGACCTTCAGCATGCACTGGGAAGGTTTGCAGCCGAGTGTGAAGCGGCTGGGATGAGAATCAGTACCTCCAAATCCGAGGCCATGGTCCTCAGTCGGAAAAGGGTGGCTTGCTCACTTCAGGTGGGTGGAGAAATCCTTCCTCAAGTGGAGGAGTTTAAGTATCTTGGGGTTTTGTTTACGAGTGAGGGAAGGATGGAACGGAAGATCGACAGACGAACGGTGCAGCTTGTGCAGCAATGCGGTCAATGTACCGGTCTGTTGTGGTAAATAAGGAGCTGAGCCGTAAGGCAAAGCTCTCGATTTACCGGTCAATCTACGTTCCTACTCTCACCAATGGTCATGAGCTTTGGGTCATGACCGAAAGGACAAGATCCCGAATACAGGCGGCTGAAATGAGCTTTCTCCGTAGGGTGGCTGGGCGATCCCTTAGAGATAGGGTGAGAAGCTCGGTCACTCGGGAGGAGCTCAGAGTAGAGCCGCTGCTCCTCCACATCGAGAGGGGTCAGCTGAGGTGGCTCGGGCATCTGTTCCGGATGCCTCCTGGATGCCTCCCCGGGGAGGTGTTCAGGGCACATCCCACTGGGCGGAGGCCCCGGGGAAGACCTAGGACACGCTGGAGAGACTATGTCTCCCGGCTGGCCTGGGAACGCCTCGGTGTCCCCCCAGAAGAGCTGGAGGAAGTGTCTCAGGGAGAGTGAAGTCTCGGCATCTCTGCTTAGACTGCTGCCCCCGCGACCCGGCCCGAATGAACCGGAAGAAGATGGAGCTTCAAATAAGTATTTGAACACCTGAGAAAATCAATGTTAAAATTTGGTACAGTAGTCTTTGTTTGCAATTACAGAGGTCAAATGTTTCCTGTTATTTTTTTTACCAGGTTTGCACACACTGCAGGAGGGATTTTGGCCCAAACCTCCACACAGATCTTCTCTGAGATCAGTCAGGTTTCTGGGATGTTACTGAGAAACTCAGAGTTTGAGCTCATTCTAAAAATTCTCTATTAGGTGCATTTCAAGCATTTCAAGTGCATCTCCAACGGAACGAGGCATTTACACTTTATATAGTTTATACTTTAGTTATAGTTTATCGCTCACGTTCAGCGGAGAGGAAGGGAAGTTGGTCTATATCGGCAGAAGCAAGATTCATTGAGATTAATTAATCTATTTATTTATTAATTTATCTGAGGTGCCGGAACGCAGTTCCGTACCATTCCAGCCCACTTTAACCGCTGGTCATGTTGGAAGACCCAGCCCCGACCCATCTTCAATGCTCTAACTGAGGGAAAGAGGTTGTTCCCGAAAATCTCGCGATACATGGCGCCCTGTCCCATGTGCAGAAAAACAACCCCAAAGCATGATCCTACCACCCCAATGCTTCACAGTAGGGATGGCGTTCTCGGGACAGTACTCATCATTCTTCCTCCTCCAAACACGGTTAGTGGAATTATGACCAAAAAGTTATATTTTGGTCTCATCTGACCACATGACTTTCTCCCATGACTCCTCTGGATCATCCAAATGGTCATTGGCAAACTTAAGACGGCCTTGACATGTGCTGGTTTAAGCAGGGGAACCTTCCGTGTCATGCATGATTTCAAACCATGATGCCTTAGTGTATTACCAACAGTAACCTTGGAAACGATGGTCCCAGCTTTTTCGGGCCATTGACCAGCTCCTCCCGTGTAGTTCTGGGCTCATTTCTCACCTTTCTTAGGATCATTGAGACCCCACAAGGTGAGATCTTGCATGGAGCCCCAGTCCGAAGGAAAATTGACAGTCATGTTTAAAATCTTCCATTTTCTAATGATTGCTCCAACCTTGGACCTTTTTTCAACAAGCTGCTTGGCAATTTCTCCGTAGCCCTTTCCAGCCTTGTGGAGGTGTACAATTTTGTCTGTAGTGTCTTTGGACAGCTCGTTGGTCTTGGCCATGTTAGTAGTTGGATTATTACTGATTGTATGGGGTGGACAGGTGTCTTTATGCAGCTAACAACCTCTAACAGGTGCATCTTTAGGATAATAAATGGACATCTTAAAGGCAGACTAAGGGCCTGTTCACATATCGCGTCTTTTTGTGCGCTGAAGTTCATTATTTCAAACGGAAGCGCGCTGTTTGCGCGCTCATAATGGAAGCGACGCGGTCGACGGTGTCATTTTTTTCTAGGCGCGCCTGCGCCGCAAACATCTCAACTTTTCAGAATGCTACAAGCGCACCAGTAAGCGTCCTAGCACTTTTGAAAAAGGAGAATGCAGCGTGCTCCGCGTTTTCTATGCGTTTTAGGCGCGATATGTGAATCGGGCCTTAACAGGTCTTTGAGGGTCAGAATTCTAGCTGATAGACAGGTGTTCAGATACTTATTTGCAGCTGTATCATACAAATAAATAGTTTTAAAAAAAATCACATATTGTGATTTTTGGATTTTTTTATTTTTTATTTTTAGATCATGTTTCTCACAGTGGACATGCACCTACGATGACATTTTCAGACCCCAATAAGCCACCCCAGGTAAACAGTGCTGTGTTACGGAGATTGAAAAACAACAGAAAAAAGTGGAGATGTATAATTTTAGGAAAGGGTTATGAAGTCATTACAGTCAGAGAGCATCCAAAAGGAGAAGTGATGAAAAGCCCAACCGCCCAGCATTTCTCCAAGGGCACATACAACACCTTACCATGATGCCTCAAAGGAAAAACTTTCCAATAACTTTCAAAGGACTCCAGCCATAGTTAGTTCAGTGCTCATGACTTATAAATATGAGAAAGGACAATTTTGAAAGAGTAGCAAGCTAAACAAAATATCAGCTCAACAAGAAGAACTTCAAGTCTCATGTTTGCTAAAAAGAATCAACATCGGCTAACTGTGGGATTTTTATTTTATTTTTTGCCTCTCTACATTTTTTAAACGTCCCAAAAATATATACAATTCACTGCAGTTTCCAGTTGAAAACGACCAATAGTATTAGTAAAAATCATCTCATCGTCTGCATTTGTTAACACTGGTTAGGTTTCACTGGGTTTAGTGTAGGAGTACGTTCTTTAATTGCGTTAGACAATCTTTTAGCGCCACTGATCAATTCAATTCACATTTATTTGTATATAGCAGCTAATGCAGAGTGTTGACATTACAATTTAGAGTCTGTTATCAGAAGCAGTGTTCATTTTTACAGCAAATTTTGATTTAGTTTTAGTCATAGTCTTGACTTAAATGCCATTTAGTTTGAGTCATCTGAATTGTTTTAGTTTAGTTTTAGTCAACTAAATATCATACGATTTTCGACGACTTTATCAGTACATGTAGTCGACTAAAATCAAATGGGTTTGGTTAAATTATAATGCATTAAAGGGTTAGTTCACCCAAAAATGAAAATTCTGTCAGTATTACTCACCCTCATGTTGTTCCAAACCTCTATAGCCGCTTTCCGACCAAATAGTTACAGGAACTTAGTCATAGGAACTGTCCACTTCTAAACAGTTCTAAGAACTACTCTCCCCCAAACTCGGTTTTGCTGCTTGCGTTCGCACTGGCCAAGTGGCCATATGAACTGGTAGGAGGGGTAACGCAAGCACGGCGATGGTCTTTATAGCGTCATCACTGAGACGTAGCACGGCCACATACAAACAACAAACCAGCATGGAGGAGGCTATTGCATTAATAACAGAGAACGAACGGCGGCGTTTAAAGATTATGCTTGAGTTCTGTACAGAGAAACACAGAAGACGAAGGCTCCAGCATAGTATGATATTAAGTAATATGATGGAAGAAGATAAAAGAGCAGAGCGCAGGAGGCAAACAAAACGACGGGTAAGTTTAGCTAGCATTAGCAATTAGCTGGTTGAATGCGTTATGTTTGTCTTAATCCTTGTTGTAATGTTTTGCAAAAACACACAGCGTATGGCAGAGAGCGCTACAAGTTCCGTGTTGACAGTGGGCATGACTTATAAGTTGAACCAATCAACGTAGACCTAGGGAAAGGGAACTAAAAAAGTCCTTGCTCTAGACTAGGTACTGAAAGAGTTATAGGAACTACGGTCTGAAGAACTAAAAAATCCCCAATTTAGTCCGGTCGGAACATCGAGAAAAAAGGGTTATAGGAACGTTAGGTTCTAGGAACTGCAAAAGTCCCTCTGGTTCGAAGCGAGCTTATGTGTTCATTTGTTCTGCTGTACACAAAGGAATATATTTGGAAGAACTGTTTTACTCAAACAGACTCAATCCCCATTGACTTCCATAGTAGGAAAAAATACATACTATGGTAGTCAATGGGGATTGAGATCTGTTTGATTAAAACTTTCTTCCATATATCTTCCTTTGTGTTCAGCAGAACAAATAAACACATAGAGGTTTGGAACAACATGAGGGTGAGTAAATACTGACAGAATGTTCATTTTTGGGTAGAATTTTTTGGTTTAAAATTTCTCTCAAACATCCAAACTCATTATGAAAACATCTATTGACCACTTAATATTAATGACATTAAGGTTTGAACTTCCAATGCAGACACAGATTTAACTGATGTGACATTATCTTAAATTTAAATGAAATTTCTTCTAAAGGAACAAGAACATGGTTTTCTTTTTAATTGACTGATGCATTCTTTATAACAACTTACAAATAAATGTCTGCACTAAAAGAATGCAAGTTAAATTAAGATTCATGCTTATTAAAGCTATTAAAGTTATTCAGTCAAGAACATTTAAGTTCGATTAACATTAATGACATGTTTCCAATACACTGAAACACATCCGGTATTCTCCCAGCTGTTTACAGGAAGAATATTGGATGTGACTGCTGTCTTTACGCAGTCACACTTTGCGCAACATCACGTTTTTTATATATATTTCGAAATAAGCCATAAGAGAATAATAAAAGAATATTGTGGTACTGTATGAACATGTGTTTCACTCATGTCACAATGTCCCCTTGAAGCGAATCCGACATGAGCTGGATGACTGGCTGCTAGTCATTCTGTCAGGGTCTCATATAAAAGAGCTGCTTTTTCTTTCATTCATCTTTCACTGGTAAGGATTTCCGGAGAAGTCTACAGTTTTTTTGTATTCTATTATTTAACGGTTGGGTTTTCCCCTCAAAACCCTGCTCGCTTTATCACATTATACATAAAACACAAAGAACAAGCTCCTAGTGCCACAGAGGCCAGGCTTTGAGCTTCACAAGTTCAAAGCCAGTCGACCTGCAGATCCGTGTGGGTGTCTGTATAACAGAGAGGAGGCCTCATCGGAGCACCACCACTCATTTGTCTGAGGGGGAAAAGTTTAATATTCAGAGGCGAACTGTAACCTTCTGCCATGAGGGGCGTACCTGAGCACTGCTGCAATTCAAGGGTTTGTTTGTATCAAAGCCCTACAGTCAACTGCAGTGAATGTTCAAAATCCAGGAGATGTTTCCTCTGACAGCTAGTCCTACTGAGAAAGTGAGAGAATCACTGTAGAACAAAGATATGACTAATTTAAGTCAGCAATTTCCCACTCCATGTACTCTCAAGAAATGTCCAGTGGGAAAATCTGTTATTTTCCATCTTGTGTTATTCAGCTTTCTGGAAGCTGAAACATAAAACTGTGGAAAAACACACTGAAATGGTGCAGTCCTTATCTCTGTTTTTTATGCAGACAGAAGTGATTCAAATTATGGTGAAGCAAATAACCATACACGCAACCAATATCTTATTTCTGTCAACTGTAGACAGTCCTTGGCTGCACTTCTTCCTGGAGCTGCAGGAAAATGCCGTCATAATGTTTCACTGATGAATACACACTTCCAAATCTTCTCCTGTGTGTATAGCAGACAGGGAACACATATCCGACACTGCTAAATCATCTACTGTAATGAAATATTTAATTTCAAAGTTGCAAAACATCTGTATTATTTTGTATGAAGAAAATCTTATTTTGTATCAGCGCGTGTTATTCGTCAGCGTTTTTCAACGCGTCTTTTGTGTTCACACCCAAGCGTTTTTCGCTGCACGATGAGCCGAGTGGAACATGCAAATTCGTTCCCTGACATTAGATGGCGCTTAATGTAAAACAGAAATAATAGTATAGTAAATAATAATAGAATACTATACTAGGGTAAAAAAAAAACTATACTAGGGTGATCATAATCATGTCTCAACATGTTTTATTATGACAGAATTAAAAAAAATAATGAACGAAATAATTACAGAAATAATGTCTTCTGTATTAGAAAAATAAATATATAAATAATAAATAACTAAATGAAATGTCTCCAAATATAACAAAAAATAACTCACAAGCTTACAAAAACGAACTAACAAAATTGTATCTTTAGTTTTCATCCTCTTTATCCTGTTTTTCTTCCTCATCCACCTTGTTTGTCCACCTATATTTTGCTGTAGAACTGATCTTTCCCAGCAGTTTTTTTGAAAACCAGGACATTTTCATCACTTAAAAACAGCCAGGACAGGACGTGAAAACAGGATATGTAATGCAAAGTTGAGATGTTGCCCAGAGATAAAAACATAGCACTAGTTGTCGGTTGAACAGATGCATGAGAGACGAGAGTTGTATTTCCCCACGTTTAATAAAACCACTCAAACGTTACACTTGTCCTCATACATGGGGATCGAAGTGAGAAAAAACACAAACAAACATCCAACTCTGGTCACAATAAAAAATGTAATAAAAGAAAGAATACAAAGAGTCGGCAGTAGTGTTGCTTTCGTCAACGAAAATTATGACTAAATATAGTCGTCAACGAACCTTTATCACGTGACGAAAACGAGACGAGACGAGACGCAACGTAAATGCTGGTCGTATGACGATGACTATAACTAAATGTATAATGCAATATCGTTGACGAATAAAAACGAGACTAAATGTGGTTTACAAAAATAAAAACTATGCTAAAATGTCTCTTCATTTTCGTTGGCTGAAACGAGACGAGACGAAATGTTATTTAACGTTATTTCGTCTCGTACTTGCATTTTTATGCAGCATTTCTGTTTCCTGTGTCACTTCAGGGGCTGCATCAGATCGCACTGTGCAAACTAAGGGTGTCACGAATTTCGATTTTAATTCAAATTGATCGAAATTAATTAAAATCGAAATCGATCGAAATTAATTCAGAATCGTCCGATGCTGCCACGCCCCCATGTAACGTCTGTTCGGCTTGCCAAGCAGAAAAAAAACACGCATGTTGAAGTGGCAGAAACAGCAGATGCCGGAGACCCGTCGACAGAACGTGAACCCCCTCCTCTTTCACTGAAGTCGCAGGTGTGGACGTTTTTTTGAATTTCCAGTGAATTCTGTTGCCCCAGTTTGCAGACATCCCAAGTCCTGCCGAAGTGCCGGGAGTCTCCCGCATATTGATAGCGGCTCTCTGATGCACGCAAATTATTTGAAATTTCTCGAAATCTAGCGTGTAGCGAACGTGCATGTTGAGACAGAAAAAACTGTGCTCCAAACTGTATTGCGCGCATCAGAGAGAGGGAGAGAGGGAGAGACCTTTGCTTGTGTGCCTCATAACGCCCGTTTTACACACACTCTGTTTGCAACGTGTATGCGGTGCGTATTTGTTTCCGTACCCATGTTAACAGCTTCCACACTGCACGCGGATGCAGTCCGTCGATCCGTTCCAGTTGCGGTGAGTACACAGCAGTGCAGAGATCGTTTGAACTCAAAATGAACTCAGGTTGACCTGAAAATGTATTAGTTTCTATATAAATGCATTTAATTCAATAAAATGTAGTGATCTCACCATAAATGTATTTAATTAAATACTACTTTTCATATTTTTACGTTAAGACCGGGGTTTTTAGCAAAGAAAACTACAATTTACCTCAACAAGGACATAATGAACGACATTCTTTCTCATTCGTGGAGGTAGAATAACAACTTCTTTGTGACAGGCAGGATTTATTGTATTAAAATTTATGTAAATGCAAAAGAAAAGGCAGAGCCGGCTGTTTTGTCAATTTTAATTTAAATAGACAAGTTTTTATTTAAAATGTTTGCGATTTTAATATAAGTAGCCTACATGGTTAAATATTTGACCATTTGCTTGAGAAACTTAATATATATAGAAGTAATGCATGTAATAGGCCTACGTTGTTTATTGTGTTTAAATGGGCATAGATCCATTCAAGTTTGTATAAGTGTGCAAAGAAAATCGCAATGCTGACAACGTTTTTTTAAATAAAATTTGCTGCAAATCTTCAGAATTTGAAATAAAATAGTGAATATGTGTTTGTGGTTCAGCCACGGATCAGTTACGCACTGCAAACGCAGCATATGTAAAGCACTTTAGCGAGTGCTGCTCCTGTATAAACCGCAACAAGCACTGTATGCACACTGCATGTAGTATGTGTGAAATGGGCGTAAAGCACATGTAATAAAGAGAGCATCCTGACTGGCCAATTGATAAAAATCGAGAATCGAATTTCGAATCGTGACCTAAGAATCGAAAATGGAATCGAATGAGGATTTGGAGAATCGTGACACCCCTAGTGCAAACCTATGCGACTTCGGATCCTCAAGCCCCACTCGCGGCATTATTTAGAAGAAACAGCTGCGTGACTTACAGCTGTTTCACACACACTCCGTGTGTAGAGTGTATGCGGTGCGTGTAGCAGTGTGTATGCAGGAGCAGCGCGCGTTATTGCTTTCACATGTGCTGCGTTTGCAGTGCGCAACTGATCGGCTGTACCACAATCACAACATTTATTCTCTATTTTTATTTCAAATCAGTATTTTAGCCTACATCCATTGTGTCGCGTTGTTGAGGTTGCCTACTGTGTAGATCTCTGCTCTGCTGTTATGCATGCAACGCAAGTGACGCACCGCTCCTAGAGCGCGCGGTATGAGCACTAATCTATAAAACTGTAACATGGGTGCGGGAAAAATACGCACTGCAAATGTAGTATGTGTGAATCATTCGTTAGTATAAACGACAACAAACAAGGTTAAGTCTGACACAGAGAAAGGGATTCGTCTTTGGGAGAAAAAGAAGAAATGACATTTGGAAAAACTTTCATTTCATCTTGTGTGTAGGCTACTTCTAACATGTTTGATTGGTAAATATGATGTAAATTCAATTCAGAGCGTCTTCCGTGTCTGGAATGGATGTATTCTTAAGTCTATAAGGTAACAATAATATAAGAAGATAATAAGAAGCTAAGATTGTTTGAAATGGGTTTGGCTAAAAGAAAAATTGGTTTTGTCTATAGGCTAGCCTATTACTAGGTAGGCTTCTTATATATTGACTGGGTTAAATAGAATTGCCTACTAAAAAGAGACTAAAATACCATTTTCATTGACTAAAACTAGACTATGTCTTTCGTCGACTAAAACTAGACTTAAATGTCATCGGTTTTCGTCGACTAAAACTAGACTAAAATATCATTGGTTTTCGTCGACTAAAACTAGACTAAAATGTCATCAGTTTTCGTCGACTAAAACTAGACTAGACTAAAAAGAGTATGAACGTGACTAAAACTAACAAAAACTAAAATGTCAGCTTGACACAAAGACTAGACTAAAACTAAAATTAAAACAGGCCGCCAAAAACAACACTAGTCGGCAGAGCGGGTATCTCCTCTCCTCACTTGTCAAAATCTAACTGACACTACTCACACTATGCGCAGTTCTCATCTCAACTCAGATTTCTTTAAAGCACAAAGTGACCGTTACACATGTCCTGGGAAAACAGGACTGTTGGTCACCCTATATTATTACAGAAATACTAATATAAATATTAGCTCTGTATGCTCCGAGACCAGCAGTTTCTTCGCGTATGTGTGCTTGGCAAGACCGTTTTGTGTTTGAGTCGCCCCAAGTTGTGTTTTACTGTAACTTCAGAAGTACCAGACACGTGAGAAAACCGCCAATTCTTGATGGTCTGATAGTTTCTGACGCGGCGCGTCAAACCAAAAAAACGAACCCGAGGTGTTTTTTAAAAGGACGCTTTTTCACGTGGCGTTTTTCGCGTTGGTGTGAACACTCACATTGGCGCCCATTGTTTAGTCACGAGGCGTTAAAACGTCTGACGAATATCGTGCGAAATTCGTCCCGGTGTGAACAGGCCTTAAGGCACTGAAACGAGTTTTAATAGACCTGGCTAATGCTAACATGCTAACGGCCGCTTGTGTTGGCGTGTGCTTGTGTTTCTCCCTTTCCTTATTTTCCTGATTCCCTTCTAATGACCTTCCTTCATCCATGAAGTTACACTTTTACTGTTTATTTTATTTCCATGACATTGTAAAAAGTCATGAATCTTCCAGAACACCTTGAGCAGCACAGGCCTTTACAGACCCATACAAGACTTACAGATAGAGCAAAGAGCTGATAAAAATCCCAAACAGGCCTATAAATTTACACCAGATCAGGCCATCCATACAGTAATACTGATGCACCGTGCACAAAGTTCTGGGATTATTCATCTAAAGCGGATAGCAGTCTACTGTGGATTATTACGCCAAAGACATTGATCCTTATATGAATACTAATAAAGTGCAGAGGCAGGATTGCTATGATAATCTCTGAGCTCAATGTACACTCCTGCAGAAGCATTAATCAGTTATATATAACACACACACTGTATATCCAGCGATTTACATTAAAACCCACCAACCCACCAAATACAGGTGGATTTCAGCAGTGGAGTTACTCATAGTCTCCTACTAACCATTTTGAATTACAGGTTGAATTTTATAAAATATTCACTCTAAAAATTGCTGGTTAACTTTGGGGCAAATATGGACAAACGACGCACCCTAGCGGCAGCAAAAATTATTTTTCTGCAAAGTGTGGTCTAGCAACTCTCCGTTGACTTTCAAAGTGGAAAATCCAAACTCTGGTCTGGCCAATCACATCGTGTATAGAGTTGGTGGGCAGGCTTAACACAATGACGGCAGAGTTGTGACAGTTCTGCGCCGTGATTTCCATAGGTGATTTCCCTGCTACTTAAAAACAAACAAGACGCAGCTGGCGAACAGCGATCTTTTGATTCGGCTTTGGCCGCGACTCGGATGACTTGGAGTTAAGAACGTAACTTAAGTCATTCTTAAAAGAAAGATGTGTTCAGAGTTTTGACAACCGGATAAGGCAAAAGTTTAATATATCAACTTTCTCCGCTGGAGAGAAAACCATGGGGAAAACGCATGGGACTCACTCAGCCACAGCCATCATCGCTCTGGTTGGTTAGCGCTATCCTATGGCGTGTAGAGGGATATTGAAAGACAACCTTTTATCCCGCTCCCCAGATTGAGGTATGCCAATTGTGAGTTCCCAGACCTAACATCTTGATAGGTCTGGTTTGCCAGGCTAGACAAACCCAAACGTTGGGTTAAAAATGTAATTCAAATTTTTTACCCAATGGCTGGGTTTGTCCTTATTTGAGTTGGGTTAAGACAACCCAGCAATTTTTTGAGTGTATATACATTTTACAAAATTGTTACCGGGCATGAATTTCACTTGCGCACATTGAGCATAATTTTACTCATTCCCGCAAATTTTATTCTCTCAAGTGTACGCACATAAAGCCGCCTCTCAGTACATTGAGCTCTTTTTACGTTTATCTGAGTTTATTTGTCTCAAATAGATTTTCTTACGTGTATTTGAGTTTTTGTGTGTCAAATGCACAGAAAATGTTAAAATGTCGGTCTTGGCGAGTATTCACGTGAACAGTCAGTTATGTTTAAAGTGAACGGAAACAGTTGATAAAGAAAACGCATGTGTAACAGTTTTAATGGATCAGTGTGTCTAATGTACTCTCAATCTTTTCCATTCTAGACAGGGCTTAGTGATTCAGGCAGTCAAGAATACTATTATAGCCCTCAGTATTTTTATATATATATATATATATAAAACGGTTAGTTCCGAATCCTTGATTCTGATTGGTCAATAGCTGTGCTTTATTCACGATAAAACACGGCTACGACCGCTTCATCCAACGGTTCTATTGATCGCTGCACAACACTGCTGTTCTATGTTATTTTTATTTGAGCTTTCATGCATTTTACACATTGGAACGTTGTTGCTGTTCACGCTCATGGACTATTTTTTCCAGCGGAAGGTAGGCTTTTAGTGATTTTACTTCAAGAAAGTTGCACTAATATTGTTTTTTACTTTAATATTGTGTGGCAACCGTTTTATAAAAGCAATAAGATACTCGAGGCAAGTGCTGTATCGTGAATAAGTAACGGCTGTGCAAACCCACAGCCTCTCGTACCGTATTGCTTACATATATATGCGTATATACATATGCGTATGTATATATATATATATATATAAGAAAAGTCAAGTATAGTTCCATCATTGCTCAAAGTAAACAAAAAATCATACTTTATGATGTTAGTTTTAATAAAAATATAATTAAAAAATTAAATCAAGGACATTTTTCTGGCATTTCTTTCTTTTTGCTGCATTTAAAATGTACCGAACCGTACCTGAACCGCTGACACAAGTGTATCGTATTGAACCTAACCGTGAATTTTGTGAACCGTTACACCCCTAATATATATATATATATATATATATATATATATATATACATACATACATACATACATACATACATACATACATACATACATACATATACATACATACCCGCACTAGCAAGAGCTAAAGTGAGCTAGCAGCAGCAAAAAAGTTTCAGTTGGATATTTTCCAGAGTTGACTCTGGCTGGTGTTAGGAGTGGCTGCAGGCAGTCTGTGGTATTTAAGGATATTTTTTTTGAGCTGATAAAATGTCAAGGTTTCCTCCAAACAGGTGTTGCAGCAACTCCACCTTATCTAGCACTTCACTCGCCATCGGGCTGAGCCCAGTTAACATGCAACTCGGCTCATATCACTGTCTGATAAGTGTGCCCACACAGAAACATGCAGCCAACCCTTCACTGACTCACATTTACTCAATTCAGTAATTGGTGTGTGTGTACGTGTAAGAGAGAGAGTTTCTTTAGAAGTACAATGATCTGATTCTGTAACTCAGATGGGGACCCGCAGGTGTTGGAGGGCATCCCTCTGATTTTATCGTGGGAGGCGGCCATCCCTCATGCCTGATATAATGACAGGAATATAATAAATGTAGATGTAAAAGTTACTGTATAAAAGGTGGAATTACAGGTGGAAAATTAGAGAAAAGTTTGTACAGTGTAGCTGACTCACAGCTTAGATATGTTTTTCTGCATTGCGACATATAACTGTGTGAAACACATTATTAAAATAGAAAAAAACATAGGGTTTTTGATTCTATTTGATTCTATTCATCATTTGTTAATTGGATGACAGATCTGATTGTGAGCTTGCAGTCGACTGTAAGAAAGGGCAGGTTTCATCATCCAAATGTTATTATCATCATTACTGACCCTCATGTTGTTCCAAACCCATTTGACTTTTTTTTTTCCATAGTACACAAAGAAACTGAACTTGAGAACTGGATCAGTCAATACTTTCTCACTGCCAACTCATCACATATGGATGCTTCCATTGCTTTTAATGAGATTTTGCCAATATGACATATGGGGCATGAATGGCAATTTAACCAGACACAATCATTTTATTTACATTACACTAATTTACATTACACTCTTTTTGAGCACACAACCCAACCCCTAAAACCAACCCATTTGTTTATTATATCAGACAGAGCTTTATTGCCAAGTATGTTTACACCCATGGGACATTTGAGTTTTAAAATATAATTTAAAACATAGAATATAACAGGCAGATGCAATTACAGTCACAATTTATAATAAAAAAAAATCCAAATATTGTTCCGAGGCCATGCGATTGATTTGTTTGAGGAAGACTCAACCGGTCATAGTCAAGATCAGGGGCCTGATTTATAAAATGTTGCAAATAAACCATCCTAAATTCAATCTTAAGATCATTTCTTAAAAGTGAGTTTGTATGATTCAGAGAATGAACGTACACAAAAAAAAGGTGCGTCCACCTCTCTTTCCAGATGTGAAAATCAAGATCGTAAATGATCTTGAAATTGTGAGCATCTGAATGGTTTCAGATATCCGCCTTGTAAACACCACCTAATTAAAGCCATTAACATATAAAATAGCACCAGTAAAAGTCCTTTACTTGAGATTTCCAATTCTCACTCTCGGCCACAAGGAAATTGTGTACGTCTGCTCCGACCCCCACATGGTGCTGAGCACTATTCCACGTCTAAGACCATTTTCATAAGTATGAATGTTGCAGTGGATTTTATCGTAAACACACTAAGTTCAAATCTGTTCCATTGGACAGGGTCCCTACACAAGTGTTCACTGCTCCCTACTCCCTGAACACGGTATATCAGTTGAAGTGGACTTTACTGAGTTCCTGTGAAGTGATGTATCGATGTTCCTTATTCCCTATGCCGTTTGCAGTGCCCTTCGAACTGAACATGCTCGTTCCCTTCGAATTGGAATCTCACTTAAGATGGCGAAATACCCTGTGAAGTCCACTTCGCAGTCCACTTACGGTCGAATGGAACGCACCTTGTGTGTATGCACGTTTTATCCCAGGTCCTGTGCACACATTCGAAAATTGCCACTGGAAGCTAGCCTGGCTGCGCCTAACTATGCACTTCCGCTCAATTTCATTTTCCTTCAGTACTACGTCTGGGATCGCTCCATAGCCTTAGGTTTCCAGAAATCAATTTTTTTGTAGGACCAATCAGCGAATAGAGGGAGTGGCTGAGAACGATGACGTTGATGTAGCGCGCGTCAGTTTGAGTTTGGCAGCGGAGAAAGACGTGAGAAATGCTATTCGGTCCGTTGTTGGAAAAGAAACTGCCGAATATACAGAATTTAAAGCCGGATTGTTATCGCCTCACCTCTTGTTGCACTAACGGAGGATCAAGTGAAGGACGCAGAAAGGTTGGAAGTTCGTGCTGGGCAGCGCTCGGTGTGCACGATGACCGCGACATTTTGAACGGACGCTGTAGCCTGGTGTTAGGAACCCCCGAGTCCTGGCTGCTAAACTGTTGTTGAATATGTACTCAGGAGTCATGTCAGCTCATATTCCCAACAGTAAATTTACGGATTCTTGTGATGAATAGAACACTTTGAGCCCCTTTGTCTACTCGTGCAGGAGGTTGGTGTGTCAGTTTTACATGTTGTAAATAGAGCTGTGTTTCTATTCAAATTTCAAGAATCGATTCCATTCCAATTCTCAAGATCTTGAATCGATTATCATTATTCGATTCCGATCCAATTCGATCCGATCTTCGAGATTTAGATAATTGTAGCATTTTTTTTTTCCAGCTGTTACCTAAATTACAGGACTGTGGTTATGCAACATATATTGATACTATTAAACATTCAGGGCCCTATTTTAACGATCCGAAACGCAAGTGTCAAAGCGCAAAGCGCAATTAACTTTGTGGGCGGATCCCGGCGCTGTTGCTATTTTCCCGGCGGGATAAATGCCTCTTGCGCCTGGCGCAAATCTAAAAGGGGTTGGTCTGGAGTAGCTTCATTATTCATAGGTGTGGTTTGGGCGTTAACGGAAATAAACCAATAAGAGCGTCATATCACATTCCCTTTAAGAGCATGATGAACGAGATGCGATTGTTTCGTGGCGCAATTCCATTTTAACGCGCATTTACCAGGCGCGCTTCAGCATCGGTTCACAGCCGAGTAGAGGGGCCGTAAAAGAAAGAGAACGGACACTGGGGATGGGACAAACCCACCCAAATTAGCTTCGGGTTAAAACATGCATATAATAATTTGGGTAAATGTGTAAGCTTTATGCCTGTTTTTCCCATCATCATGGACACAATAATGATTTCCCTCATGTTTATAATATTTTTCCGTATAATAATGTATCATTTGCAAAAAGTAAAATGCATCTGTGTTGATGAGAGAATCATCTACAGTGTATGCGCGTCTGTTCACACTCTGTATTATGGCCAAGCATGCACGCTTAAAATAGCATCTGAATATACGCGCAACGGCGCCACTGACTTTAGACCAGGTTTTTTCTGGTCATTGGCGCAATTGTTTTCTGGAACTGCAAAATAGCACCAGGGATTGTTTTGCGCCGACACACGCCTCCTTTTTGCGCCAACCCGCCCAGGAAGCGCAAGTTCATTTGTTAGTTTACCGACGTGCGTCTGTGGAGGAAAAAAGCCCGCTTTGCGCGAGTGCAAAATAAGAATGATAAATGGGTCAGTGTACAAAGTCATTTGCGCCGGGTGCAAGATAGAGCCTCTCTAACGTGCACGACAGAAGACGACAGAGGACGCAGAGGTATAGGCTATATCAGCAGGAGAATTGCAAGTAACCACAGAAACCGTGATATTCACGTTTTTTATAAGGCTATACCCTTCTTGTTTTGAACTTCATGCATGTGTATTGAATGTTAGACAAGTTCATAATGATAACGAGATGTTTATCGTGGTGATGTGTAGCCTACAGAGGCTTCGCAAAGAGTGAATGAGAGAGAGCGTGGAAAGGTTGCCGTGTCAAAGGAAAGCGAAATAGTTGTTGTATCATCCTTTTAACATTCATGTTACGGGTATTTACCATAAATGCGCGTCAGCAGCAGCGCTGGTCAGCATCCCACAGCGCGAGGAAGCGCGGGGAAATAAAATCAGCGAGTCACGCATTGAATCAATGCCATATGCATCAGCTTCAGCGTTGCCCACGTGACGCGCTGCTCAGCTGAGCCTTGAAAAGTGGAACTCAAAGTTAAAAATAATTAACACCTTGAAGTTGTTTCATTACATCTATTTTAATGAATCTGCTTTTTTGAACGGTGTTCGTTGAATGAACTGTTTAATGACTCAAAGTCCGTTGTCATAACAATGTGCGCGCTGAGTGAAACTCTTAGAAAGCGCACAAAGGGATCTCCCGGTCGCTGCCAAGTTAAAGTTCACAGGGAAAATGTAGGCCTATTAATAAATCGATTCTCTGAGTTACGGATCGATCTTTAGAAATTAATATGAAAATTCGATTCAGAATTGGTGAATCGATTTTTTTCAACACAGCACTAGTTGTAAATCATACAAATTGGTTGTAATTTTTTTGCATAAATTTAATCAAGAAAACAGCTCCAAAAACAGCTCTGTTTTGATCGTTCGATGCAGGATCTGTGACGTCACATGGGCAAATACATTTGCATAGGCCCGCATCCAGAGCAAAACATTGACAAATAGATTTACATCATCACACCATAGGCTCCGCCCACTGGCGTTCTGTCCGATTAGCGGCTTACACTTGTGTGGATGCGAGCGCTGCCTCAGTTCAAAAGCAGATAGAACTCATTATATTTCTTGGATGCTGTCTACACTGATACAGTACACAGATAACATCATCCATGCGCTGTTGACAACAGGACATATGGAAGAGTATATGGAAGAGGCACAGTGTAAAGGAGAGTTCACAAAGAAACATTTGTTGACTGTTGAAGCAGCTCAATGCTTTGTCTGTAAATGATACACTCAGGACTGTTTCCTATGCAGTGATGTTAGCCAATCACAACAGTGAAGGAGCCGCCCCTAAACTACAAATCATTTCAGACAGAACGCCAAAACGAGGGTTGACAAGAGTTTTTCTTTGTGTGTGTGTGTGTGTGTGCTCTATTCTTCATATAAAGACATCCTATGGCTTCAGAAGACTTGGAAGGCAATATGCAAGTTGTTTGTAATACTTTTAAAGTTCAGTTTTTGTAAAAAGTATCAGCTGACTCCTTTTGATCGCCCTGTTAACGTGTTTTATTTGTGTTAGGTTTAGGGTAGGGTTAGGTGCTCCAAAATATATATAAATGTACAAATCTTTAAAAAAACATTTATACTTATACAAATGCATGCAAAGAATTAAATGATCTTGATCAGATGCATAAGGCAAACAAGAGTAACCTGTGATCCCAAACAAGTGCCATGTGACATGTTGGGAGTGAGAGCGTATTGGGTCGGTCTGATACATGAACAAATGATTTAAAAGATTCAACTCAAGTGAAAGATTCATTCACAAATGGGAGAGTTATCTCTCTCATGAATGCACAAGGGAGAGCTAGTGCAGATCTGTCAATATCACAATATTTCAGCCTGTTCCTCACACAAAACTAGTGTACAACATCTGAAAAATTGGAATATCAAGTCAGTCATGTGGACTATTTGTACTTTTTACAGATTTGTTGACATTTTGACAGCCAAATCACTTTAATACATTCATTTATATCAACAAATCTCTTTAGGATAAAAAGCAAAAGTTAAATATGCAGGTATACGGATGTGATGTGATTCATGCCTTCTGATGTGAGTGGGTTCAAAACCCACCCTCGCATATGTACGTTTTAATAAACAAAGCAAAATAGCTACTGTGTACCAGAGGATGATATATATCAGAAATGGGGGCGTCGGGTTGCACTTTATTTTGCTGGAACAGAAAGCGGGCGGCAGAGCGAGGGGGAGTGCACGTCTGAAGCCTTGTTTATACTTTCAGTCAACTTGCAATGGCCAAGAACCTTTCTGCAGCGTTGCTTCACAACCGATAGCTAGAATGATATTAACAATACTTCATTTTAAGTGAATAGAATTAGTCAGGTCTTTCCATTCTTTACCAAAAATGACACACATTATTTTATTATATTATATTATATTATCCTGTTAACTGTCACCTCCCTTTTTTGAATAGACATGGAAATGCACATTTCGAACTTAAATGGCTGTAATTCAAGAATGCTTTGGAATATAGACGTAAGATTTGACATTTTTGTGGAAAGTGAAATAAATTAAGAAAGTGAACCAGAAAAAAGTTGTAGAACTTTGAGTTTATGGAAATGTACAATGTAAAAAAATCATAATTATTCATATTTTAAATAAAATATATATTTGCATAACCTGGGCTACTCTAAAACTGGAGAAAAATCAAAGCCAAAAATCTGAACAAGTTGTGTTTAAAATTTTAGGTTGATATCTCAAAAAAACAAACTTTGTCACTAGGGCACAACCAGACTCCATTACTGCCCATATAAGGGTGCCTCCATTTCCATTTGTGTTTTGAGTGATCTGAACCATTATTTCCACAATTTTCATACAATTTATGAAGTAGACATCCTATTCAGAAGTAGAATGGGAAGTTTGGCAGATTTTGATATTAATTCAACCTCTAAGTAACGCATACAAAGAACACGCATGTGCATTATAGCTTCCTGCCGCATCACAAATGGTGAATTTATATATTTTTTCTTTATATTTAAACATTTTCAGACCTTTTTTCTAAAATAATTTAATGGATGCAATCTTTTGAACTCTTGTCATGAAAACAAACTGAGGTTTCTACCTTGGCTTTTTTCATGATTTTTCATGTTTATCACAATTCCAAAATACAGGTCTGAACACTTGCCAATTGATAAATTACGGCTTCTCTGTAATTTATTTAGAAAATCAGTAACCAAATATGGAAACTAGAGATTGTAAGCTTTCAAATGATAATATAATATAATTAATTTAATTATTAATTTAGACTAATTTAATTTATTAAATATTAATAGATGATTTCTTACGCAGGGCACTGAAATTATTTTTAAAAATATATTTTTTTAGTAAGGCATTTTAATGTATTTGTGTCCATTTGGTTTATTATAGGTTAAAATTGGTTATGGGTTGCACTAACAACCTCTTTGCTAAAACCTGTATAACATAAAAAAATATATATATATATATATAAGTTCACAAAATAATCTGCTGAAATAAGATGCGGCTGAAATGACTGAGGACACTGTTAAAAATAAAACTGAACAGTAATTTTTGCCGATTTTTTGAACCATGGAGGAAGTTTTAAGTTCTGAATATTACAATCGAACATGTTTACATAGTACAACTAACTCTTCTGATTCAAAAGATCACAGATAATTCCATTTATCATCGAATACACAGAGTGACCCACTCAAAATAATGGCTTGATTTAGAGTAAAATGAAGAACAGGTACATAACTGCTGTAATTTTCAGCACATTTGCATCTGTAAAATTCAACTTGTTCTTAATGCAAATGATTCAGAGAGGAGAGATCTCACATCATGCTTGGACACACAGGAAGCCGTGTGCTGTGTGTGTGTGTGTGTGACTAAATGCTAAGTGGAGATTTTGTGCCTTTGAGGTCAGCTTGTAATATGGTGTTATGTTAAAGCTCATTTCAAAAGAAGGTTAAGGCTGCGTTGGCTTCCGCTGTATTTTCAGGGAAAAATCTTCTTGAGCTCACACAATCATGTTTATCGGAGGCAGCCGATCATTTCTTCACATTTCGCGGATGTGCCTGGCCTCTTTCATCTGCGCTTTTTGGACAAGCGTGTTTTGGCTGGACTGTTGAAAGGTGTTTAAAAGTGGAAATGGCATTTGAGGCTGATGTCTGACCTTTCTACACAATCTCCAGTCTGCAGTCACACACACAGTGATAGATGGCCACAAAGACACACTGTCACAACAGTAACACAAGAGTACACACACAGGTAAAAAAAAAATGATGAGAACATCGGTTAGGATTATTTCGGTACATTATTTTTGGGTGGAGCGTTCTTATAAATCAGTATAATTACTGACTGCCTGTTACTCACAATACAAGTAACTAGAATCTGAACATGAATCATTAAATCCCTTACAAATCTCTAGCGCTGAGTGAGCTGTGCACTTTCAGTTTTGTTTGATTGTCAGATAACACAGTGAGGTCCCATTAGTTAATGGGACCTTACCTTACGTTTACACGAAGGGAAGATGCAGATATTTCCCTGCGGTTCGGCCTCTCATTTACATGAAAACCCTGTTTTAACCCCTTACCTGTCACCCCCCTTTTTGATAATTTACATTAAAATGCACTATACAAACTTAAATGGTTGTAATTCAAGAATGCTTTGAAATATATACACAAGTTTGGTCTTGTTTTAAAGAAAACAATCAGCAGATTATTACTGAAGTGAAAGCACTTCAAAAAATTAAAGTATGAAAAAGTTATGGAAGTTATAATTTACAGTAAATCAAATATTATTTATTAATATATATTTTTTAATATAAAATAAATATTTTACAAAATATTTTTTACAATAAAATTACTATAAAATGAAAGTTATATATCTAAACAAGTTGTGTTCCAAATTTAAAGTTGATATCACAAATTTTGAAGTTTCTGAGTTCGTAAGCTTTCAAATGATACCTAATTTAAGATAACTACTAAAATATGTGATATAATAAAAAAGGCGATACAAATTAATATTATATTTTAGAGGATAATATATACATATTATAATTTTTAGAGAATAATATTATACTATTTGTTTTTTTATTGAAAAATATTAGATTATTTGTTTTATTATTAACTTTTAGCATAAAAACAGAATTTGCAATGATTAAAAGTCGATCAATTGGCTTTTTGTGACAAAGGTCAGAATTGTGACAAAGGTCTGTTAAGAGGCAGATTTTTTAGAGGTGCACTCTTGTCAAAAATGTATCGGTTACTCTCCCTTCAAAATTTGTAGCAAAAAATAGCAGTCAAATATCTATTTAGGAGTCTAATACCTTTCCAACGATATATAGTTTGTCATAATTAGATTAGGATTTAATAGTAATAAATCGAAGTAAAGTTAGGCGTCCGTATACGGGACGGTGACAGTTCGGTACGACCACGTGCACACGAAGCCGGAGCTTTCCCTATCCGATGCTTTTTCTTCCTCGTTCTAAAAAAGTCAGTAAACATGGCGGCATTCTCGAAAAATATCTGCATACACACGACGAAACCACTGAAACCGACTCAAAACGATGTAGTAGACATCCCAGACCAGTATATGGTGCTGTAATTATGCCATAGAGATGCACTAAAATGCGAGAAGAAGACGTAGAGCATGCGCACAAAACCTTGCACGCTGTAGGCAACGCATTCTCATCCTTTATCGTCATAAAGAACGCTATATGACAAAACGGTGCTATACTACGCACATGGCATCCTTTATCGTTAATATAACACATGCTGTGATGGTTAGGTTTAGGTGTGGGGTAGGGTAGAGTAGTCTCATATTACGCTAAAGGATTTATTGGATTTATTACGCCTTTGGTTCGCGTGTTATTTTAACGATAAAGGGTGTCATGTGCGTAGTATAGCGCCGTTTTTCATATAGCGTTCTATATGACGATAAAGGATGAGAACAGGCTCCTGTAGGCTACTAGGGCTGTCACTTTTGAGAAAAATCATATTCGAACGGTTATCGAATATCAAGCAATGAATTCGAATATATTCGAATTTCTACGAGCCCCCGCCCCACCCGAAAAAAAAAAGAAAGAAAAACACGTAATGGAGATTCAATCACAAATTTATTAACAGTCTGACAGTCATAAACAGGACTCAGGCCTGTCTGAAAAAAAATCGTTGACTTAATGTTTTAAACAGCAGGTTATCAACTTAATCTATATGAAGTGGCACTATGCATAGCCAATCACAAAATTAGGCTACATGGAAAAAAAAACTGAATCGGAACAGCACGGCACAAACAATAACTTGACAGCTTAAACATCAGCAGAAGTAAAGCCTATAGCCTAGCCTGTATTCTATATTGTTTGCTAGAAACACCCATTTATCAACTTGATCTGGATCAAGTGTGGCTATCTTATTGGCAATGTTCCCCGCGGTGGAGAACGCGCTCGGAGCGCGCGCGCGCACAAACAGGTATTTGCGCGTCAATGTTGAGAGGTGCACGGTGTAGAACCCAGAATATTTCCAGACTACTTTTTAGATGTGTTGGGGTCGTAATTGTCCGTTCTGTGCGTTATCTTCCATTTCAAAACAGGGAGACTATTGGCAATTATTCGCTTGATTTGGGTCGCACACCGGACGAGAAGCACGCGCCGCTCCACGTCAAGGACAACTCCAGCCTGGAGTCTCCAGGTATCGCACACCGGACGCGCACTTTCTCATCAGTGTATGGCCAGCAATATTGTTGTGTTTAATGACATGAAAGGAAGATAATGTATGTTCTATGTTATGATTGTACTGTACAATTCAATACAATCGTTGCCGAGTCTGCAGTCTGAAAACTTTACCTCAGAGCATCCGTTAACTGAATGAATTGAGAATCTCACCTGAAAATCCAATAACATCAGCAATTGTCATTCAAGCAGCTGATTTCTGTAAATGAATGCAAAACTAAATGTATATTCATCCGAATCCATGAGCAAACAAAAATAGGGCGAAGTCAGGATCCATTAGCAACGATTTGAACACGGTCCTGAGCCGTCGCTGGGCACCGCGGACAGACGCCGAATGGCGCTGCTGGTGTGTGTACACTCATAGAGAATAATGTGTTCGAATTTTAAAGATGTGGCGCTGCGTGACACGGCGCTGAGCTTCTCGTCCGGTGTGCGACCCCTTTAGAGCACCCGCACTTGGATGAGATGGCAAACAAACAAACAAAAAAAAAAACGGTCTAAACATAGACTGCAAAAAATGCGCTAAACATGGCACTTTAAAAACCGGTTAGTTTATTTATAGTTCGAATACGGATATTTCACGTCATGTTCGAAATGCATATTCGAATATCGAATAAAAAGTGACAGCCCTATAGGCTACTATATAGACTGTAAAGTAAATACTAGGCTATACAGTAATATTGCACACAGTTGCTTTTTTCTTTTTTTGACCAAGAACTTTACTGAACAACCATTAGACTTGTAGTCAAGACCGCCTAAACCAAGACCAAGACACTACCAAGACCAGAGGGTATCGAGACCAAGACCAAGACAGACCAAGTTCGAGACCAAGACCAGAGGGTATCGAGACTACCAAGACCAAGCGTCTGAGACCAAGACCAGAGGGTGTCGAGACCAAGACCAAGACAGACCAAGTCGAGACCAAGACAAGAGGTATTGAGACCAAGACCAAGACAGACCAAGTCGAGACCAAGTCGAGACCAAGTACGAAGACCAAGACCAGAGGGTATCAAGACCAAGACCAAGACAGACCAAGTCGAGACCAAGACCGAGACCAAAAAAAACAGACTAGTGTTCTTGAAGCTAAGCAATAACTTGTAAGATTTTGTTTTGCATTGCCTGTCTATCTCTGCCAATTTCAAAGTCTCCAAATGAATCCATTCTGCAACTTTTAAATAGGCTACATAAATATTTTTAAAAACGAAATTATAAGCTTAAGTGCAGGAACCGAAAGTTGGTTGTTTTGTCGCTATGGTTACACAGCACACAGACCATTGGCTGTGCGCTCAAAGTCATCTGTCAGTTGTGCAGTTAACGTTACCCAAAATCTCCTGAATGAAGTTAAAACCTATCATGTCACTGAAATGTGTTTTAGCCTACTAAATAATATTAATACATCAATAACTGTACATGATATGTGTTTTTTAAATCAAGTGATCAAAGTGCTCGTTGCCGCTGCGATTAGTGTTTTCTCGTGTGGCTCGCGCACACAGTGTCTTCACTCGGACGCGCGCCTCAATCTGTTGCGGATATCGTCGTGGATATTGTAGTACTGTATTGCTAAATCCCCCGACCAGCTATGTCGGTCTGAGACAGCGAGACCTAGACAAGACCGAGAGGTCCGAGACCAAGACAAGACCAAAGACCGTCAAGACCGTGACAAGACCGAGACCACGTAAAAGTGGCACTGAGACATACATCACTAACAACCATACATTGCCTGGTACAAAATAGGGAGTCACGATATTCGATTAGTTAGCAGACTCAGAAAGCTTGCCACAAAGAACCGGCAAAAGTAACGAATGTGTCAAATATATACATTTTAAATGTTTATTAATAAACTAGTGTTTTCTGTGTCATTATTGACTGAAAGGGATGACGTTGATGATGCTGACTCGCCACTTCGCAGTATTGTGAACCCAACTATGGAGTAACGTTAGGCTAATGCACTTCATACGGAGGCTATAAGAGAGAGTATCTGTTTCTTTTCATTTTGAATTGTTGTTCGATGTTGTTTAAACGTAGACATTTCAAGATTTCTATATATTTCTGTGTTTCGGTTCATTTATGACACAAGCTCCAGTTCATGAGCAATGCAAGTTATATCACGCCGGGGCGTCCATGTCCTGATTATATTGTCTGATAGCCTATATTTGCTTCTTATTTATTAAATCCAGGTCACTGGTTGATGAAACATTGATTAAAATTAAGATACAATTTACACAAAACGAAATTCACTTTAAAGAAAGGCTTTATACAAAACAAAACTTAATGTGGTCAAAATTAGGTCTCCCGATATATATTGCGCAAATGCACGCAGTTCACTTTTTATAATCAACATAGATTAAATAAAAAAACATTTAAACATAAATATTAAACTAAATACATGTCTATAATGACTACAACACGTTTAGGCCTACAATAAGAGAAATGTATTGTCGGAGTGGAACATTACAGGGGTGCGTTTTTTTGAATAGCCGTAATAATCAAATAATTCCCATCGATCGTCAAATATTATTTTTGCTTTAAATCCCCATCCCTACAAAATATGAAATGTCTTAATCAGACAACAGACCAGCACCATAGCATACGAAAGGAAGTATAGGCCTAAAATAAAAAAATAAACATTTAAGTAAATAGTAAATAAAGGAATAAAAGGAATAAAGGAATGCAGTTCGGCTTTAGACGCAATCATTCCACCGCACGCAGCCTGCTGGTCTCTGATGGAAAATATAAAGACCAGCTTGGATGGAGGGGGCACGGTGGGGGTCGTGTATTTGGACTTACGAAAAGCATTTGACATGGTAAACCACAGTGTCCTCCTGTCTAAGCTTTCTAAGTATAGTCTATAGAGACATTAAATTGGATAGATTCATATCTTGCAAACAGCATGCAATGTATGAGGGTGAAAAATATATTGTCCACTCTGAAGCCCAGCACAACTGGGGTCCCGCAAGGATCAATTCTGAGATCTCCCAGCTGTGTGCAAGGGCGTGGATATCATCATGTATGCAGATGATGCCGTCATCTACACACCGGGAGGATATGGAGCAAGTAGCCACTAAATTGTCCTCAGCTATGGACAAAATAAGAAACTGGCTAAACCATTCTTGCTTAACACTAAATACTAAAAAAAACCAAAAAAAAACAGTTGGAATGTATTTCGCTAAGTCAAACCAAGTAAAAAATATGCCTAACATCTATTTTAATGGGCAAAAAATTACCATCGTGACAGAGACTACATATTTAGGTGTCCATCTAGATCAAACGTTAAGTAAAAAAAAAAAACATTAAAATAATGTCTAACTCCATTAAATATAATATTTCTATTTTTAAACATATTAGGAATAGTTTGACAATTGAGGCAGTTTTCATGTATTTTAATGTCATGATTTCTTCTCACATCAATTGTTTGTCCTGTTGGTCTCAGGCCAACAAGACCACATATAAAACACTCAGATCAGTCTATAATCAGGCGTTAAATGTGCTTGACAGAAAAGCCCCGCGCTATCATCATTGCAATATTTGACGAAAATAAAAAGTATTAAGTTTTTGATTCCCTAATTCTATTTACAAATTTGAGAACTGTTTTTAAAATGAATAAAAACCTTGCTCCAACCTCAATGAAAAATTCATAAAACTTTATTCGGAAACAAACGAACCGAACATCTCGATACACTGTTCACAGAAATTTGGCAATCCCGAAAAGATCCACTGCCTTTGCACAGACAGCTTATTCATTTATAATCATAAAGCAATGAAATCAACTCCCCAACAGTGTAAAGCTGACTGTAGATGTGAACCATTTTTCTCAGAACTTAAAGAAATACATTCTTGAGAACCAGCTGTGTCAGCATCAGCACATTTAATGTATATATTATGGGTAGAGATGGAAAACGCAAGGGTGTTGTTTTCAGATTTCTTCACCCTGGACCCGGTTTTCAAAAAATAGCGGCAGTGTCCCAAAACGCCGGATTCCGTCTGGACGGAACGCCAATACGACAAAAAGCTAAACGCGTCTCCATGTGGACTGGGCCTAAATCCGTCTTTATTTTTTTTTAAAAACTCCGGCCAAAGTGGAGATTTCTGATAACGGCGGTTGTGTGTTGCTGTATCAACTTAGGTTCTCAAACGTCACATTCGTAGGATTCTGATTGGCTTGCATGGCTTTATCCTTCTCCATACACTGCCACCCATAGGTTTGGCATAGTTATGATGGCGCTCGACTGCGTATTTATGCGGGTTGATGTAAATGACAACTTTGTTTTTACACCATATATTGTAGAATTATCACACTTTATACCCAAATGTCAAAAAATTTACTTGAATCAACAGCATTAATAAAGCCCCAGTCTTACAGATCATTAACTAAAAAAAGTTGTTTTGGGGTTTAGTTACCCTTTAAAGGTGTCTGCTATTTTAGGCTCATTAGGCTCTAGACGCACATACTGGGTGGCGATGCGGTGAGATGTTAGTCTGGGTTTTCCCATGCTGCCTTCCCGCAGCGAGATTTTATTCACGCTGAAAGGCAGTCTGGATACCATGGTGGAGATTTTCGCCTCATTTAGGGAACCAATCACAGAACGGGGAGGGAGCAGCAAGACGATGACGACATCTACGCGACACACCGAAGCGGTTTGTTTATTTCTATGGATTCAACATGGCAGCAGACGCGAAGCTACCTTTTGATGCAGCCTTAGATATTGTTCTAAGTAGTTTAGAATGCAAGTTTATTTAGAAAAAAGAGCCGCTTTTGGCGTTAAACTTCGCGAGACCTCAGTCGTTATTGTTGTCTCGCCATTAATCTCCCTAATGGAGGACCAGGTACAGGAGGCGGTCAATCTTGGAATATCTGCCGCTCAGCTGTGTCCCGAGACAGAAAATGCGATTAAGAATTGTTGATACCAACTTCTCTTTTGGCGGTCCTCGAGGCCTGGATGAGCGCAAAGTGGCAAGACATGTTAGCCACGGAGTTGTATAGTACCAACCTGCTAGGCATCGTTGCTGACGAAGTCCATTTAACTTATAAACGGTAAGTGGTATTTATTAATATTCGAAGTGTTACCTTTCAATAAACATATTTAGATATATCAAAATTGTCTTCCATTGCTATTTCCTGTATATCTAAATATGTTTAGTGAAAGGTAAAACTTCCGAAATCTGTGTAAACAATGAGCGCATGCGCAGATTGAAGTGCTCGTGCCGTCATATCAGTTGGACATGGCTGTGGTTACAAGAGGTAAAAACGATATAAATGCTAAAATGTCCGTTTTCTCACACAAACCGCTCGTTTCGTGTCTTAGGCCATCAATGTGTACTTACATTTACGAGTCATTAAATCATGATTAATCTGGACTTGTCTGTGCATGCTCTTTGAGGTGGACCCCTTAACCTGCATTATATAACTGACAGACAAGAACGGTTTGACCTAAAATTATCGAAATCAAAACTACTGTGGAAACAAAGACACCTACACCTTGGATGCCCTTGAGGCCAGGGCTCTAGACTAACTTTTTGTCTTGGTTGCACTGGTGCGCCTAACTTTTTTATTTAGGTGCACCAGCACAAAATTTAGGTGCACTTACATTTTTCTCATTTCGCGTCACCTTTAACGCCACAATTTCGAGGTCACCTTTTTATCACGTCTCCATATATTCATTCATATATTCATTCATATATTCATTGCGATTTATTGGATGAGATGCGCGTCTACGCGCTACAATCTTCCATTCATTCATCAACTGAAAACAGCATAGCCCAACGGGTTCGTGAAATGAGAATTAGTTTTGGAATATGAGAATATATTTTACCTAGTATAGCCCTAAAAAGTAGCCAACATTTTAAAAGTTTCTTCGTCGTCTGTTTCTTCTGCTGCTGGTTGCCGTTACTGATTCTCTGGTGTTCAGGTCGCAATGTATTTCGTATCACACAGCACGGAGCATTTACCATACATGCAAGGAGAACAAAAGACTCGTTTGTGGAGAGTCAGCGGATGTGATCATGCGGGAACGTTAGGTGCACTGGGTGCGACCTAGGAAAAACTTTGGTCGCACCCTTACAAATTATGGTCGCACTCTTAGAGCCCTGCCTTGAGGTAAGCTAAAACATATCAAAAATTAATTTTCAAAGTGAACTATCCCTTTAAGCGTAGTATGTTTTATGAGCAGTATGATAATATCTCTCTTTTTTTTAGTTATGAGAAAGAACAATATTGATCTGCACAGTCACAGCGGAGCCAAAGCACAACCAAACCAATGTTCTTCGCAGTTTTGTTTTTAACCGAGTACCAAAGTTACATAGTGTAAATGCAACCAAGATTAATAAAGTGTTTTTATTACTAATCTAAAGTGTTTTTCATTGTTAGTTCATCTTAACAGTAATGTAGTGAACTAATGTTGACAACCTTATTGTAAACTAAATTGATATCGACTGTCTTTACCAGATGCAGCCGAAGGAAAACTGCAAGTACTGAGAGCATAAAATGAGCAAGACAAAAAATATCAGTAAAAGAGAAACCGAAAGGAGGAGAAAGACAGTGCAACAAATGAAGGAGTGCAAGAGCGAGACAGCGGTAGATACAGCATTTGAGAGATTGGTGGCGTGTTCTGCCTGATAGGGGGTCAATGCTTCTCCCCAAAGCCCCATTACCGGGTGGCATTAACGGATGTGGTGGGCCAACGGGCACAGCGAGAGGCCCCAGTGTGTGCGAATGTGTGCGTCAGAGAGTGAAGGAGAACAATTTGATAGTATCTCCTCTTCACTGCAGCCACCAACACACCACCATCAATCACTGCCAAACACAGCAGCCTATGCACACACACACAGGAAATACACACACACTAATAGCCATTCATGTCCATGAACACTTAAGGTGTGTTTACCTGCGCAGGGCAGGGAGTATCCCACCAGCGGCTCCTGGATAAACTGCCGCTCATTGAGTCGGGTCACACAGTACAGGTGGAAGCAGTCCAGGCAGATCACATGACGCTCAGCACACTGAAACACCAGCACTGGAGTCCTGGGGGACACACACAGAGGCATGAATCCCACTGACAGGGGGCATTTACACTACTTTGCATCGTACTAAAAAAGTGCTTTTGAGAAAAAAACAATAACAAGTAATGTCTTTCCACACTGGAGGCAACAATGCTGTGCGACGTTGTACAATCACAGCCAATTCGAAACAAACTCTGAATATGAGACTGAGATGGTCAGTGAGGTTCAAATGAGAGTTTCAGTGCAGCTTCAAAAGGCTTTAAACGACACCAGACGATGAATGAGGGTCTTATCTAGCAAAACGATGGGTCAAAAATAAAAATATATACAAAAGATAAATATATTCAAAATATGGTCCCACTTTATATTAAGTGGCTTTGAACTTACATTGAAAAATAAGTACAATGTACTTGTGCTCATATTGTATTGTAAAACACTTTTTGCTGCTATTGAGGTGTGATACGGGTAAGGTTAGGGACAGGTGTGGTGGTATGGGTAGGTTTAAGGGTAGGTTAAAGTGTAAGGGATGTGTCAGCTGTGTAATTACAGATGTAATTACATAAATTAGTTACAGCTGAAATTACACGCTGGTGTTTTTAAAATATAAGTACAATGTAAAAACATGTATGTACACAATAAGTCCATTGTATCAAATTATTTGTTTCAATGAAAGCACATAGTACTTAAAGCCACTTAATATAAAGTGGGACCCAACATATATTCAAAAATAAATTAACAAAGTTTAAGTTTTATAAGCTCAAATGCTCGCCTTGCTCTGTTCTGTGACGCACGTTCGTGACTCTCCTGTTCGAACTCATTCTTCAAAATGAACTAGGGCTGCATCAAACGATTATTTTGATAATCGATTCATCTAACGATTATTAGAACGATTAATCGACTAATCATCAATTATTTTGCCAGCTAATCATTAAGTTTAGAATGATTATTCAGCTTTTTCAATTAGTTAAAACATTGAGTTATACATATTCTTACTATAAAATAAAAAAAGAAAATCAGTTCAGCTTTTGAAATAGTGGTTTTAATGAACTTAGAGCCAACTAAACAGGTCATTCTCTTTAAGTTTAACTCAAATCACACACAAATGCTCTCTAAGCATTGTTTAATAAGCCCACTGCTTTTCATAGAACTGAAACAGAAAAAGGGTCATTACTTCAGGACACAAAAAGGGTAAAATATTAATCTGCAAACCATTAAACATATAAAATTACAATAGTTTTTTTTACATGAGAATTGAGCTGACAGAGATTGAGCTGACAGTTCTCATTCACCTTTTAATTTACAGAATGAAAAAGGAAAAGTAACTGCCATGATATTATTCCTAACATCTGCTTTTGTAAGTTATCATGATTATGAAACAAAATACAGGCAAGTAATAAGACTAATACCAAATGGTGTTACAATAATAAAAACATCTCTGACTCCTAAGCTCAATCAAGCTTTATTCTATGCAAAATAAATCATCACATTACTGTAATTATATTATTATTGATGATTATTATTACTATTAGTCAGAGGCGCAGGTTTGATTTTGAAATTGGTGGGGACGGGTTCAGATTCGATTTTCAATTCGAAAGCTCTCAGATTGATTCGATTCCAATTTTCGATTCCTGATCTGATTCTCGATTTCAACTATAATGAATATAGATGTAATACAAATCCTATATTTATAAAAAAAGAACAGTGCACACAAGTTTACTAGTGGTTAATTGATACAAAGAAATTAAGGCCACAAACCTGTATATAAAACTAAAATTAAATTAAATTGAAAAAAGTAGCACAAATAAATACAATATTATAAAGACACAAATAAAGAGACGTTTTGGGGCAGTTTTTTTTGTATGTCAGAAATACTATAGAAACTGAATAAAGTAATCAAACAAAATAATACTGGATAGTCTTTTTAGTCCAGACTGAATTAAATACATGGGCTATTAATTCGGATTGCTTACAATTAATGCTATATTATGTTGCTATGACAAGTGAATTAATGACAGACACATATGGCTGCGTTCACTTTAAGAACTAGAGCACTGATCCATTACGGTCTCATTGTAGCTGTCTGTCTACACCGCGTTTAATGCTAATTTAAGACGTAACCGACTATCTTTACGAGGTTACTCACCTAGACCAGAGTTTTGAAAGTAATTTTGCGTGTTTTTAACTGTTAAAGCGATATAATCCAGGGATAAAACTTTTGTTTCTGGCGAGCTGTTTGTGAGGCGGCTTTACTGGATGTGACACAGACTCTGAGAGTGCGCGAGGGCGGGATGGTTTAACAGTGCTTGAATGTTTATCTCAAAAAGACGTGAAAATGTCAAACGTTAGTTACGATTATGTGCAAGTGAATATTCCATCATGTCCGGACTCCTAGAACGCGAGTGTGTATCGAACACCTGCGGAAGCGCTTGCCTAGTGCAGAGAGAGAGAGACGCAGCACCGCGAGCCCTTAATATGGAAAAAAATCGTTTCGTGGCCATTGAGAATCGATTTTGAATCGACCACATTTTAAAAAACGCTTAATGGAAAAATCTATTTTTTGCCCAGCCCTAATCAATTTATAAATGTTTTAAGTTTTGATCGAAATTATTGCAAGGGATATATCAGTGTCACTGGATATTGGTAGGGACACGTCCCTAGCGTCCTGACTAAATTCTACGCCCCTGCTATTAGTAGTATTGCATGATCTAATAAAGAGATTTACCACTAGTTTAGTTAGCTCAGCAGCTGGAGAACACTCAATTCTCACCGGCTCCTCTTTTGTCCGGATGTTTCCTCTTTAAGTGCTCCAACATGCATGTGATGCTCCCGTGAAACGCAAGTTCTGCCTTGCATGTATTGCACATGACAGCATTGTTGGTTTTAAGTTTTGTAAAACTTTGCCAAACCTTGCTAGTTCGGATTCGTTTGCACTCGTCATAATTCGCGCTGTTTTTTCTTTTACCGCACTTGCATTTATAAAGGGCTGCATTACACTCTAGCGCCAAAGCGCCGTAGCGGTCAAATCGTGATATTGCACGCCCTTACATTAGGTCACGTGAGATTAAATGACTACTCGACAACAAAGATATTTGTCGACAATTTTTTATTGTCGACGTTGCTCGACAATGTCGACTAATCGTTGCAGCCCTATAAATCTTTTTTGAGTCATTTGGTTAATTCAACGAACAAAATGAACATTTACTGGATTGAATCAACTAAAGTTCGCTTGATTATCTATACATTCTCCATAAGTTGTGTATGGCCAAAAAAGAAAGAACAGAGCCTCTGCTTTTAAACAACAATAAAAACAATTTAAATGAAAACATTTTATTCTAGCTTCAATCAGTGTTTTTTATCATAAAAAATTTTAAAAATCTGTTTTTGTCAAAAGGATTGGATTCAGAAACGATTATCAAAACATACATTGAGTAGATCACGTTCATTCGACACCCTCAAAGCTTCTTTATGTGTCCGACATCTCGTTCTGTAACGTTAGGCATTAGTTTTGATTTATATGCTGTTGAATGTCTGATGATCACGCTATCCGTTCCGTTTACGCAGTATCTCTTCTCTTTGCTTGTTTTTGGATCCCAAGATGCTGTACTATTTCAGAAGAAGCGTCACAGCGCCCCCTACGGTATAGCAGTGAAAACATGGATTTCTGGAAGAACTTGTCAAAGTCAGGGAAGCTATTGAGTTTTTAGTGTGCGATATGTGTGTGTGCAGTTGTGCAGAATCTGTGCAGTTTTCATGAGATTCCCTGGAGAAGAACACTGATGAGGAGAGGGCTGTTGGGAGAACGGGCGGTTAGAGCTTGTGTAGATGCTAGTTCAAAACCTTCGGAAAACCTCAAATACCCTTGTTACTTTAGTGTAGTAAGCAAGGAAACAACTCTCTGAAATCTCATGACAATTTTCTTTCCATTTCTCCAGTCCTCCCCCTTCACACACAAACCCACACTCACTTGACTGGAAGTCAACTTGCTAACACAGTGTTCCACCTCTCTGACCCCGGTTCTCTCGCTTCTATTGTAAGAGCCTGGCTGCGTCCTTGTTGTTGACCTTTTAAACAAATGGAGGAGATCTGTGAGGAGGAAGAAGAGTGGAATGGAGGACGGGGGAAAACAAAGCTCTACTCAGGAAGGTAATTGCGGCACTACTTCAATCAGTCCTTGATTTGAATGGTAGTTGTTGGTGATTGGGCTTCATTGTCTGGTTTTTCCAGGCGCTCGACTCAAGAGCAGCAGGTAGGAGCGCTTACGTGGGACCCGCCCCGCTAATAGCTGACCTTCATTGGCAGGACACACTTAGCACTCTCTTCCTGGAAAAATGGCCCCTGTTGCATTGAAGGGCCGCACAGCAGGAGGTGTACGTAGGTTATAGAGTACAGAGAGCTACCTTTCTGAATGTTTGTATCAATCTTTAATTTACCTGTCCAATGTGTTGCAGGCATTTCATCTTTTCTGACTGCCTGGATCAACCTGAAAGCCTCCAAATGCTGTTTAAACGTTTTTAAAAAGTTTTGTTTAAAAAGTTTTTCCTTTCTGGTTGTCTGTTGCCTTGTAATTTGATCCGTTTAATTGGTCTATGAGTGAGTCTTACTAAGTATTTTTGTCCAGAAAGAAGGTGCACTCGATATTACTATGATTGGGAGAAAGCAACGCCCAATATGGCGGAATCAGTCGCATTTTAAAGATGGCCGCCAAGTGAAATGACGTGTCTTAAAGGGACTTTGGTCTTACACAATGGGCTAACCTGGTAGTATAACAACAGAATGAATTGTTTGGCCTACTATTACTTTTAAAGCTATTTTATTTTAAATGTATTCAACTGCAACAGTAATTACAAATATATTTAAATACATGATAGACCAGTTTCAATGGAAATGACATCAGTATATTTTAGTTTACCATACACTTAAACCAAACAGTACATTGAAATCTTATTTCAGAAACAATAATAAATCCTGCTTTTACAGACGGAGCTTAGATTAAGCCAGGATTAGGCTTTAGTTCAAATAGGATATTTGAGTAGCTTTTATAAACGTGCCTTATAGTGCGTTCACACCGGACGCGAATAGCGCGTGTCAGGCGCAAGTGATTTCAAATGTTAAGTCAATGCAAAACGCATTATGCGCGTAAAAATTCCTGCGATGCGAATGAGGCGTAGAGCGTGACACTGTAGACGTGAATACGCCTCATTCGCGCGAATGGTGCGAATTGAGCGTCTGGTGCGTTAAGCACGTTACACGCAAATGATTAACTTAGAGCTATTTGTGCATTCACGCATTCGCACGCAATCGCGCCTGCCGCCCGGGTCTGAAAAAATCTGAACTTTAGCGTCAATTTGCGCTGCGTTAACCAATCAGGAGCTTGCTGCTTGCTGCTGTCAAGTGGTGAAATGTCTGGATGCTTGAATAAAATTTTTTGTAATATGACTAAATGCCTGGTGTGGTTCTAATGCACAACAAAGCAAATATTTTATCACTGAAAACTATTTCAAATATACGAGACATGGTCATTTTGAATTCTTAAAGACTCACGGCAAAGTAATTTTATGATCTTCGCTTAGGGGTAAAACGAAGTTTAAAACATGTGATCAGTGGTATACTGTACGCGAACATCCGATGCCGCCAACTCTGCTGAGAGCGACGGTTAATATGTAAATATGTGCTGCATGCTTTTCTCTCAAAAACAAAATAAAATGCACAACAAAATTGAGAAAACAGTATGCATTTCTTTAATTAAAGAGTAAGAAAAGCATTTGATTATAGAATGTGGATATGTTTTTATGAGCTCTGCAGAATTCTGCACTCTTCTAAAGTCACGTCAAATTTATTTATATAAAGCCAAGAACTTTATACAATAGATTGCTTAAAATCAAACAGCTTCAAAGTATTAGCTTCAGTATGTTCATGTTTTTACTAGCTGGAGCAAACTTTTCTGGAAAGTTCGTTTTGGCAAGCTGTATCGAACTCCCAAAAGAAACTTAGTTTTGGATTGATTTAGTTTGAAATGACGTCACATCAATTTCGCTTGAAGTATATCAGGGACTTAACACTTATCAAGGGCTTCTCTCATTCGGGTCCCTCTTGATCAGAGGAGAGATGCCAGTCCACCTGAGAGAGAAACCGGAAGCTGCCAGAGGAGGTTGGTCTCAAATGCCATAATGGGGCCAAAGCTCCATTGAATAGCCATTGACCTTCTTCTGGTCAGATACTAGTGGGAAGTTTCCTCAGCCCAAAGAATGATGGTGGGAAACCATCAACTATAGGTGGAATTACCCTACCGAGACGTCCCTATAGACCGTTTCCAGCAATTTAAGGTGCAATGTTGGTGCCTGCTGGTATTACCTAACAGGTCTTCTTTAGGAGCGTGTAATCCTACCCATGATCACCTAACAGTTCCCATCATCAGCACAGGTTAGCTGCAGGATGCCATCCCAGAG
Organism: Hybognathus amarus; assembly: GCA_030378365.1. Classification (NCBI taxonomy): domain Eukaryota; kingdom Metazoa; phylum Chordata; class Actinopteri; order Cypriniformes; family Leuciscidae; genus Hybognathus; species Hybognathus amarus. Next base: position 83,328 of record JAQIUQ010001045.1, on the reverse strand, counting down.
CCCACTGTTGCCAGCCAGCCTTTATTCATTAGAGAATACCCCATGCCTGTCTTATTTCCACAATACGTATTCTTTTAAAAGTATGCTAAAGTGTAAAAGAGTACTTTCTCAAAAGGGAACTTTGACTGTAGTTTAACTACTTTAAATAATGAGTAGCTTGTAGCTTGACAAACCAGAGTTTTAAAGCAGTGCTGTGTTTGTATTGTAGGGAGAGCTAAGCAGAATAACAAGACAAAACTAAAATAACTGGGATTTATAACTGTGGCACTTCCAGATCACATTCCAATATGCATCAATCGAAATAATCTAAAGTTAAAAATATGCCTATAAAGCAATATTATTGATTTGTTTTTAGTTGGAGTACGTTTCACAACAAAATGCACTTGTAGTCTTACTACTTAAACATTTCCCACTTAATCCGATATGCGACTTGCCATATATTTCAGCAATTTACTGCCAATTTCTGAGTGAAAACGGTGTGTGTATTAATTCAGGGATTCAATATATTTATGGTTTCAGGATTTATTTATAGGTTTTAATCAATTTCCTAATAGAAACCAAGCAAAAACAAAATGTTTTGTAATCGTGGCTGGTTAGGACAAAAGCTTTAAAGGGGGGTTAACTGCTTTTTTTCTTCACATGATTGTGTTTATGGGGTGCAATATAACATGTATTCGTGGTTTTCTCTTTTTTTAAGTCTTATTTTTCATAAACTTCACCTTTATTGTCAGCCGCGCTCTCCTCTGTCCCTGAACGAGCGGTTCACTTCCTGATTCTATGAAACCGCTCCCTCGGTGGGCTCAGATTGGTTAGTTTGGCCCGGTGTGTTGTGATTTGGCTAAAACTGTCGCTCATGTTGTCCGCGAAGATTAACGCCCATTACCTTTACGGGCATATCATGAGCTCCCGGTCCAGATGTAAATATGTGTCGAACTGCAGTATCAGTTTGAGGCAGAATCAGACCGAGAAAGCCGCGATGTAAGAGAGTCAAGCAGAACCTCACCACACACGGCTCTTAATAAAGGTTTCTGAATGATAATTTGCTACATTTTTTAACTTTATACACGTTTGTTTTACACAATAGCATCTGACTGGCAACAATAGCAACTGACTGGCTACTAATGTTATACTCAAACAGCGTTGGCATGTTGGCACGTTCTTGATGAAATCGAAAATAACGCCATAAAGCATATTTACATGAAAAATACGTTTACAACATTAGTACTTAAAATTCAGGTCCATAATGTTTGTACGCATTTGTCGTTGACACAAAATAGCATAACCAGTAGCCTATAAAGCCAGCGCTGGCATTTGAAAAATAATAAAACACAAGGCTTCGTCTGGAATTATACATGCAAATACATTTAAACTGATTAAGTCTTAGCCTACTTACAGGTTGTGTCCCAACAACTGCTGCCTCTGGTTTTAAAGTTGGATCTGCTTCATGTTTAGTAACAGTTTCTTGTTGAATCCGGTGTTGAACTCGTGGAGATTCTGGAAGCTGTCTTCCGTAAATGCGCAGCACAGAGAGCTAGATTACGATCGTCATTTTCAGGAACATAATCAAACATAAATTGTATCCATTGTTGACGAAGTACAGCGTCCATGGGAAGTTCGAACACAGAAGACCTGACAGCTGCGTGAACAACTCACTGCGACGAGGAGCTGCTGAAATATGATCATGCCCTTTTCTGCATATTCCGGAGGGAGGGGTTGATGCAAATGTGTGGGTTAGTAACGTACCATAACCCAGCTGTAGTCCCAATCGAGTCGTTTTTGTAGGCAATTATACTTCCTGATTTTTAAAAGATGATATCTCTGCTTACACTAAACTTTCAGCGCTGCAACTTTGCAGATACTGTTCATGCACCAACAGCAACATTACACACTATTTTAAAACGAAAAAAGTGAAATCACAGTCAACCCCCCTTTAATCGTTTGTTGGTTTATCACATCACGCCTGTTTAGGACATGCTGAGATTAACGTTGTCATGAACTGTCAGATTGGCTCTTTGCTGTGCAGTGTAAGAGACTCATTTCAACCTTCATGATGGGTTTTGAGACACATGGAAAAACCGAGAGCAACTCACACAATGTCGGTGCAGGCGATGCAGGGCACTCTGCGTGTGTTGGGCATTATCAAGTCCAGCGCTGCTGAAGAGTCATTATCACCGGTGGGGTGGGCAGCACATTTCAGGTAAAACTCCTACAAGAAGCACAAACCAGATGTAATCATGTCCTGCAAACCCCCTCTAACACACGTAAAACAACCCGCCTGCATGAGGGTAGCATTACCAATTTACCAATTTAGTGCAACAAGTGGACAGTCCTCTTTGTCTGTCAAACACTTACAGCACTAGACAGACACAAAGGCACAATAAATAGTATGCCTCATTGAAAATGGCTTACTATGTAATGATAAAAAGTGTGGACTAGCTGTAAACACATTTACTCAAGACACCGTAAGAGAATTTCAGGTGTGAATACACCCAACGCAACATCCACTTCCTCCACAAAAACCCTCATCCTTCCCTCGCACTTTGTAAAATATATTTCCCTCGCTTACACATTACTTATTTTTTTGGTCCAGAAAGCTTATTTTATTTAATTTTGATACTATATTCTCCATTTTCTTTTTTTAATGCAAATTTGTTTACCTTTAAAAGACTAGATTTGACCAATTAATAATAAATAGCCTAGTGATTTAAACACATTCCTCACGTTCAACTTCATAATAACTCACAATTCCATGCATAATCCTTTTAATTCAGCTCAAAATATCTTACGTTGGGTGTCTCTGCCAATCTCTTGTGGAAAAAAAGAAAATATAACATGTTATTTCATGAATCTTGCCAATAGATAGCCTTCCAGCTCTATTTGGAGCAAATTCACTCTTTAGGTCATTTCTCTTCAGTGTGCATTCAGATACTCATGTAGACATTATAAAAAAATAGACTAAGTTTTAGCATTTTTAGTAAGAATTTTGAGCATGTTTAGGTGTTTGTGTACTGAAGCATTCCTTGCATTTCCATTCATTTCTATGGGGGTTAAACTGAGGGAAGGATTTGTTACTAACCCTCTGATGAACACTCAATTTAAAAAGAAATTGTTTAGGGTGAAAATGACCCAAGGGAAGGGTAATAAACCACTTAAACCAATCTGTTTGAACTGGTTTAGGCTGGTTTCGCTGGTCTCCCAGCCACTTTAAAGGTGTTTTTTTTATGGCAATAGAATAATTAATATAATCATATGACAAAATTGTTGCTGTCTCACCGCTAGTCTGCCATGACAGTCTTGTGACTGACATACTCCATGAATCCTGTTAGGGAGAAGGACGTCATCCCAGCAGCACGGCCCCTACAGACAACACACACAACATCACAGAGATGATGGACACAAGTCAAAGGGAGATGAGGACGACTATGGTAATTGGACGACAAGTAAAGAGCAGGAATGTGATGAGGAATATAGAGTAAGATGGGTCAAAGACAAGGGCAGTTTAACGCAAAGAGAAAAGGATACAAAAACCTCTGAACATTGAACATTGAAGTAGTTCACTTAAAAATCTTCTGCTGAACACAAAAGAAGATATTTTGAAGAATTTTGGTAACCAGGCAGTTGATGGACCCCATTGACTTCAATAGTATTTTAATGGAGTCCATCAACTGTCTGATTATCATACCATACTCATACAGGGTTGAAACAACAAGAGGGTGAGTAAATGATGGCAGAATTTTCATTTTGAAGTGAACTATTCCTTTAAGAAAGTAATTCACCAAAAAATGGAAAATTCTGTCATTATTTAATTATTCACATGTCATTCCAATCAGTTTTTTTCTCTTGAAACAGAAACTTTTTGACGAATCTGTACTGGTAGCTCTTTTACAGTACATCGAGGTTGCTCCTAAAACAACTACTAATAATATTAATAATAATAATAATAATAAATAATAATTATAGATAATACATACACTACCAGACAAAAATGTAAGATCGGTAAGATTTTTTATGTTTTTAAAAGTTAATTCTCTTCTGCTCACCAAGGCTGCAATTTTTTGATAAAAATACACAAAAAACAGTAATATTGTGAAATATTATGACAATTTAAAACGACTTTTTATGTTAATATATATTAAAATGTAATTTATTCCTCTGAAAAAAAGCTGAATTTTCAGCATCATTACTCCAGTCTTCAGTGTCACATGATCCTTCACAAATCACTCTAATATGATGATTTTATGCTCCAAAAACATGTATGATTATTATCCATGTTGAAAACAGTTTTTTACATTTTTATTTCAGGATTCTTTGATGAACAGAAAGTTCAAAGAACAGCATTTATTTAATTAGAATATTTTCTAACATTATAAATGTCTTTACTGTAACTTTTGATCAATGTAACTCATCCTTGATGAATAGAAGTATTGATTTCTTATTTATTTCCCCCAAAAATAAAATACAAATTCTTACTGACCCCAAACTTTTTAAAGGGTAGTGTTTAATGTAACAAAAGCTTTCCATTTCAGATAAAAGCTGTTCTTTTTAACTTTCTATTCATCAAAGAATCCTGAAATAAAAATGTAAAAAACTGTTTTCAACATGGATAATAATCATACATGTTTTTGGAGCATAAAATCATCATATTAGAGTGATTTGTGAAGGATCATGTGACACTGAAAACTGGAGTAATGATGCTGAAAATTCAGCTTTTTTTCAGAGGAATAAATTACATTTTAATATACATATTAACATAAAAAAGTCATTTTAAATTGTCATAATATTTCACAATATTACTGTGTTTTTTGTGTATTTTTTTTATCAAAAAATTGCAGCCTTGGTGAGCAGAAGAGACTTCTTTTAAAAACATAAAAAAAATTTTTAGATAGTGGACATTTTTTTTAACAGGGGACTATCCCTTTAAAAACCACCAGCATCACATGGTTTCCTTTATACCTGCCACCTCCGTCACACACTCTTCCTTGTCCTTCTGCCAGATTAAGACACTCTCTCCATCCATAATTGTTTTGGGACAACGTCTCTTCCCCCCACCCAGCCTGATTAGCATAAGCATTTAAACATTCTGACAGGGCCCTTAATAAGCAAGAGAAAAGGTTAAGAAAATCATTACTCGCCCACAGGGGGAGCGGGAGGGGGTGACGGGAAGGAGGGATGAAACGCGTGCCGTGGTGGAGGAGCCCGGAGATTACACGAAGACACCTGCTTAGAGACAGCAAGGAAAGGTCACACAGACCCCCGACGCAGTCGGCTCAAACAAACGCGCACACACACACGTGTGCGTACCGCCACTGAGAGTGTAAATGATTAATGAGAAAGACGCAGATGAATTATTCAACAACACTCCTCCCGCATTGTTCACACCAGTCTCACCTCCCCACCCTCTCAGGGCGGGTGTTTTTTCCTCCATGGAGGAGAATCAACATCGCAGTCCCACAAAGCCTTAATTACATTATTGTTTAACAAACAGGGCTGTGTGTGTGTGAGCCAGCTGTGAGGATTCTACTTCCTGTATCTAGCAGAGACACATCTGATACACACACAGACCCGAGTCAAAGCGCCTGATTGGTCGACTGTTCGTTCACCACATTCAATTATAGACATTTGAAGTCAACGAAAACGCAAACACGGCACACATCCAGAGAAAACAGAGTTGAATCACACACAGCAAATACTTGGAAACACAGTCCTAATCACAGTGACATCAAATCGTGGCTTATTTAAGAAACCATCTTTGGTTTAACCATACACTATACACTGAAAAAATGAATACGACTGAATATGTTAAATCTAATCAATAAAATTGAGGCAAC